>CAHIKZ030005036.1:1327500-1417500 GCA_903632075.3 Acanthosepion pharaonis | reverse complement strand
GAAACACCTGGGGTCATTAGAAAAGTGCATTTACAAAGAACAATCGGTTAGGTTTTTCTTTTCTCTCAAAGATGAATTCTGACAGGGACAAGTCTTCTTAACAATTTTCTCAAGAAACGCCGAATTTAACCTTCGAAACTGGAGTAGACCTACATCAACTAACCTATCGTTATTACTATAATATATACAACATGAATTAACATCGTCTATCAAATAAAATACATTGATTCTCACAAGAGAATTGTATATAGCGTAATGATATAGATATATAACATACGATATAGTAAATTCTATAATAAATTCGTTTTTTTATGGAAGTGCATGGTACGCTGCCTTAACAGTCTATTATAAATACTGACATATGACAAAGGTCAGATTTTATTTCTGCCTAATGATTGCCACGTGTATGAAACGGCGGAAACGAATATATATATATATATATATATATATATATATATATATATATATATATATATATATATATATATATATATATATACGTGTATATGTGTTTCACTGAATAATATATACATAATATGTCTATTTTATAATAATCCTTTCTCGTTGTCGTTTCTTGATGTTAAGTCGAATTTCATCAAAGGAAAATCATCATTACAACGATCACAGTTACAATAAGTTGCTCTTCGTAATTCACCACTGGGGATGTTCTCGGTGGAGATCGAAAGTACTTGGGTCAACAAAAATTACGGCGCCTTCCTTGATGAATTCCAAGCTAATTCGATAACTAGAAAGGTTTATTATTAAAATGGACATAATGTAATTATATTATTAAATAAAATATTCTTGAATGAAGATATGCTGCCTATATATATATATATATATATATATATATATATATATATATATATATATATATATATGTGTGTGTGCAGGTATGTAGAAAAATAGGGAAAGAAACACGTTAGGTAAATTATCCAGGGTTTTTTTGTATTTTGTTTTTGTTATTTTTTTTAAAAACAGTGCTCCATAGAGCTTAGATTATATTTTTTTTAATTATTTTTTTATCATATTTAAAAAAATAATTATAATGTATATATATATATATATATATATATATATATATATATATATATATATATAAGAGAGAGAGGCAGACAGACAGAGAGATGCGTATTTGGGCAGCAACCTTTGTTTCATCCATCTTTCATAGAAAACTCCCAACAAGGAAGATTTAATTAATATTTTAATGAGTTTTACGGCTATCTAAATTGTTTTCGTTTTTAAGGCGTTAAAGAATAAAGGAGTTGCTGATACTTATAATTGTTCCAAGCGCTTTCGGCTACTTGTCTCGCCATTATCAAGGATGTGTGTTGGATGGTGAAATTCTGTGTGTGGCTGCTGCATAGTAATTTTACTGTATGGAGTTCAAGCGGCTTGTGTAATTTTTGGCGGTCACGTACTCTGCCAGGCCAGTTGACCGAGGCAAGATTTCTATTTTTAGAACACCTTCAAAACGCTGTCTCCTCTGTTAAATAGTGTGAGATTGATTGGGGGGAGAATAAAGTTTAATAAACAGAGCCTCCCTAATGCATCCTTTACAGGTCACATTGTCGTACGCCGTTCGTCATTAGAGAGGCTCTGCTCATTAAACTTTATTCATAGTAACAGCATTTGTGTATATACAAACTACATTAAAGGCATATACTATTTAAAACGATAGACATTTTGTGCTGATTAATTTTAGTGATTGTCTTTTCCAAGTTACGAATAATACTTCTCAGACAAGGAGGAATTTTCGCCAGAAATATTCCGAAGTTCATTACGGAAGAAAATTAGAAGAAATATGTTCCAAGCTTCAATAGTATTTGCCTTAATGGACATTTGCTGCATTCTGTCTTCTTGCAGTTGATATATAGTCCTTTCTTCTCGCTTTCCTTCATTACCTTCTGTTGGAGTTTTTGTAGTTTTATTTCCGTTCTGCTCTCATCACTGCATATCACATGATTGAGGTCACCGGTAATAAATCCTGGTCATACTTCTAATTCTCTCAGAATCGCCTTTCTGTATAGGTGGAATAAATCCGGTGACAAGATGCATTTGATGCAACAGTAAAGTGGTTCTACTTGATGCCGAGAATATCATGGATTGAACATGTGAACAACGGTGAAGTTGTAGAGAAAACGGAAAAGAAAGGAGGCTTATACATCAGGAAGAAATAATAATAATAATAATAATAATAATAAATAATAAAGAAAGAGAGCTTGGCAAATTTAACACTCACAGAACAGATTGAGAGTCGGAGTAAAGCAATGCATGAACTCCATAAAGAAATTGAATAGATGAATGGCGGAAAATTTTTAGTAGAGATAAGAAATAGATAAAAAAAATTAAGAGAGAAATTGTGGAGAGTAATGATCGCCGGCAGTCTGAAGTGATACGGCACATAGAAGAAAAATAAATTCATATACTTCGTATCAAATATTGACCCCCCCCATCGGTTTGATTGATTTGTTTTTAAGGCGTATCAATCATTTGCCTGTTAATTAAAGCCAGAAAATATTCTTAGATTTTAAGAATATTTTGGAGATAATAATGATTTACTCCGTACATGTCCTACTGATTAACCTATAGATGTGGGGAGAAGTGATGGATTGATAGCTTTTCCAAAGGTATTAGCGCGAAAGTGAATATAACGAACCTTACTACATGTAATACCAAAGATGAACTGAAGGCAAAGATCATGGCAGCATTAACCAATTTAAACAATGGGACAGTCAAGAAGAGATTCAAAGTTGTCTGTAGAGCGTGGTTGAAGCCAAGGTGATGTTTTATTGAATAAATTCACTCTTTAGAATTCCCATATATTTTATGTAATTTTGGTAAATATATCTGTTAAATTATGTCAGTGTTATTTTCATTTTTGCGTAATTTAGACGACAATATATGCATCGTTCGTTACCCTCATCTATCTATATCTATCTATCTATCTATCTATCTATCTATCTATATATATATATATATATATATATATATATATATATATATATATATAGATAGATAGATAGATAGATAGGAAAAAGTTTACTTGTGACACGTTTCATTAATTTTCATGCGCATCTTTAGTCACAACAACGTCAACAATCCCAGGCCAATGGAATTCTAACGAATGAGACGCATCACAAGTAAACTTTTCCATTTTGCCTTACAATTTCCCCAATATCTATCTATCTATCTATCTATCTATCTATCTATCTATCTATCTATCTATATATATATATATATATATATATATATTTATATATATATATATATATATATATATATATATATGTACATATGGGGGGGTGCGCGTGCGTATCAGGCATGAGGAGTCTTTTTTAGACCAATGACCTGCATGAGGTATGAGTCATCGTAAGCCGGACCACACCAATAAAAAATATTCAAGTTAATTTTATGTTATGGCTGTCTCAGCCTTTTTCACTACAGAAGCCTATACACCTAAACATCTGGTTTAAAAATGGGGAAAATTTCTTTTTTTCTTTGAATCTCTTAGTATAATATTACCACTGATGACAGACCGATTAACTCAATTTATTCATTTCAAAATACAATGCAATGTTTTTTTTAAATAAAGTAATATTTCTTCTCCAGGGAAAAAAATGTGATGAATATTTTCTATTTTAAAGCAAGATATACAGGGTGTTCCAGAAGTCTTGGGCACATTTCAAGTCCTCATATCTGCTGAACTATGAATGGTAGTAAGATGAAACTGGTACCATTTTAAAGCTAAGTTTATTAAGTTTTTTTGTAATTCTAATGATTTTTTTCATATTTTTTCAGATCCAGTAATGGCGTTCACTCAACCAGAAAAATGCGTTTTGCGTACTTGAATTTGCAAAAACTGAATCATTGACACTTGTTCAACATGCATTTCGCACAAAATTCCGAAAAGAGGCACCAGAAAGGAAGTCCATATTGAGATGGCATGGTAAATTCATGAAGGATGGGTGTTTATGCCCAGCTAAAAAAACAGTACGCCCCTCAACTTCAGATGATATGGTTGAGCGAGTCCGATGCGGAGCCCTCGTAAATCGACCAGGAAAGCCAGTAAGGAACTTCAGCTTCCTACAACAACTGTTTGGCATGTCTTAAAAAGGCGACTGCACATGACACCTTACAAGCTACATTTAACCCAACCTTTTGCATTGCAATGCAAGAGAAGTTGAAAGATGATGGATTTGATGTCTGCTGTGTGACCAACAGTGCTCACATTGAACATCTTTGAACATTCCATTTAAAACTTGAGATTAGATTATCCCAGAAAATTTCAGGCATGTTTTTATATCAGAGTCTGTCTATATTTCTGAGATGAGGTATTAAGTACAGTATTTACATTAGTCGGACTCTTGTCCTCATCTTTGTCGCCATATTTGTCACGTTTCGGCCGTTGTACGCTCCGGCCTTCTTCAGGTGGTTGGAATTTCGAACTGAACCCTTTATTTCGATCACTGGGGTAGACTGTTCTAGTTCCACGTGCCATGTTTGATGGATGTCAGTTATCAGTTATCTCCTGCTAATTTTCCCTCTGAAAGTTCTCTACTGCCTTAATACCAGGTATTGAACTCACCTTCTTTGTGTCTGTCACTGGATCTAACCAACGCCTTTATCCACTGTGCCATGTGTCCTTGAGGACACATGGCACAGTGTTTTTATATCCTTAATAGTTTTCGAGATATTCAATGTCAAAATGTGGCCAAGACCTTTGGAACACCATGTGTTTACAAGCATGTAAAATAGGTAAAATTGACAATGTTTGAAAATGAGTTACGAAATTCAAGAAACATTGTACTAAATAAAGTTAGTACTTGTTTCGGAGAGAATATGAGTGAACAAGCGAGAAAGAAACGAAACAAACATTTAATAAACCTTACTTTCTTTATATGATATTAGGTGTGCAATTCAGAAGATTCAACAAGCCGAGGGCAAGAAACTTTGTAATGACCGTTATGTATTCTTACTAGCATTTTTTTTCTTTATTTTTCTCGATTTCACCTTCTCATTGGATCTGTCTTTATGTTTATATCATGAAATACCGCTTTTCTTCATACTTGAAACTGATGATGCAAAAAACAGCGAAAATGGTAGTTGCGTTAACTTCCCTATATAAATTATTAAATGATATACGAATTAGCAAAGTAGAAAACCCAACTCTCTGAAAAACCCAAATCCCTGTTTAAACCCTCAATGTTTGAATTTATTTGGAAAATAAATATCAACTCCTATCTGCAGCTTTCTTCCCGGCTGTTGAATGAAGACGCTAAAAGCACGCATCTGATTGGTTGGTTGTAGTGGGCGGCGACAGTAAATTTTTGTTGTCTCTAATGGTTTTTATGGTTATTGAACCGAATATCTGTTCCAGTTTCTTCAAAATAATTTTCTTTTTTGAATTTGTAGCAAAAAAGCAGATGTATGATATTTGATCGGTTTGGTTTGGTTTGGTTTGGTTCGTTTTGGTTTGTTTTACGGCATATCTGTATAACTCAATGGGTTATTTAATGCCGACAATATTTTTATTGCCAGTAGTTTTTTGGGGTTTTTTTTTTCAAATGTATTACTGATAATTTTTTTTCTTTCAAAAATTCATTTTTGGTCATATTATTTTTTTTCAAAAATGTATCGCTGGTAATTTTTTTTTCAAAAATATATCGCTGGTAATTTTTTTTTTCAAAAATGTATAGCTGGTAATTATTTTTTTTTTTTCAAAAATGTATCGCTGGTAATTTTTTTTTTCAAAAATGTATTGCTTGGTAATAATTTTTTCTTCAATAAATTATTGCTGGTAATAACTTTTTTTACAAAGTATTTCTGGTATTAAAACCTATTTTTAACATTTCATACTGTTTTGGCCCCAGTTTGAGGGTTAACTATTTGCCCATAACTGGGACCAAAACTTGTGCTATCACCCCGGGTCAAGGTGGACTTGGGAACACAAGCAATTAAGAGGTGGTTCCACGCTCCTGGAAACGTCCTGATCAGAGGCCTTGCTGTTGGACGTAGTTTATCATCGCGGACATAGTGTATCGTCATACGCAGGACAGGCAAATATAATTACCAAGACGGGTATAATATTTCAATTATCACAATTCAGAGCCGATGGTTTGAATATAATGTGAGTGCCAGATGGTGTGAAATGCGATCGGTGATATTATGTCTATAGACTTGGCATCGGGCTATATTGCAGGTGACATACCCTTGATGAGGTAGTGAATGATGTATACCGGATGATGTTTAGATTGTGTGTAGATTGGAGGGTCTGGCGCCTAGCATAAAGCGCGTTTGCGCTGAATATTTTCTAATTGTTTGGCCGACTTAATCAAACACACACACACACACACACACACACACACACACACACACACACACACACACACACACATATATATATATATATTATGGGGAGGTAGAGGATAGTGGCTCGTATTGGGAATCGGAGAGCCGAGTTCAAATTCCAGTCTAATCCATTAGATTCATTTACGTGCTAATACCCTTGGGAAAGGTATTAATCCTATTCTTCTCCCCCTAGCTATGGGTAAATAGCAGGACAGACTGGGTTCTATAGCCTTGGATGCCAAATAGTCAAGGACAAGTCTGAATTCAAATCTTGGGGAGGGTTGTTTGGGCACCTTGTAGCACGTAGTATACGAGGTCTCTGTATTCGGCCCTACAAAAAGTGTGGTTGGCTCTGGATAAAGCATTCACCACTATAATCAAATCATATGTGATCGTGTCTCGGCTGTCGGTTGCTAGAAACTGAGCTGCCTGACACTCATCAGTCGAATACGACAGGAAAAGTCCATATATATATATATATATATATATATATATATATATATATATATATATATATATATATATATATATATATATATATATATATATATATATCAAAAGTATATAATTCCATTTCAGAAGGGCTTGACTAAAAATACAACACATGTAGGTCATATGTGCGATCATTTCATTAAAAAAAAACTTATCAAGGTCGATATTAAAGAATAAAAAAAACATGAACGACGAAAATATTTCCTCACCGAAGGTCATATAACAAAAAGGATAAGAATGTGTTTGAATGGTGATTCAGACACACAACATTAACAAAAAAATAAAACACCATTTATATTTTCTTTTCGCCTACGGTTAGATTTTGTTATTCGTTTGGAAGATGAAGCACTTGTCCATTACTTTGTTTTTTTCATTTGCTTCTTACTCATTTTTTTATCGATTGTTTAGCAATATTGAAAGAAAAGGTAAAGTAGTCATTACACGATCAGAAAACTAAATAATACCAAAGAAAATTGTTGAAGATATATTTTGTTGATATTTTCTTTATGGCTATCATTAACAAAAACATAGCTCAAAATGTTCGTTCAATGAAGCTTAAAACAGGAAGGTAAAAATAAGGAAAATAGATCCCCTATATTTAATGTAATAGCCCTAGTAGCAGAAAGTAACTTTCATAAAAAATAACATCATTGTGTTTTGTTTTTTTTTGTTTTTTTTTTACAGATTCTCTTGTATGATATTGATGCTTAATTTGGCAAAAAATATAACATATATTCATACTTGAATAAAAGCTGCACGGTAAGAAATGGATTATACGTGAATAACTCAGATCTATTTTTTTTTAAAGAAAAAGCTTTTTCAATTAGGAAATTAGCCATCATAATAATCCATAGTTAAAACAAGTCAGACATTAGAAGCAATTATTACTCAAAATACACCACCCAACATTCGGAAACGCAATTTGGACAAAAAAGGTGTGGGAATTTCTCAGGTTGAGCGTTAAATAGCTAAATATTTACTAGACAATTATCAGTTTGACAGATCCAAGTATCAAAACATGTTTTTGGTAGTAACGAAAACTCTAAATTTAGAATTTAGAGAACATTTATATTAACCCTCTCTAATTAGAAAGTGAAGCAGTTAGGTTTAGGAAAAACTACACTGATTATATATTTATTTTCATGCGCGTGCGCACACACACGCACTCACAGACACACACACATACATACAACCACAGATGTAAAGCGTCTTCCAATAGCTTGCACCGATTTTAATGTGAATTAAGTTTAAGCATCTAATAATTTTTTTCCTGTGAGATTTGGCGTACATTTTGGCGATATCATTTTTCACACATAATTGCCATGACATAAATAACATGATCTAACAGAGAAATAAATAAATGTTCACCAATAATACTGATTTATTTACTGCTGATTTGATCCGTCTTAATGAAACAGTCTTTATATATATATATATATATATATATATATATATATATATATATATATATAAGAAAAAAAGATCAAGTGCAAATCAAATATGAATCAGAAAAATACAGGATGACAAAATAAAGAACAAATAGGAAGCTTATATCAATCTAACATGTTTCACTTTTATTAAAGCTTCGTCAGAGATTGAGAGAATACAGACATAACTTTCGTATTTTTTATTTTGTTTAGGCCAATTTCCATTGGTCAGTCACGTATCACGTGCATTAAAATTTTAGATAAGTCTATATATATGTTTCTAAAGACCCTTCTATATCTAAGCGAGCATCGGATGCTAATCTGTATTCGTAATTGTGTATGTGTCTATATATATATATTATAAAAACACACAGACTGTTCTGAAAATTATTTCAAAACAAATGCTAATATTTGATCATTTTGAAAACTAGTCAGGTCGAGAACTTTTCCACACGACTGCATATTTATATAACTTGTGTTTTGATATTAAATTCATTTTATGAAGGTGACAAGAAAACATGGCCTACCATGTAATCTTTAAAATGAAAAAAATATATATATTAACAATTTATGCATGACCTTAATACTATTTCCAAATATAAAAATGAATTCACATATTAAGTACAAGAAAAGCAAACAATAGATTCTAGATAGGAATACATGAAGAAACTTCATTCAAAACGGTTTGAAAGGATTACGATTCGAAATTGTATACATTGATTGAATAGCAAGAGAAAGTTTAAAGCTCTACTTTTCAAACAGAGTAATTGATTTTCCGAAGTTAGACGAGATAAGTGATGGGGCTTTTTAGACATGCGCGGAAGCACAGGAAAATAGCAAAAAGAAACTTGTGAAGGATATTAAAGTATTCAATCTATATATATAAAAGTAAAACGATGATGGACGGGTTATGTTATTCATGATCCATTGTCCTGTTAAATTTGAGCTGAGCGATGAAATATTTCAAAATGTGGATATATATTTGTAATATTTTATTATTGTTGTATCGTCGAGGTGAATGATACACTGCGAAGAAGGAGTGTTTAATATGATTATTTAGCACCAGTGTCCGGTGCTAACGGATTCATACAAAAAACATAGAACAATAAGTTACAAAACAATTAACAAGACAACTTACAAGGGAAGGATCAAATGTTGTATAGCCAAATGAAGTAAGATCAGTCCGAATATTAATCATCTTAATATCATCTTAATCAACTGTTGAAGTTTTAATCGTAGACTATTTAAGGCTATAAGTCAGGCCATCCAGTAGAGTGCTGAATGGGTGCTAAATACTCTACAAAAATTATACAAGGCGGTCCTGAAAAGGTTTCCAAGAACCACTCACTACGAAATCGGGTGATTTTTAACTTGAGGAGTTTTTTGAGAAGCAAGTTAAGCAAAACATTTTTAAGAATCTCATAAATAAAAGTCAAAATACTTGCATAATTGATATACAAATAGAAAACTCCAAACAATATATATATATATACATAATGGACTCTCCCGTCGGTTTCGACGTATGAGGATCTGACAGTTTATTGATTCAGTTATGAAAGTTTCTGCGATAATCTTAAGTGGCATTTAAGACCCGCTAGTGATTTACAAAGGAGGCCACATATGGAGCAAGTGTGAGGATTGTGAAATGAGATCACTGTTAGATTGGCTGACCTTTTAGATCTTGCTCTCGATTCTTGAAGATGATTCAGACAAGCAGATTTATAATTGCTGAGTTCACTAAAACACTTTTGATCTCCATTCTACCCGCTCCAAAGCTAAGCGTTCAAGGGTGTTATATGGTATATTGACTGCTGACAAGTTGCTTGTATACATACATATATATATATATATATATATATATATATATATATATATATATATTGGGGTGTAAGAGAGAGACAGTATGATACATTGAAAAAGCTTATGAAGTCACGGCGGGGCAGATTCCCAGTCATCGAGGATATCTCGGATGAACGTCTAACCGAAAACTCGGCAGTCCTGAAAAAACGGACACAATACTGCCAGGACTTATACAAACATCCCATACAATCCGACATCAGTTTGACTGATGGGGACTCAACATCAACGAGCATACCTTCACAACTTCCACTGTTGAACGAAGAGTTGGGAGAAGCCATACGTAGCTTACCAACATGAAAGTCGTCAGAAGCGGACAATATTGCACAGGAGCTGATTTAGCATGAAGGGAATGAATTAGTCAGCGTAAAAACATCAATCTGCCATAAAATCTGGAAGACAAAATAGTGACCCATAAAATGGACTCAATCACTCATCATCCGCTGCCCCAAAAAGGAAACTGCCGCCAGTGCCAGAACTATACGACCAACAGCTACATCAGTAAAATCACGCTACGTGTTATTTTAAACAGACTCAAGAACGAGGCTGAAGTGCATCTAGGAGAAAAACAAGCTGGATTTAGGGACCTGTTCCATAACTTTATAGATTTAAAGAAGGCCTTCGATAGAGTGCAGCATGGCGGTCTATGGCATGTTCTGAAGAATTTAGGCATAGAAAAGGGCTTCATCCAAACAGTCGAGGCATTGTATATGACCTCCAACAGAGCAGTCCTTCTAAAGTGGGTGCCAACTTCAAGACCACAGTTGGCATCTGTCAGGTTTATTTGCTTTCCCTAATATTATTCGATCTCTTTCTTGAGCACATCATGCGAGGAACCCTTCAAGATTTTCAGCCCACTATATCTATAGGAGGCGAATCATTAACAACTTACGCTTCGCTGAGGACATTGACTTGTTGGGCCGTAGCGACTCCGAATTGCCGGTCTCACTAACAGAGTGACAGTCAGCAGGAGAGTATGGAATAGATGTTAGCACTACGAAAATGTAGTCCTGATCAACTTCACAACCAGCATCAGGGCCCAGATCTTCATGAACGGGGAACAACTGGAAGAAGTGGACGTCTTTAAATACCTTGGCGTTATTCTCACCAAATATAGACGCTTTAAAGCAAATATCAAGACCAGAGTGTCTATGCCAACATCGGCAATGCCAAAACACAGTAAGATTTGGAAGAACGAAAATATCAATTTTCCAGACAAGATGAAGCTCTACAAGTCCCTGGTATTGCCCATACTGATCTATGGAAGTAAAAAGTCGATTTTTATAGCAGAAACCCCCTTGAGAGTCCACGCATTTGAAACGAAATGCTTCAAACGCCTTCTCGGGATCTCCTGGAACACATGACAAATGTCTTTGTACAGGGTCAAGTAACACAACTGGCAGGCCCCCAGGAGCCTCTCTTAGCAACAGTAAAGAGGAGAAAGCTGTTGTTGCTTGGACATGTCATACCCCACATTACTTTACCCAAGACGCTCCTTCAAAACACCTTCGAAAAGGGATAGGCATAGAAGGAGGCAGTCCAAAAGCTGGATGGACAATATCAAAGAATGAATCAGGATCGAAACTCCGACGTGAGGCAGAAATCAGATCTGGTTGGTGGCTGACTGCTTCATCGTCCCTTATGTCTACTCAATTCAGGCATGAGAGAAGAGGAATACATTGGTATGCCAAGATACGTCATTGATAATAAGTAAAAGTTAGTGACACTCTGATCTTAGGAAGACGTAACAATACTATAAACCTAATCCTCGACCGGTCGTAGAGGAGCGATCCTTTGATGCTACAGTACGAAAAATATTACATTCCTTTTAACGTGCAATTTTTTCTGTTTTAATAAAAAAGAAAATCGTATATTCAAAGTTGCAAGTAGAGGACGATTTAATAAAAACTAATCGAAATTTGAAACCTATTGAGAAATTTATATCGAAAAAGAAAGCGAAACTGACAGGTTCCAGATGTTATTCGGTTAATTGATCCCCCAAGAACAAAAGTAAAGAGATGATAGTAAATTTTTAAGGCGTATGTTAAGGTAATAGTCGATGTTTTCTTTGTCCGTCGATAACGAAAGGACGGTTTCGTTCCTAAAAATGAATATAAAAATTGTCTTTTTTATTTTTTTTTACTTTTATCTTTTCCGGCTTTTGTTACACCGTCTCTTTGTTGCATAAACATCTGCTTCAAAGCCGTTAAATCTTGTAGCCAGTGTTTATCTGAAAATCGGCGAAAATTGGTGGCTATTCATTATTTCATTAAAATAGTTTTGCAGCTGTTACACTTGTACAGCTATGAAAATAACAATCGAAGATGTATATGGAGACAAGACACAGAGTCTTTGTAACACATTATTTTATACAATCCTGTTTTGACAGTTATTGTTAGAAAACTTATATGTTTTAATTTCTTCACAGTATATTCACATACACCTACCTTAATGCTTAAAGGGAAGTGAATATGCAAAAGAAAATGATTTGGTCAAGTTCTGACGGAAGGAGTTTAAGATAGAAAATATAAAAAAATATTGTTAGTACCTCAAGCCGATCTGATATGACTTAATACGGTTCTAAAATTAATACCATGCCCTAGCAGATAAACGTGTTGTTTGAATTAATCCACTGACTTGACCCCAAAATTTGTGAGTTCAGTACCCGGCCACAGCAGAGGTGAGCAATAACACGGAGAATTGACTTACTAAAGGGAAATAACTGAGATATCCAGAAACGGCATGGCACGTGAAAGTAGAGCAATCTACCCCAGTAGGCGAAATAAAGGGTTTGATTCGAAATTCCAAAGTATATCACTTTAAGAAGGCCGGAGCGTACTACGACCGAAACGTCATGAATATGGCAATAAAAATGAGATAAGGAGTCTGAACAATGCAAAAAGTGTAATTAGTTACAATGCCTCATCTCAGAAAATACAGACAAATCTAAAATATAATATATGTACTTTTAGTCTCAAAGCAAATCTGGATGATAAGTATTAACAGCTGATAGATGGAAATCAAAATTAATGTCGTTTTTTATAAATCCATAATTAATGACGTATATTTTAGAAACTTCTAAATTATATTTGCCTGTCCTGCGTATGACGATAAACTGAATCCGCGTCCCGGGTAAAACGATAGACTACGCCCAACAGCAAGGTCTCTGATTAAGAGGTTTTCATGAGCGTGGAACCACCTTTTAATTATTGATGTTTCCAGATTTACCCTGACTCAGTGTAGTAGCACCTGTTAGGGCCCCAGCTATGAGCAAATAGTTAACCTCCAAACTTGGCTCAAAATACTATGAAAGTGTAAAAACAGGTTTTATTACCGGAAATACTTTGTTAAAAATATTATTAGCAGCAATAATTTTTTGAAGGAGAAAAGTATTATCAGCAATAATTTAAAAAATATTACCATCTATACATTTAAAAAAACAAATGTTACCAGCTATACATAAAAAAAAAACAAATGTTACCATTTAAAAAAAAAAACAAGAAATAGATTTTTGAAGAAAAAATATTACCATCAATACTTTTTGGGGAAAAAACAGCAATAAAATTGTCAGCATTAAATAACCCATTGAGTTTGATATGCCGTAAAACAAACCAAACCATACCAAGCCTTAATTATATTTTATTTTCTTTTTACGTTTTATACTTAATACCAGATTTTAGGATGGGTTAAATATATTTTTTTTTAATTTTCCTTCTAGTAGAGCAAAATCTGATAAAACCACATCATATATGTGTGATTAAGTCTTCACTCTTATCGAGTATCAATGTTTTCCTTGGTTATAATCAGTCAAATCTGTTTCTTTTAATAAAAGTTTAGAATAATTTTATAGAAAAATTTTAACGTTTTAAATAAGTGAATGAACATAAGTATTAGTTATACATATTTTCCCATTTTCCATATTTGCAAATTAATACACATAGCGGATCTTCTATTTAATTTTAAAATTAATAAAGAATTCTACATTGGGACAATAATGGGTTGCTCTCGTTTATTTGGATAAATGATTTGATCCATACCCAAAGCACACTGACACTCAAACATTATGTGAATAGTCAAAATTCAAGTTACATCTGCCATACATTTTTTTGTTTTTTGCTGCTGTTAAACTAATTTGGATTCTACCCATTTTGTACAGTTTTTTGCTTGTGATGATGTATCTCCAGTCCGCAAGCTTTGAAATAGTATCACGATTCTTTCGCTCTTTTTTTTTAACTATCGACCTAGGAAATATTCAGCTGGCAGTTTACATGTTTCTGAGCGAATTTGGTGCCTTGGTGGGTATCCATATAAAAATCTCGATAGAACGAAATTATTTGAGAAGACTAGAGTCATGTCAATGCTTTTAGTTTCGTAGTAACTTGTGGTGTTGTGTGAAACTATCCCAAATATTCTATATTCAATTTCCATATCCCCTATATATATTTATTTGCATGTAAATATTTATGCATAAACCAAATGAAGAAATCATCTGCAACACATAATAAAATACGACTAAAAGCAAAATCTACAGGGAAACTTACAAGAAAATGTCTACATAGTTGCATATTAGATTTACACTAACTACAGAATAACCGCGAATCAGAATAAAGACATATAATAAATGAAATGTGTGTGTGTGTGTGATTTGATTATATCGACCATTAATTGAATCCGCTGAATAATGCGACGTAGTCTACCAGACCGCCCATGACTTGCGGTTTCTGAGTTAATTGTCTAGGCTGGTTACCTTGCTAGCAAAAGAGTTCAGACCGCGCCACCTATAGACGGCGTGAGAGTGGCACTTCGATGTGGCATAATGGACATCAAACTTGTCTCGCTAGATCAATTACGACAGATTAGCGAGTTTGATCCTGAGTGTCGTACACCTTGTGCCACATCTAAGATACACTTGAAAATCATTTGGACACCTCGACGTGGTCTAATGCCTAGCAATCTTGTCCCGCTAGAACGACTGAGTAGTGAGTCCGTTTTCCCTTCGAGCCCCTTTCATTTGACCTTGTGCCACATCTAAACTGGTCTTAGAAATTCAGCATAGACGGAGAGAGGGGAGAAAAGTATTGATGACTTTACAAAAGGTACTCATGCCAAGTAAATGCAAGACTCGGTTAGAAATATGGATTCTCCTTGCCTATAACCGTGAAGTGATGAGACATCGTTTAACGTGATAACGTATTTCGGGGGATTCTTCTTCTTTATGTGCCGTGTCCCTTAAGGACGTAGGCGATCATGACCCTCCACATCTTGCTGTCTCTTGTAGCTCTTAATAAATTTTGTCATTTTGTTATTTCTCTCAAAACCTGTTATCCCATCAAGCCCATCAAATATGTTATGCGTTGATTTCCTCTTCTTGCCCTCAATCTGTCCTGTGAGTATCATATTTTCCAAGCCCTTCTTCGTTATTACGTGTACCATAAATTTTAACTGCCTCTTCCTGGTACTATTATAAATTTTCTTTTATTTCCTATTTTCTCTAAAATATCGCCGTTGCTCACATGTTCGGACCGTGGTATACTCAGCCTCTTTCTGTAGAACACATTTATGTGGCTTCAAATCTTTTCTTCATCTTTGAGGAGACTTTTCAAATGTCAGTGCTCTTTTTTTTTTGTTTCTAAGGATTTTTTTCTATCTCTTATTCCTCTTGAGCGGTTCTAAAACGAAAAACCTATTGCCTTGTGTTGTCTTCCTTTCAGGATTTGGGCAGTCGTGACAAGATCATTTAATCTGTCTAGTGCATCGGAACACAAATAAAAGACGTTTTGTGTGGAAACTCTAACAGTACATTTAATATGGATCTTAGTAGTTTCATTTGGACTTGAAACATTCCCTTCTTGGTTTAAAAACCCCTAACAGAACACGTGAACTGTCGTTTTCTCTCTTCTACATCTGTTCTTTCTCTATTATTGACTGACACATTTTCGTTAAATGAAAGTATATCGCATCAAATCCGACGCCGATCCGTATTCTAGTAAAATGTTATTGAATTTAATTATTCAGACTAAAATTATGATTCTTCAATAACAGTTTGTTTTGCTTTTGTACAACGGTCAATCTTAAATTCTTGCCTTTCTTTCCCGTTACTTCAAGACATTTTATTTTGACAGCTTAACAATTCATATTCGTTGTTCTTCGAAATGAAGTTATTAACAGCACACGAACAACTTAACATTACAATCTATTGTCGTCCTTAAATTAAAAAGAAAAACAATTAATCAGTTACATTATTTGATTCACTTTCCACTCATTCATGCTCTGTCTTTTCAGAAGCCGATATAGTTTGTGCAATAACACCCGCCGGAATGTTTGACACAGGATTAGAAAGACGGATTTGAATATGAAAAGATAACCGCCAAAAACTAAGGAGACATAATCTTTTTGTTAGAATAAAAAGAAAGGATTTGAAATGACCGACATGTAGTTCTACAAATGAATGCTGAGTATATCATAGACGTATAAGAGCATGTGCGCAACAAAGAAGCTTTATGTAAAATAATTACGAAAAGCAGAGATGATAGATAAATCATTCAAATTGTACAAGTTTTCCTTGGACGGGAACGTTCCAATGAGTCTATAGACTTTTGAAACTTCTATGGCACATAATGAGGTTTAAAGATTTTATCACTAACACGACATGTCAAAGGCAAGAGATACAGAGGGAAACATCGAGTTACCTCCCTAAAGAGTTAGGGTGAATGAATGGCAGAAGACAGACAAAGTTTAAAAGACAAAGACATTATTTTCTTACTGTAAGGTTCAAACTGAACAAGGCCAGGAGGCCACGCGAGATAGAAAGTTACGTTGAGGGATAGTTTATTCGGATAGGAGGGGGAGATAACGGTTAACTAGACTTGAACAGGTTAATATTATCGTGATCGGGGTAACATCCTCGTGGGAATTTGTTACACAGTGTTTCGCTGGAAGACGCTTTTCGATTGCAACTTAATTCTCGCCGAGGAAATACATAGGGAATGTGGGTGGTTTGATACAATGTAAGTGGCATGGCGCGTCCTATCCGTGAAGATTATTCCTGGCAGAACCAAGGAATGTTGCTCATTCGCGCACTTTCCATCGAAGTAGCAATAGAGCAGTGTGAGTCTCGCCACATCCCGCCTGTGAGAAAGAGTTTGAAGGGTGGAAAATATTCGTCACCCACAAGAACTCAGAGATGCTCTTGAATTCAGTCGAGACTGGAAAGTGAAAAGTTGGCAGCTCGCGCTCAAATATGATAATAATACTCCAATTTGTGGCCTGACCTCGCTCTTGTTAAGGAAGAGGATAGCATGGGGGGTCAGGTATTTACTGGAGTGTTACAGGGAGCTGATCATTTTCGGACAGAAATACGGCGAGATTGATGGTCCGTCGACAGTACCAAGTTTTAGGGGGGACATTTTGGGCCGTGCGTATAATGAAGCATCAAACAAAGCTCTTCTGCCATTTTACCTCGTATTCGATTTGTGTCATTTTCACCTAAGTTCTCCTTATGTTTAAGTAAATCACTAAATATTTACTTTGAGGGTTACACTATGAGTTAGCGGATTTTTTCGTTGTACGTATATTTTTTTTATCATTTCACCCCAAACAAGGAGATAAGGTCACTAACACGTGTTACTGAGAGTGAAAGAGAATGAGAAGACTTTAGTGTGTAGAATAGCAGAACAGGTTCCAGTAAAACAGAAGATAGCGAATAACGTTACATTTAAATTTTTGATAATCGTAGGTTGCAAGGGAGCAACTACCCGGAAGAAATTTCCACAGACGAGAAGTGCGAGAAAAGAAATTATTAGAAGAGAACTTACGGTTACATCTAGCTAATTCAACATTACAACGATGAGAGCTAGTTGCCAACCTTGTAATACGTTTAAATTCATGCAGTTGAAGTAACAAGGGGGAGTACTCAATAAGAATAATTATGCATGAAACTATTTATAGAAAAAGAGAGAGAGGGGGAAGCTACTCCAGGGCGGTGGAAACAGAACTGAAGTCCAGCAACAGGCTCAGGACCGATAACTAATGACAAATTTTATAATTTCGTTGAGATGTATAATATGAGCACCAGACCAGATATGACAGCAATTTTCAACGTTCGATGAATTGTATATTTATAAATGTTGCTGTCTTTTCTGCAATAAAAATGATATCAATGTTTGTAATTATAATTTCTCCTCATATTTCGTAGGTATATTTTTACAGTGATGCTCACTCTGCAAAAGGCTCAAGAGCCGCTTGGAGTAGAGGGTTACAGAATAAGAGGCACCACCCCGAGCAATGTGATAATGTCACCAAGACGCAATGCTCCAATGGAAGTGAAAGAGAAGGAAAACATTTTTAGAAGGAATTGAAAACCCAATCCTAAACAGAAAACAAGGACTAAACCTCTACTCAAGTTCAAAAGACCGGGGAGCAGTATAAACCGGACTATAGGCGTACCTATCTACTCCTATTGATGAAAAAAGTAAATAAGTAGTAAATAATAAGGTCAAATTTCTAGGAGGAGACGTTAGATGAACAGAGTTGAAGTAGACTTTAGACAGAACCGGTAACCGAATTCTAAACAGGAAACATGGATGTGTTGTTCATAATGACGGTCGTCTTGAGTAGAGAATCCAGAAGTTAGCAGTGAATATCTTGAAGACAGCAGGAAAGCGTTGCTCACGTTAGCAGTGGATATTTTGAAGACAGTAGCAGAGCATAGTTCGTCCTTCTGTTTCTCTTCGCCTGACAAGCTGGACTGGACATTCTGGTAGAGTAGACAAAATGGCCGCCTTTATACACATCGGATTGAATGTTCTACATGTTCTGATTGGTTAACCTTCTATTGGTGGACTATAAAGTGAGTCAAGGCATTTGGACTAACTCACTAGTACATATATATATATACACAAAAAACTGCAACAGGATGAACTTCTAATCCCGTTCAAAAGGAAGGAGTGAGAACCGTACGATAGGTGAATTTATCTATTTTATAGAGGAAAAATATAAATAGATATTGAATAGAATTTCAAACTTTTAGGCGGAGACTTTAGAAGTATCGAGTTCAAGTAGATGTGAGAAGGAACCGGAAACAGAATCTTAGACAGGAAACAAATCATAAACTCTACTCCTCTTCCAAAGACCGGACAAAAAGTTATACCTACTTAATCATGTTAGGTAATGATCATCTTTGGAATGTTGTTTAGAGAATCCGTTGAACAAAAGAAAGGATGTTGTGAAGAGACATGACCTCCTGTGTCCTGAAAGGACAAAGCACATACAAACAGAAAAAAAAATTAATATGCGTAATAAAGATAGCAAAAGAAAATTGATTCAACTTTGAATTGCGGCTACAAACAGCTGTAGACAAATGTATTTGGCAACTTGAGAATATAGAACGACGCTAATTCTCTCCAAGAATCAGCAGTCGAGCAGCCGGTTCCCTGCCGAGTTGCTGACATCTGTCTTGCCATTCTTACAGACGTTCAGGAATGGCAGCAGTGGAAGGTAAATCGCTAAAGGAAAATCAGTAAGCGAACAAAATAGGAAGTCAATGTTGACTGACAAGATGGGAAAATTGGTAGATGGGCATCAGCTGGGCGTCCTACGGTTAGATTAGCAATGAAATCGGCTTTTTGAAATTCTCCTCTTCTCGTCTCTTCAGGAAGTTTCTCACTTATCCATATCCAGCTGATAATGCTCGGTAGTTAAGATCTACTGTTAGACTGACTAAACATTTGTGAATAATTCTGCGTACAGTTCAGAATATGATTAAGAACACATGTATTCATGCACGAGGTAGTATCGAAAATGTTCTGAACTGTACTTTATGTGATATCACGGTTTAAGGAAAAGGTGCACGTAGCTAACGCATGTTGATACCAAACAGTGAAATATGATTAAGAACACGCGTATTTATGTGCGACGTGTTATCAAGTTATATGATGGTTTAAGGGAAATATGTTAAAACGAAACCTCAGAATGCGATTAAGAAAACTTTTATTTATGTGCGTGGAGTTATGGAACATTTTCCGAAGATTACTCTGTGTGATACTCAATTTTAACGGGAAGGCGTACCGACCGCTGTATATGCAGACTTTTAATTGATCAGTGGCACTTGGTCTTAAGATCTCACTATGAGAGAATGCTGTGTTGATTCTATGTCTACACTCTCTACAACTATAAGTCCTTTATTACCGGTATTGAGCAACTTTTTCTTATAAATATAACAATTTATAAAATACATACATACATATATATATATATATATATATATATATATATATATATATATATATATATATATATATATATGAAGAAATATAGTCTCAAGATGTGGTATATTTATGGGATAAAGTGCTCAATATCAGAGATAGAGCGTGTGTAAATATTGCTATATAGCCGAGAAAAATATTAGCACTCATGGCCTGATGATTGGATCTAGCATGAAACAGACTGTCGCCTCTGTGTTGACTTCTATGTTCACTTATATATATATATATATATATATATATGTATATGTGTGTGTGTGTGTGTGTGTGTGTGTGTGTGTGTTGATATCAAACCACACAATACGATTATGAACACATGGAAGTATAGGACACGAGTAAAAGTACAAAATGTAAACAGGAAATCATTACTTAAATATCAAAACCTAACAAAACACCAAGAGAAATACAAATAAAATCAATATATACAACACAGACAATGTAACATATTTTAGACAAAGCCAATAATTTAAACTAAAGAAATGAGATAACAAAAAACCCAACTCAAAACAAGTAAGAAAAAATCAATTAAACTAAAGAAACATATATGAAACAAATTAAGAAACTACGAATGAGCTTATAACCACAACTAATTAAATTTAATGATAATCAACAACACATCATGAATGAATACAAAATACACTATGTAATCATTAATAACAATGGGTGAAGAAACAGTACGAGATAATAGTTACATATGACTACATTCTGAACCACAATTATTTTCTTTAATACAGTTTAGATTAAAGTTGAAATAAAACCGTTAAGTTAACCCAATAAATCGGAAATGTACATGATCTTGCTATAATGCCCCATTGATCAGCATATAGATAAAGGATGAGCCATCTCATTACACACATTGATGATTGCGTCCAAGCTTGATACGGACTGCCTCCACTCTGTGTTAAGTACACTATGCAGTTGAAGTTCTTGTTTATTGTCTTCGTGGTTTAGTATATTGGTGTTATCATGTTTTTTCCCGT
This sequence comes from Acanthosepion pharaonis, assembly GCA_903632075.3. Classification (NCBI taxonomy): domain Eukaryota; kingdom Metazoa; phylum Mollusca; class Cephalopoda; order Sepiida; family Sepiidae; genus Acanthosepion; species Acanthosepion pharaonis. Next base: position 1,396,134 of record CAHIKZ030005036.1, on the reverse strand, counting down.
GAAGATGGACAGGAATGGGTTTTTGATATTGTGCAATAAAAATTGTATCTGACAAATAAAGTGTAAGACGTTTTGAAAAGCTTGTTTTTGTCAGAAATACAATCTCGCAAAGGACATTTAAACTGATATACTATGTTGTTTTCTCCAAAATACTTGTTGCTGGGTAAAAATTATTGCGTTATTAAGTTGGTTCCGTTAAACGTAGTTTTATTTTTTGACTGTGATCATATATATATATATATATATATATATATGTGTGTGTGTGTGTGTGTGTGTGTGTGTGTGTGTGTTTGTGTTTGTGTATATATATATATATATATATATATATATATATATATATATATATATATATAATAAAAAGAAAGAAAAGTAAGGTATATAATCCGGTGTTCTTATTGATATTTTTAAGCTAAAAACTTCAAATTTAAATATATAATTAAATTAAAAGCATTAGTTCTGTTTCATATTCGAGCGAATTTTGGAACAACTTATTTTTAAATTTACTGAGTTTTAAACGCACATACCATTCATAATTTTTCGTTTCCAAGGATACAGAGAAATCCAATCATTCAGACAGGGGCGGTAGCGTGTTCAGTTTTATTAACTATTGTTGTATCAATTATAAGTTACGTTCGAAAAAGAGGTTAAGTTTAGCGAGGGTAGCGGTGCATTTTTCAACGAATTTTGCCATCCTTTTAACGCATATAGTCTGTTTTTTTATCAACGACAAAAAAAAAAATTTCCGTTAAATTCGTACTTGTATACTTAAAGATACTTTCTAAAACGGCTGTTTCGTTACACTACGTCATTTTGAACTATAATTTTAAAATATAATTTTTATTCTTAATTTCTAATATACTATATTTCTAAAAAGAATCAAGAAAATGTAATAGAATTACTTAAATTATTTAAAAATTATTATTATATATCAAATATGAGTAAGTATATTACCCTCTACCATTTTTAAAAATTTTTTTTATTTTATATCATTTTTAAATATTATTTAAGGAAAATTTTGACAATGAAGGCAAAGAATAGCTATTTCATTTCTTTGATTCAGTAAATTTTTATTTTTAATAAACTTAGTAATATATAGTTGCTCCAAAAAAAATTCTTTCAACAATAACACATTTCTAAAAACATATTTCGGATTACATCTATTCTTTTGTTGTCCTGTTATTACCGGGATGTAAAAAACAAATCTATTTCCATACCTGATGGTGTGTGCATGCACAGATGAAAGCTTGTAAAAAAAAAATAGACCTTATGCAACTGGAATTTATAAACAGGGATCATAACATTCATTTACAGGTTCGGGGTTAATGTACTTTATTAAATTTGTTTGCGAAGATGTATTCTCGCCATTTATATCATAAACTTCTATATCTATTTTTTGTATGAATGATCCATGTAATGTAAATTGAACTGCACCACATACTTGATATATACTCGACTCTCCCGTCTAATTAGACGTACGATGGGCAAGCAGATCAGTTCCCAGGAAACCGACAGCCCGACAACATCACATGAGATTTGATTATAGTGGTGAAGGTTTCGTGCAGGACCATCCATACTTTTTGAAAGGCCGAATTCAGAGACATGGTGCACTAAATGCCACAAGGTCCCCAAACGACCCTCCGCAGGTTTTGAATTCAGAGGTGTCCTTCTCCTAGACCAGTTGCCATCCAAGGCTATAGAACCCAGTCTGTCTCTCCTGCTATTTACCCATAGCTGGAGGGAGAAGAAGAGGATTCATACATTCACTTACGTGCTAATACTTGATATATATATATATATATATATATATATATATATATATATATATATATATATATATATATATATATATATACACGAACACACGCAGGGTGATGGGTAAATTATTGCTACTTTTTTATTTTAATTTCGCTCATGGTACCGTCTGGTTGGGTACCGTCGGTGAGAAAATTAGCACCATGACGCAATTCACTCCTTGGAAACAGCATGCTGTATTTCATGGCATTCGCGCCAGAAGGTCCAATAGGAACACTTCAGGGTGTTTGGGTGTCAATATGTGTATAATCAAGAGGATGCTATATCCCCCAAAATGTAACGAGTGTGATGAAAACCAAATACCCAGTTATAGGTTTTTAAGCTTTCATTGGTGATGGCGTCGTTATGTCTCCATTCATCTTCACCCACGGCCTCAGACTCAACATCAAGTGTCTTGGGTCAAGACGGTGTCCGCTGGAAGACCTTAGGTCTGGAAACATTGAAGCCAATGGCTATTTTATTGAATAAATGTACTCTTTAGTATTTCAAGATATTTTTGTTTAATTTTGGTAAATATATCTGTTAAAATGAGATGACAGTGTTATTTTCATATATGCGTAATTTAGACGACACTTTAGGCATCGTATGCTATATATATATATATATATATATATATATATATAAGAACACCAGTTTATATATCTTATTGTTCTTTCTTTATATATATATATATATATATATATATATATACATACATACATATATATATATATATATATATATATATATATATATATATATATATATATATATAAAAGAAAAGAACAGTAAGATATATAATCTGGTGTTCTCATAGATATTTTATTTTATTTTTACAAAATAGTGCTCAATGTAAATTTACAGAGCATTAATGTTATAAATTAATTGATTTAAAATATGTTTTTTCGCTACACAGTTCTAACCATGTTTCAAAAATGGAAGCTAAAACTTCGAATTTAATTTTGCAATTAAATTAAAGATATTAGTTCCATTTCATCCTCAAGCTATGAAAGTGTGGATGATTAAGATTGTAGCTGGGCATACGTATCACGTGCATCTTGATGTAGAATTCTTCGTCTTTTGACATTTGCCAATATGTTTAATGGGATGTGTTTGGCTTACGTTTCTGGGAGGAGATGAAATTCGTGTACAGAAAAAATAAGAATATCTTCACAAGAGTGCTGTTTTGTTTTAATAACCGAGCGAAGAAATGTCGAAATGCTTTTGTTTAATTAATCTTCACATATCTATTCAACTCTTTGTACACTTTCGTTTTACGTTCTAGTTTAGTTTGCTTCATTTCCCGACATATCAAAACTTGTTACCTGATTTAATATTGATTTTTATATAAAGCAGTCAGTGAGGAGCAAACTCAGAAGAGAAGATCAGAATTCCATATTTTTCCCGTGTTAATTTTACTGTATGCTATGCAGACGAGCAAAATATTTTCTAATGACAAGCGTATGGTTCTTTTCAACGATTTTATCGATACGTTGCAGCTTTCATTTTGCAGTGTTGTATTATCTTTCATGAAATACGCGACGGAAATCTGTTGGGAATGTTGAGTAAGGTTGACTTATTTTGAAAGGATATTAACCTTATCCAGAACTTCTACTGGCAGAAAACCGCCTGCATATGGTTAGAAAATGAATTCAATAAATATGCCAAATTGAAAATTGGTGTAATACAATGATGTGTCTTCTCACTAAATTTACTCAAATGTTACAATGGGATGATTCTGGGAGTATTAGAATTCGTACGGGAATTCATTATTGGGGCCATAATCTTGGATTAAATCAAGGACTAAGCATCAATTGTAAGAAGACAGAATATGTTTGTCAGCAAAAATGAGAGACCAAGATGCATATTATAAATTGAAGATGTCAAAATCAAACGAGCACAGACATATCTAGGAAGTGTTTTAACAGAGGACAGCAAATGTGACAGTGATGTCCGGAGTTGCATTATGATAGAGGAAGTTGCTTTTCAAAAGCTAAGAAAAGTATTAAGAAACTGGAAAATCTCGTAAGAAACAAAGAAAAGAGCATTTAACAAACTACGTAAAATCGTTCCTCCTATATGGCAGTGAATGCTAAACAATCTCATCACAAATGAAGCGACTGCAAGCAAAAGAATGTGGTTCTACTGAAGGATGCTGAGAATACCATGGACTAAAATTGTAAGCAATGGCGATATTTTAGAGGAAATGGAAACTTATGCTTAACATCAGAAATAAGAAATTGAAATTTCTAGTACACATAATGAAGAAGGAGGCTTGGAAAATTTGACACTCACAGAGCATGTAAAATGCAAAAAGGAGAGATGAAAACAGTGCATGACTGGCAGAACAGGATTAAGGAAAGGAAACAAGGAGAGAAAATTTTATTAAGAGCGACAAAGGAGAAGACATTTTGGAGAGCCATGATTACCTACGTCATGAAATGACACGACACATAAAAGAAGAATAAAAAAATTATACCCTGACGATACTTTGATACTTACAACATTTTAGGGGTCTGTTGTGGAAATTCATCCTTGTCAATGCATTGCCTTTTGTGTTGAATATTTTCGTATGTAACCCATCTTTCAACACTTTCTCTAACATATTAAAGAACTGCTAGTTTGGGATGATAATTTCATCATTACAATGTGTCCCCTAAAACTGAAATTAGTCATAACTTAACATGATTAAAATAAAATTAATATCGAATACAGTTCTCATACTTGGATATAGTGAAATATTTTGTGACTTTATTAATTAGTTTTATGGTGGTAATGTTCGAAAAATCAACCGAAAACATTTGATTTTTAAAACTGGCTCTGTATATAATTGTTATGATGTTAATTTGGGGTTAATAAAGACAAACGCCAAATAACATGTAATAATAAAATGGGGCTTATTCGGTTGGTAAGTTGGTACAGATATCGCCTGAGTAGTCTATAACTAACTCAGCTCAGAACTTCTTCTACACTGTCTTTTGACATGCCACTAGTTAACGTCCTTGTTTGGAGACGAGTTCATCTTCAAGAGGGGTGGTAGGTTCCTACACAACAATAATAAAATGAATTTTATTTTTTCAGATGAATTATATTTGATTAAGATTATAGTTATATTTGACTAAGATTTGCTGGTCACTGTTGGCGTATCAAAGAAGAACTAACTGGAGACTTTCTACTCTGGATATCATCACATGGGAAAAGAACACAAGGTCAACCAAAGATAGACATTGACCATCTAATTGAAGACAGGGGATGCAGACTAGATGACCTTCCAAATTTAATGAAAGACAGGATGAGATAGTCATGGAATAACTAGCCTTCCAGCTTGATATTTGTTATTGTCCTTATTAACCGAATATTTTCGTGTGATAATACACAAAACAATCTGCGGCTTCCTACTTGGGAATGATATTTCATTCAATAAACGAACCTCAAATGATTACATCTAATAAGATTGCTTTCAGATCATGAAGTTCTGTCTTCTCTTATATATCAATGTCGTCATATCTAAGCTGGAGAGGTTCAGTTTTCACCTTCCAACCTTGTTATGGTCCAAAATCTTATAGTGGTCTTATGGGAAAATAATATTTCCCACTCAGCAATTCATTCACGCAGAGGTAACGCCGCATACACATCAACAATGTTTAGGTGAGTTCCATTCTTTAATTCCAACTTTACATTTAAAGCTAAAGCACGCTATGACACATCTTAGGGACCTGCATATTTCATTATAGAGTGTGTGGTCGTAAATTGTCGCCATTTTATATATTTAAATTCCGTGCATGCGCGTTGCTTGTTTTTTTGATTTAGTCGACTGCACAGTATAATAGTGTGAGGTGGACACCGTCTGTGAAGATAAAGAGCACCATGACACAATTCACGCCGCCAGAGATTTAGAAACAGTGACTAGACTTCTGGACATTCGCACCGAAAGCTCAAATAAAAACATTTCAGAGTCTTTGGGTGTCAATCGGAGGACAACGCAGAGGATTCGGAAAAAGTTGGTGATTACGAAGGTGTTTGGAGCGATCATTAATTTGACGAGATTATCCGGCAATTCAACTTCCCACAGGGCCTCAAAAATGAACACGGACGCCTACATCAATTGCATTGAGGATGTAGTGGTGCCCTGGGTCAAACGGGTAGCTGCTGGCAGATCCTCTGTCTGGCAAGAGGATTCTGCGCCATGCCACACAAGCAGAAGAACCTAATCATGGATGTTAGAAAATTTCTTTGACCACATCACTCCTTACATCTGGCCACCTACTCCCCAGACTGCAACTCTCTTGATTATTGCGTGTGGCGTAGATGAAAGAGATACCATCAAAATTCATTGTAACACAAAAGATGAACTGAAGTCATAGATTATGAAAGCGTTCACCAACTCAAACAAGTTGACCGCCTAAAAGAGTTGCAGGAGATTCCGAAGTCATCTGGATGCCGTGGTTAAAGCCAATGGCGATTTTATTGAATAAATTCACTCTTTAGTATTTTAAGATATGCTTGTGTAATGTTGGTAAATATATCAGTTAAAATGAGTTGTTAGTGTTATTTTCATTTTTGCGTAATTTAGACGACAATTTGTCCATCGCAACTGTATAACCATTATTTGCCTACTTTATACGTTATATGTCATAATTAACGATTGAGTAGACGATATCGTAAGATAGAATTTCCATTTTTTTAGTTTCAGGTTAATGCTACTACACAACAAATGGAATGCCAAAAGCATTTTTTCTAATTTTCTAATTAACGACCAATCCACAGAAAAGAAGAAACACGGTTAGGCTTTGTGGAAATTCTGAGATTCAAATTCTAGAGATTATGATTGAGATATAAACGGAAGTTTTCATATTACATCTTAGGATCTGATTTTCGAAAGTGCCTAAAAGTACGGAAGGTCGACGCTGCGATACTGAACATTTCTCCATTTCGGGCTCCGAGACATTTCAAATCAAAACACAAGGATATTTTAAGTAATATCGATATGTAAGCAGACGAACGCTCACAATCATTCGCACACGCGTGCGCACACGTAGACACATACACACACGTTCGCACACGCAAACACATACACACGCACGCAAACACATACACACGCACGCAAACACACAAATATAAACAAATATAAATCAAGAAGGAATTTGTTAAAAACAAAAATATATATTTATTCGCATAATCCTCTCCCTTGTCAAGGCACTTAATTCTGTGATAGAAGAATATTTATTAATCACGTCAACCGAAATATATATATATATATATATATATATATATATATATATATATATATATTTTTTTTGTTATCTGGTGAATGCATAAATATAAATTTTTCGATATCTCAGTACTTTTGTCTTTCATAATACATTACAAAAATTTCTTGTTTTTTTCTTTTTCAATTTCTCCTTGTTTCAAATATCTCATCTCTACGCGACTTGTTTTTTTTAAGAATGGCGCTTTCACGTGACAGTTTGCGTTGTGGAATTTCCACGTGACAGTTTGCATTGTAGCTTTTTCTAAAAATTTTATTCAAAAAAAGACGTGCTAAACAAATCCTAGCATTTAGTGCATGTAAAGACTGAAGCACTATATACCGCTGACGATAAAGCAGAGAAACATACAAAGTAATATATATATATATATATATATATATATATATATATATATATAAAAGAAAGAACAGTAAGATATATAATCCGGTGTTCTTATAGATATTTTTTATTTTTACAAAATAGTGCTCGATGTAAATTTACAGAGCATTAATATTATAAATTAATTGATTTAAAATGTTTTTTTCCGCTACACAGTTCTAACAATGTTTAAAAAAAATACATATATATAATAATGGACTCTCTTATCGTGAACGATAAATGAGAGTCAGCATTGTATGGTGCCTTTCGTTTTACACTTATGCATTCTAGCAGGGGCTATTGTGGAGAAAATCAGGTAAGGGAAAGACATATTTCATTTGTGCTTTCTTAAATGCGATATTAGCCCAGCCTTGCTGCATGCGACAAAGCACACTGACAGATGAAGTTTTTGAAGCAGGGTTTTGATGGTGTCCCTGCTACAGAGTCTAACGAAACTGATCATGATGTTTTTATTCTACTGTCTTCAAAACTCTTTAACTTAATGAAACATGTTTTACGCCACTCCTTTCGGTTTGATGCTTGGGCTTCCCAGGTTTTCGGATCAGAGTTGAGACGTTTCAAGTTATCCTTCAATTTGTCTTTGTAGCCTAAGAGTGGACGTCCAACTGAACAATTATCATTTGCAAAAATGGAATATGCTCTATGAAGTGGAGACGTGGATTATAACCACATTTCTGAAGAAACAGTGACGAGTGCTCAGTATGAAAGGTGGAACGGTGACAGTCTGTCCCATTCTTGAACGCAATGTTCATGGCGTTATATTTGCATTCAACCGTAAAACAGACTGTCTTCGCCGCCTAAAACAGGCTGTCGTGAATAAATTGTCGTTGAAATTACGCAAAAATTAATATAACAATAACATCGCATTTTAACAGGTATACTTCACGCATATACCTCCCAGAGATACCAACCACCTAATGGTAAAGAATTAGCTAGATGAAGAAATTATTGCCACATGTATTACTAGTATTTCTGGGAGGCATATGTGAGAGATATTTCTAACGCACCACACACACACACATTTTTTATTAAATGACCATCTAACATTTTTTTTATTTATTTTTATTTTTTTTTTAACTAAAGAACGTTACATTATTATTTCCAAAAATAAATAAACTCACGACGTTGGGTGTAAAATAAAGTGAAGAATATGATCTTAAGAACAATTTTCTGATATGTAAGCTTAAGACTTCGGATTTCTGGTTTAAAAGGCATTTTTAATATATTTGCTTTTCTTCTTCTTCTTCTTCTTCTTCTTCTTCTTCTTCTTCTTCTTCTTCTTCTTACGATCTTGCAACAGTCACACTCTTTACCCAGGCACTTGATATCGGCCTCCCTATTGTCTGAGGCCTTGTAAGAAGATGAATGGAGGTATAACGTCGTCATCAATAGTGATCACTCCAAACATCTCCTTAATCACCATTAGACTCATTTAACTCTTTACGAATCCTCTGCATTATCCTGAGATTGTTCGTATTGGAGATTCCCACGCGAATGCCAAGCAGTACAGCATGCCGTTTCTAAATTTCCGGCTATGTGAATTGCGTCATTATTTACTTTTTCTCACACACTGTTCCCAATTGTCCTTACTATTCAAACATCTCCCCATTGTACGCAGTATGTAATAGAAATATATATGCCTGTCTGTGTGTATACATACAGTTTTATGGCCATCCCTTAACATGGAAAACCTGTGCATGCGCACATACGAACACAGGGACGCTTATAAATACAAACAATTAGACGTAGTTAAATTATCCAGAACGATACATATTTGATAGTGTAGATACCCTTGTAAAAGTATCTCGTTCATAAAACCAAAGAGAAATATACATCTTTGTGTTTGGTTTTTCGTCTTTTGATTAACAACGCGCAATATATCATAATATAGAAATGAATACTTTATTGTATATATGAATACGTTAAAAAGATGTTGAAAGTAAGTTTCCTCTTAGTCAACCAGAGCTGGAACCACACATCGTTTGAAAATATTCCTATTGGTAAACTGACCGAAGAAAATCACAAAATTGAAAAGATAAAAGTTTCTTCTTCTGTTCAGTATTCTTCCTATACGTTTTTATTTTTGTGTATATTTCTGTAAAAAACAAAATGATATTAAGAAAGAGGCCGAATAAAAATAAGAAAAGATTCTAAGAGATTCGAAGTACAAGTGGACAAGGACAGACGTTTGTCTGCGTAACAATCAGCCTAATTTCATTGGTGCAAAGCAAGAAAAAATCCAATACCGTATTCTCTTCGTCAATTAGGAAATTTCTATATTCATTCTTTACAGACTAGGAACGAGTACAGACGGAAAAAATTATTCAGTCAGCCGGATATTGCTTTTAATGGAATTTCTCTTAAAAAGATACATATAATTACGTGTATATATATATATATATATATATATATATATATATATATATATGTGTGTGTGTGTGTGTGTGTGTGTGTGTGTGTGTGTGTGTGTGTGTGATATTTACCCTTTTTACCCCTTTCAATCTTCCTTCTTTCATTCTTCCTTAGCTTCCTTCTATCTATCTATCTACCTATCTATCTATCTATCTATCTATCTATCTATATATATATATATATATATATATATATATATATATATATAAAATATAGTCTTAAGGTGTGCTATATTTATGGGATAAAGTGCTCAATATCAGAGATAGAGGGTGTGTAAATATAAAAAGTGAACATAAGTCAACACTTCAGGCCTGACTGTTTTCATATATATGCAATCGTCAGGTTGACCTGACGATATTTATATATATATATATATATATATATATATATATATATATATATATATATATATATATATATATATATGCTGGTCTGTTTGACTGTGTGGTTGGCTGATTGGTGTATATTTTAATCCTAATTTCTTAAACAACTTAATTTATACAAAAAGGCAGTTTTTGATCTACCTTTCAAAACCAATACGTATCTGGCTAATGTTTTCTTCCATTTCACAATCAAGCAAGGCAATAAATCAACTAAGACGCAAATGAATACTGTGTATATGACTCTGAGAAAATTAAAACATTATGGAGAGAAAAGGGATTAAGAAGACATACGATAACGATTGACATTGTAATTAAATTTTCAAATTTGATTGTGAAGCAAGAGGCCAAATGAGAGATCCACAAGCTTAAAATTTATAGTGATATCTAGACATTTCAACAGTAAAATATTTTCCCCTAATTTCCAATCTAGTATTGCGTTGAAATTCGTAAAGTCATGGTATAAAACACGAAATTCTTGCTGAAATTTAGAAATATTTTATTATAGCATATGTTTCCGAAACTGTTAATTCAATGACAAGGTGTCGATTTCCCTAAGACGGAAATAATGAAAATGATTTAATTATTTTCAGGTTTGCCCTTGAGAAACAAGTACCTACCGGGTTCAATCATTTCCTTTCCACAGGCATGGTTTTAATTTGGTTTCGGTATGCTTCTTATTTTGTTAGTAAGTTTCTCCACAATACGAACATTTCGTTCAGGTTTATTACACTTAGCATCTTATCTTTTAAGATGAAAATTCTCACCGGTCTAACTATTCCAGACAGAAGTTTATTGGCTAAAAATGATTTTTAATGTTGCATATTGTTTTAAATTGTAATACTAAAGTCAAAGTGAAGCCGTTTTACTGATTAAAGCGCCTTAATCAGATAACGATTGACTAATCGTACGTTTATCAATAGCGCGTCGTATTAGATGCCTATGGAATTAAAGTTCGGTTTTTAATACAGGTAAGTCCTGGCTATGACAATAAACGACATCTGGCAGCAAGGATTCTAATCGGAAGATTGGAGATTTTGAGTGTGGAACCACCTAATTGCTTTTGTATGGGCAAATACTTACCCACCCTCAAAACTGGGATGAAAACACCATGAAAGTATAAATATGCATTTTTAAAGCAAAATGATTAATATATTTTCTATGTAGTTGTTGGCATACAATTGCCCTCATAATATTTAGATTTGGGTATTAAGTATAGGGGTAGACATGCCAATAACCAATTCATCTTTTCCTTCAGTTCTGCACATATTGTATTGTAGATCATAAATGATTCAACCGTTCTGGGTGTGACGATAAAATATATTCGCGTCGTAGGTAGGTCGATAAACTATATCCCTCAGCACGGCTTCTGATCAGGAGGTTTTGAAGAAGCATAGAACCATTTCCTTTCTGGACCTGAGAACACCAGCAATTAAGAGATGGTTCCACGCTCCTCAGAACCTCCTAAACAGATGCCTTGCTGTTGGACTTAGTTCATCACAATCCCCAGGACGCGGATGTAGTTTATCGTCATACCCAGGGCACTTAAACCAGGAAGTGATTTAATAAATACAAAAGAAAATGATATTGAATTAAATACTGAAGCCAGATTTTATACATTAGTCTGTAATAAATGTCACCATAAATACATGGGTAATATATTTATAAATTTAAATGAAAACATATGAAAACAAAATGAGTTTTTAGAAAACAATAATCTCGGGAATTTAGTCGCTCATCGTAATAATTCTAATCATAATTTTGAATTAAAAGAGACAGTAATTTATTCAGGCGAAAATATAAAGAAAACCTAACAATTATATAGAGAAAACCTAATAACTATATAGAGAAAGCCTAACAATTATATAGAGAAAGCCAAATAACTATATAGAGAAAGCCTAATAACTATATAGAGAAATCCTAACAATTATATAGAGAAAGCCTAATAACTATATAGAGAAAGCCTAACAATTATATAGAGAAAGCCTAATAACTATATAGAGAAAGCCTAATAATTATATAGAGAAAACCTAATAAATATATAGAGAAAGCCTAACAATTATATCGGGAAAACCTAATAACTATATAGAGAAAGCCTAATAATAATATACAGAAATCCCAATAATTTCTGAGTCTCCCACGGTAAATTTGTGACCAGGTTCAAACAACATATCTTCTTTCCTAATGAGACCACAGTCATGAAAATGTGGTGTCTAAACAGCGAAAAAATATGAAAAAAATCGGTAGAAAGCTAAATATGTAGACACATCCGACAACGAAAATGTAATATTTAGATTTCGCGTTAGGCGTCCTTGTATCTTCACCATTTTCCTGATGTGGAATTATAACCCATATTTGTTGTATTTCGTTCCCTCCTTCTGCTTATATAAGAATTTACCAATAAAATTTTCATATGATTTGAAGATGTACTTTCGAAGGACAAAGCAGTTTAGGTTATTTTTTCTACTTTGTCATTCATTTCTCCACTTTAGGTTTATATAGCCATAGAACTAAATCAAAATGTTCCAGCCTAACGCAACTGATTTGCCATTACATATCATATATAATAATTACCGTCTCAAAATTACATTCATATGGATTTATTATGAATATTCGATACGGGAAATACACTGAATATTTCCGATAAATGTCGAGAATAATCATATAACGCACTAAATGTCAATTGTAATATTAGCGATTTTTTCATGAGGAAACTTTTAGCATTCAACATTCGGTCAAGCAACTAGAGATAGTCTCGGTTTAATTTTATCAGTTCGTTCTCTTAAAACAATTTTCCAGGCAAATGTTTTTTTTTTTCAAGTTCAGTAGCTCTTATTGTTGGGGTTTTCTCCCTCAACATTTGTTTAAAATACTTTAGAATATCTACAGCTTGATGTAATTATTTTCTCATTAAGTAACGTACAGGGTGCAATGGGCATGATGTGATGTTATATTTTTAATTTCGCGCATACGCGTTATTTGTTTTTGATTTGGTCGACTGCACAGTACAATAGGGTCAGATGGGAACCGTCTGTGAAAAACGAGCATCATGACGCAATTCAGTCAGCCAGAAATTTGGCATCAGCATTCTGAACTGCTAGGCATTCGTACTGGAAGATCGAACATAAACATTTCAGACTGTTTGGGTGTCAATCTGAGAAAAAGGCAGATGATGCGGATGATATATCTAGTCAACATCATGGCGTATCGTGTGATCACTAGGGATGGTGACGTTCAGCTTCTATTCTTCTTCCCACATGGCCTCAGATTTAACACGGACGCCTACATCATTTGCTTTGAGGAAGTAGTGTTCTCTGTGTCAAGAAGGTGGCTTCGGGAAGACCGTATGTCTGGCAACAAGACACTGCACCATGCCAAACAAACAGAAGACGGTCATTGCTGTCAGACAGTTTCTGCAACCACACTATTACATCTGGCCACCTAACTCCACAAACTGCAACCCCTTGATTATTATGAATGGGGCTTAGTTAAGCGAGAGACCAATAAAACTCCTTGTAACAACAAAGTTGAACTGAAGTCAAGGATTGTGGCAGTATCCCCCAACCAAAACAAAGAGACCGTCCAGAAGATTTAGAGGAGATTCCGAAGTCATCTCATGATGATTTTATTCATTACATTGACTCTTTATTATTTCAAGATACTTATGTGTAATTGTGGTAAATATATCTGTTAAAATAAGATGTCAGTGTTAATTCAATTTGTGCGTAATTTAGACGACAATTTATTCATCGCACGCTTTATGTTATCCATTTTAGTTTTCGCTGTCATTGCAAGTCGACAAGAGATGGGGTTTCTGTTATTTGTTACAGTTCTTTGTCTTTCTGTAGCGCCTCTACACGATGTTCGAAGAAGGTTGTTTGCTAACACCGATAGGCATCTTTCGATCGAAGACATTTTGAAAAGGCAAAGTACTAATGTTATTATTTTTCGTGTTAGGGCACTTGGAGTCGGGTACATTACAGATATGTAAAGAAATCAAACAGAAAAAAAAGTATATTTCTTAGTACTATAAAAATGAGTGGCATATGTACTTGCTCCAAATTAAATAAATCTCTCACTATGTTTTAAGTCTTGTCATCCAGTGTTGGAAATCATTTTGATTATCAGATAGTTAACACAAATATATTTTTAAATGTAAGAGCCTCATTTAACACTGGTCAACATTATTTACATGTGCGTTTAAAATTACGCTTAAACCTAATATTATAGGATGTCGCAAAGATAGTTAATTATTATTCATTTTTACTAGTATTCCTTTCATCTTTTTTTAGCTCGTTCTAATGAGCAATACTAACACCGACATTCAACAGCGCGAATCTACAGATGAAAAACTAAAACTTACAGATTTTGAACAATCGATAATCCTCAGAATCCTCTTTGTTTGATTCTGATGTCTTAGCGACGAGGCTCCGAAGGTTAAAAGGTCGCAGATATTTGAATATCCAGCCATATGATTCAAATTCAATATTTTTCCTGTACGTCTACTATATTTTTGTTTACATACTGTCGAAGCATTATGAGTTCTAGTATTCAAATAAACAAATGACGACATTTATAGACCGATATAAAGAATGAGAAATTGTGGAGAGTCATAGTCGCCAGCATTCCGAAGAGACACGTTACATAGAGTGAAGAAGAAGATAAAAGAGAAGATTATTCGTAAGATAAAGCAAAACCCTCAAACATAGCGATAAACAGATGGGTCACAACCGATTTTATATTTCTACAATTGCCAATACACAAACGAAGTCATTTCATGTACCTGTAATATTTTCAGCCGTTAGCGTTTTCGTGCCACAATGTTCCCTCTGTACAAAGCCCCAAGAGCCACTCAAGGCAGAGGGTTACAGAGCAAGAAGCGCAATTTTTGGAGATATGTGAGAAAGATAACGGTAAACCCTAGATTTAAACAGGTTCAGATAGTAGTGATCGGAGAAGCATCCTCTTGGATGTTGGTTCCACAAAACAGCAGATCGTTGGAAGATGCTACTTTTTGAAAGTTGCATCACACCATTGGAATACGAAGATAATGAAGGCGGTTCGCGACTATCTGCGTTGCCCTGAAAGTTAGAATTGGTGGAACTAAGGAAGGTAACTCGTCTGAACACTTTCTTAGCGATAGATGAGAGAGGGTTGCAATGTTTCGTCTGCGAGAAAGGAGTTGTCGGCTGTTGAATAATACATCATCCACGTGGACGCAAAGTCACTTCTGGACTTTCTCTTGGTTTCCAAAATTATATTGGCGCAAAATTAATGCTTCTAGGTCAATGCTTGCAGTTCGTGACAAAAAATATTTTTTTTCCACGTTGTGTGTCTTATAATGCATAGTTCATCAGTATTTGTTCACGTTTCAGCATTTTCACTGTCTGTTCGTATCTTTTTGGGTTTTTTTTTTTATGTTTCTTTTTTTTTTTGTTTGTTTTTGGGTGTGTGTGTTTTTTCCTTGTTTCTACAGAAGAAAATACTATTGATTTCCAGACCAAAACTTCAAGGAATTCTACATGCGGAAACATTCCACACCATTTCTTCAGCAGCACGCGCTGAAAGGGGGGCTGGTATTTGCAGAAGAAAGAACAAAGTCGTATTTTGTTATTTAAAGAAACAATAAATGAAGAATGGATTTGAAGGGTCATCCGAGCCTAAAACTTCTATAAAAGAGAAAAAAAAAACATGCAAAAACAAAAAAAAAAAAAAAAAGAAGAAAAGAAAAGAAAAGAAAAGAATATTGTACTCTCGGGACCAAAAATATTGCAGAGCGATCTGAAAGTGGTCGGTGAAGATAAAAGTCAATTCCTCTTCTAAAGCCGAGAACACAATTTCAGCTTTACTTTATACTGGTCATACGTTTACATGGCCGCTCTCATGAAATGAATCTGTTATACACAACTCTTTGGTGCGTCATATTTTCTACGAAAGACTAGAGCTATATTTGTTACATTCTATGATAGGTTCTTTCGTTTGCTTACTTCAAAAATATTTACATGATTGTATGTGTATTTGTGTCGACCGGCAAGCAACGTAAACTACATCTGCATCCCATACTACTACTACTACTATTACTACAAATAATAATAATGATAACTAGTTTTAATCCGTGAAAATTTTAAATTCACGATTAATCTTAATCCTTAAGTTAATGATAGAATAAACTCATAGCGAGTTCTATAACAATGAAATTTCCGTATTTGAACTTAACAACTTTAGCAAAATATTGTAATAACGATCATAAATATGAATACTGGACATTATTTTAAGAAGTAAGGGGATACAAATGAAAAGATTTGAAATTAACAAGTTTTTTTCCATCTCACTGAAATAGAGATTAAACAGTTCTATCTTCCTTTCTTTCTTTCTCACTGAAACCAAGTAGCGTTTTTGATGTCCGTTCTCTTCGCAAGGGATCAAAACAGAATAGTTCATTATTCATGAGGTATTAACAAGAAACGTTAAATATTTCTTTCTTTCTTTTTTTCACTGAAACCAAGTAGCGTCTCAAGCATGCCTTGTCTTTCCACGTGATCGAAACCTAATAGTGCATAATTTATGATGCATTGGTAGAGCGTAATGGTCGTGCAAACTATTGAAAGGCAGGACAAGCAGAACTATTTTATAATAATAATAATAATAATAATAATAATAATAATAGAGTAGTTGTAAATGTTTGTTTTCATCAATATCGGAAATTGATCAAGTTGCTCACAATAAAATCTTTTGGATATTACATCACAAACTTTTCGCTATCCTAAAAGAATCGTTAATGCATATTAAAGCTTATAATAATAAAGCGAGGTAAATGCGTTTTAAGGCATTATATTATAAATAAATATTGCATATAAATTGTTATTTTTATTTCCACCAACAGTAGACTTTAAAAGGTGACGATTGTGATGACTGGTAAAAATATCCTGCTGGGAGTCTGTTCCATAAAGCAACGGTTCTTGGAAAGAAACTACCCGAATGATACTTACAACTTACTAATGGAACACGTAGGGGATGAGAAGATTAATCTACGGCAAGTCTCAGTTCCAAAGATCAGGGCTAGAGGAATCAGGGAATGTAGATCGAGAGAACATATGCCATAGAAATAACGTTAGAGTAGCGAGAGACTCGCGACGTTTTCGTATTTGGAAAAGAGGTTGAAAGACAAGAAAACGTAGAAGCTTTTGTACTCCATCAAGATAGGCAAGTGAGGACTAGGCAGCTCCAGACAACACGTGACAGCAATACTCCATTTTTGTTTTGATCTAGCATTTCTAAAGGTGAAGTATAGGAAGAGGAGTTAATTACAATGAACCAGCATCTTTACAAATAGATCGTATGTATCAGTTACACTTGAGGTCAGGGGTGAGCCCCAATAGACGTTCAAGGTAAGGAGTCTCATTGAGAAAAAAAATTCTTCTACCATGATCGATGCGGACATTTTCTGTTGTGGCGAAACTTTATTAGTTTGATTTTGTATAGTTATTTTCTAAGCGTATGAAAGTATGGGGTACCTGGGGAGGATCGAACTCACTTTTTAGTCGTAACTGATCTCGCAAGACAAGCTTGATAACCATTACACCACGCCGAGGTGCCCAAGTTTGATTTTGTATATATTGAATTTTGCAAACCAGCCTTTCTCCCATTGAACGACCAGCGCTAATTCAAATAAAAGATGAACTGATAGGTTTTATTCATCCATATTTTGGGGGCGATCTAAATATATATTCATTAAGGATCAGAGTAGTTTTTTAGACTAATCATTAACATAAAGTCGAAAGAGGGCAAGACTGAGGAGAAAATCGAAGCGAACGATGGACATTGATATAGATTTCCAGGGACCTACCTGCGAGAAAGGATTTGATTGCAGTATGATACAATCTTTAACAATTTGTTTCTGTGACATGAGACAAAAGAAGGTTTACCTCGGAATATGTTGAGATTCTAAATAAAAATACAGAGCTTGATTAGGCTAATGTTCAATGTAGAAACTTAAATTCTGGCAGTTCGGATTCAGTGACTTTTCTTCCGCCATAAGATTGCCTCCCTGTGTTTTCTATAAATAAATTTATGGTAACTTTTTGGATGACCTCTTCACTGTGCCCCCACCACCACCGCAAACAATGAATTGTACATAGGGCGACTAGTTAGGATTTTCATAGAGACAAGAGGTATTATGGTGAATGCAGTAAGAAAGGTAAATAAGAATGTGTTGTTTTGGTGTTAGGAATATCCTTTGTATCTTCGGGTCAGTGTTTGTGGTTAGCTAAGTTTAAATTTAAGACAGAAGAAGACCGTCCTTTTCCCTATTCCTCATTTTTGGCCTTGTACAACACTTTGTATTTGAAGCGAAAATAAATATCGCTCTTCGCTGTGGTACCAGAGGTTTTTGAATTTAAACGTAGTGGTAGACTTGCGTTGAGATCTGATCTTTACAGTTGAGCAACGGTAAATTATATGCTAACAGTTCATTTTCTTGTACTTCTTGCCTGTGGAGCTGAATCCTTCTGAATCAATGCTTTCCAGCCAACATTAACCTGTAAAAATTTAAATACAATGTCAATTGCTATCTACTTTTCTCCTGATCACTCTTTTCTCGCTCATCAGTAATGTTTATATTCTTCATTCTTCCACACCTAATAACGACTTGTGTCTTAGTGGTTTTATTGCCTTGATCGACGTGAAATCGATTAAAAACTACCTAAACTTCCAAGAATGTCTGCCAGATATGTTTGAGTTGCCATTAAGTTTTAATCATGATATGATGATTCTGCAAAACTTATTAGGCAAAGGATTCCACTTCAGGGACGAACACACATTGAAAATCTAAATATTATTCACATTAGCTGCAGGAGAAAATCAGGTAACAGAAAGGAGTTCCTCTTTTACGACGTGGCTGAGCTGCTTCTGCTTTTACTTTGCAATTTTTTTTTAAATATTTAATTCCTAATGCACTTGTGTCGAATGTAATGCAAACTTATTTCTCATAATACTATGACTAACAAAATTCATAGGTATTTCTTTTAAGATATTTCATCATCAATAAGTGTTACGTATAGATTATTATATAATACAATATATAAACGATAGGTCTGGAAAATCGTCACATATTTAGATAATAATAATAATAATAATAATAATAATAATAATAATAATAAAAGAGTCTGCTAAGTGTAGTAGTACATTATTTTCAATGCAACACCCCTCGAAAGCGCCCATATATATCGCAACGTCGCTTTCATTTTTCAGAACTGTCTTTAAAATCATCCTTCAGAATCGTTATCAGCTGGACTCTTCTCCTCTTCTTCTATTGACCAAGTGTCTGAAAGTTCTGTCTCTTAAACGACGATTCTAACTTTTACAGAAACTAGAATATAGATAACAAAATCAGAATTTTAACAAATATTATTATACAAAATTAATGCTTTCACAAAGAATGTTGTATTTAATACATTGATGGGAGAGTAAAAGGTGAAGTTTTTTATTTCATATGAGCTTCGCAACACTCCAACAAAAAGTAAAGCCATGCCAGATCATGAAAAGACGGGACAGGGAAGACACATTTTAATAATGAATGTCGTCTTGGCAATGAAAGAATAAACCTACTACAGCGTTTTTTTTTTTCCTCCAAGTATCTAGTTGTGATGCCCTCGACTATCTCATTCATTCGACATCAGATACTCTCTCAAGACTTGTGATCATGAAAAGAGATGCACAGTCCCTTGCCCATTAGGAGACATGCCCAATCGGTTGTGGTCCAGGAACGGACGAACAAATCTGTGTTACGGAACGGGATAATTACTGTAGCTTTTCTTATTCCCCCAAAACACACACACACACAAACACACACACACACACACACACACACACACACATATATATATATATATGTGTGTGTGTAAGCAAATATATGGATATAGATCCGACAGTATGAAGAAAAATATACAGAAAAAACAAACAAAAATCTTAATATGCAATTATGCTGTATTAATGTTAATACAATGTCAACGTTGGACGTTTCGGTCTATTTTAGACCATCATCAGGACATATTCATAAAACATAATTAACATTAGAACATATTCAAATTCAACATGAAAAAGACGATGAACATAAGACATATATATATATATATATATATATATATATATATATATATATATATATATATATATATTAACGTCTCTAATCAGTTAAAAATCACCAGAAAAGTCTTCTCAAATATCAAGTCCTTTCTGATAGGTAGGTCCATCAAGGTAGTTATTACTGACAAGTTCTTCGAGGCCCATGGAATCAATGTAGGCGTCCAGAAATACTCATTCTGTTTTACATTAGTGACCTACCTAAAAATTCTAAATGACCAGAGACTGGCAACTCATATCCCCCTTGACTGAGTTCTAACAACTCAATGGGTGAAAAACTAGCTGGCCACAGACAACACCACAAAAATCGAATTAGTATCGTCTAATCATTGAGCAGATAGTGGATTGTCGGCTATCGCAATGGACGTATGTTCTATCTCAAGGAGGCCTCATTTAAGACAAAACACAAAAACGCCATACCTCAAGTAAAACGTATAGACGAATCCAATCCATAGATAAAGATACTGGGAAGATAGACGGTTCCCTGTACCTCTCAAGGTATTTATAACACAGTTGTGCACAATAAAACTGTTCTTATTGTTGTCAAATTCTCTCTGCCCGAGCTGTGCTATTCATCAGGCTAACAGGTTTAAGAAGTTGATCGATTCAACAACATAATTCACAGATGGAAGAGTATCTGAAACAACTAGTGATGTCGCTAAACATTAATAAAATATACGGTACTTTAATGTAATTTACATTTAAACAGAGTCTGAAAAAAATTCATATGACATATATCCTTGTGCTTACATTTCTCTCTCTCTCGATCTCTCTCTCTCTCTCTCTCTCTCTCTCTCTCTCTATATATATATATATATATATATATATATATATATTATTTATTTAAAAAAATATAAGATAGATATGTTATAAAATCACTACAAAAATAGCCATTTTGTTTCAACACCTCTGGTGTCTTATCAAGATGATGATTGAATGTGGATTGTAGAATGTTTCTACAATCTACATTCAACATCATCACTGATTAGATACCAGGGGTGTTGAAACAAAATGGCTATTTTTGCAGTGATTTTATAACATATTTATGTTATAATTTTCAAATAAATAATTATATTCGCTTTACTCTGTATTGAGCACTCTTTTAAAAATACTAATTGTTGGTTATCGGAATTTATTCCATATACACCATTCATATACTTATATATATATATATATATATATATATATATATATATATATATATATATATATATATTATCAATAATCAAGTTAACCCCATCAAATTTTAACTAGTGGCGACCAATATAGTGTGTCAGTTTTACTACCCAGTAAAGAACTGATTTCTTGCCATAAATCAATTGCCTTTATTGGACATACTACCAACCTCCTTGAGTAGACGATTTACGTGTCACTTATCAGTGCTATAACTACAATTTAAAACAACTCTTAAGAAAAATTCTGGTCGGAAACACTATAATACTATATACATCACATTACCGGAATCATCCCGCTATAAGAGAGAGCCTGTATATTAAACTTCCATTTCCTACTATCAATATCACCTCATTTAACAGTGGAAGTGGAGCACTAATTACTTTTAAGAAAACAGAAAGACGCTCTCTCGAATTCCAGCTTCGCTCAACAAACGAAGGCTCGGAGTAAACGCTCCTACAAGTATGCAAAACAACATAAATTTAAAATACATCTTAAACAGTCAAAGCATGACGAGATATTAACAAAACCTAAAATGACTAAAGAAGACGCCAAAAGCGCTCAAGACAATGGACACTATCGAAATCTTTGTACACCCTTACTCCCAGGAAACGGAAAAATGTAAGAAATTTAGATAAACTACAGTGGCCTCAGAAATGTTTTTAGCCAGGAGAAATAAACTTCATCCAATTTCAAATTTAATTACGTAATCCCGACTCAACATAAATAAACATTATTTGGAACTAGTATGGAGTAGGTCCTCCATTTGCTAGTTTCAGTGCTTGTATTCGATTTTTCATGGACTTGATCAAGTTATCAACAATCGTCTGAGCCATATTTTGCCACTCCTTTAGCAATGTTTCTCTAGGGGTTGCCTCTGATGTGATTTTGGTTGCACGCCCTCTAAGTTTTCGGTGAAGGTGCTCCCAAGCGTACTCTATTAGATTCATATCAGGACTTTAGGCTACATAGGGCACTGACTTGATTCCTTGCGATTCCTTCCAGGCACTTTGCTAATTTACTCACATGACACCGTGCTCCATCTTCTTGAAAAGGTAGAAATTCTTGTCACTCTGATTGGTTTCATTGGGAGTAGTCCTTTCTCTAATATTTGGACCATTAAACCACTCATCAACAAGAATCAGCTCAGATTTCCTTCCAAACCAGACAGCGCGCACACCATTACTTCAATCGATCCATGTTTCATGGTTGATTCATTTTTCCACGTCTCATTCTGATTTCTCCAAACATAAACCTATCTCGAATTAGAATATTGGCAGACTTTACTTTTATCTGACCAAATTACAGACTGCCAAAATTCATAACCTTTGCTTCTTTCTTGCAACTCTTCTTTCCTAGCCTAGCTCTTTCAGAGTCATTCTCACCGCATATGGCAACATTTCAATGTTGTTGACGACATCTTTGACACTTTGACGACCGTTTCTGATGACTTCCATCTTCAGCGCCGTTTCCGTTCATTCAGACACGATGCTTGGTCTTCCTGAATTTTGTTCCACACGGCAATTGCCTTCTTCATTAAATTTCTTGACAATATTATTAACCGTATGATGAATAAACTGGAAAAATCCTAGCAATTTGTCTATTTAACTTGCCACACTGATGCCATCGTTGAAATTCTAAAATTTTCTTACTTCCGCGAACATTCACTGCAAAATATAATTCAACTATCGTTCATAGATTAGAGTAGCTTGATACTAACACGGTATTGTTTGAAAAAAAGAAGATACGGCATTACACAAGGCAAAATTGCTGTAATTAAGGGTGGCTAAAATCTTATCATAGGCCAGTGTACATAAAAAAAGTTGATTACATTTCCTTTTTTCTTTGAAATATATTTAAATTAAAAGTTGCTTCCCATATATATATATATATATATATATATATATATTATATATATATATATATTGTTATGGGGTCCATCCCATTTGCATACAAGTGGACTCGAACAGTGTGTACTTGGACAGCTGCCGTTAAATACCCAGAGTCAGTCAGAGTAGTCAGAGAGAGAGAGAGAGAGAGAGAGGAATTGTGATTGAGTTGGAGGTAGAGTAATAGTGTGAGGTAACCGCTTGTAGAAGTCACAGTTACAAGCACTTAGACTCTAAGGAAGTCCTACTTCGAGACTGAATTTACCAGACTGTGTATATATATATATTATTATTGCTACTAACCGCATTTCTGGATCTACTAACCGTATTACCAATTGTATTATTGTGTAAATACATTTATTTGCTATATTTCATTTCTGCGTTTGTCATTCATTGGAGACCGGATATCATCCCAGAATCCACAACATATATATTCTCTGTTCATACGCTATTTTTAATAGGTACAATTTATTTAAGTAAATGCTCCGGAATTTTTTAAAAGTTTGGGAAAGATCATCGAATATTTGTTGTTTATAAACAGTAATTCGGCCTTTGCTGATCAGAAGCTTCTTTGTGGCTGAATGGTTACATTAATATCAGATAATATAAGGGACCCCTTTGGGGTTACAGGTTCGATTCATGTCGGAGACGTACGTATTTTCTACAAAATTTCTCGATCATTCTGGCCGTTAAATGTAATTAATACGGAGCATTTACTTAAAAACATGTTATCAATTAAAATTAACGTTTAAACAGAAAATATATTAAATAATTGTCGGACGTAATCCATTTATATGTTGTCAATGTTTACGTTAAGGTGTGTTTCATGAGCAGATATGATAGTTTGGAAAAGATCGTCGAAGATTTGTTGTTTATAAACAGTAATTCGGACTTTACTAACGTGACACTTCTTCGTTGCTGAATGTTTATCATCTCATCAGATAAAATGCTTGTTCTCTTTGGGGTTACAAGTTCGATTCATTTCTCGAACATTCTTTATTTTAAAGAGAAGTTTATTTTAAAAAGAAAATTTATAAAAATAAATCGTATCTGTAATATATAAACAGAAAATATATTAAATAATTTTCGGACATAATCTATTTCATTATATATATATATATATATATGTGTGTGTGTGTGTGTGTGTGTGTGTGTGTGTGTGTGTGAGAGAGAGAGAGAGAGAGAGAAAGAGAGAGAGAGCGAGGATATGTGTGTTTCTAGCTGTAACAAATAAAAGAAAATAAATAAGTATCAATAGTTAGGTAGATCAAACTATCTTTACCGAATACTTAAACGGTTCTTTATTTAAAATACGTTTTATCAGCCGGAATTTAGCAAAATTCTAGTTAATGTTTTGTTGTGGTACGATCCACCTAATTTACATAGTGGAGTACCGACCATATAAATATGGGTTGGTACCGGGAAGACGGGGAAGGAAGAAGAGATCCAATCCAGAGACTCTGCCCGACTGCGACTAAAAGTCAAACCATTCTACAGGAACGGTCTTCCCAAGAATATACCAAACTATCTGTAAATATTGTGTACACGTTCTTGTGTCAATACATTTTGTTTAAGTACATTTTGTGTTGTATTATTATTATTCCATGCTTTATTCAAATTTCAACATGTTTTTTGTCATTTTCGAGGTATAATAATAAATTAGCATATAGTGGAAAATTTAAATACTTTTGGCCATTTAATTCAGAAGGTGAACATCGTGAATATCCTAGATTCATTATATCTACAATGTTTCAAAGTTTATCAATTAAAGCAATTTTATCTTAATTTTGATTTCTTCGACAGATAATTTTGATAATTACGGCAGATAAAACATAGAATAAACGTATCTCAAAACATAGAATGTTCAATTTCGACTGTTAGTAAATCTCTATTTCTAGAACATAAATACCAATGATCTGGGTAAACAAACCCAGCTACAGCTATGGTGAATATCGCTGACTTATCAGTTATCCTGAAAAAATTTTAGTGACCACAGCAAGTCGTTGTTGAATGGGCAGGCTGTTCCCAGGGCGCAGGATCAAGTCATATTCATGACAAATAAACTGGTAGGAAAACGTGCATAAATTTTTCCTTCAGGGAATTGTCAAACGAAGGTAGAGTTTCACAAAGAGTGGACTGAGTCTGGAATCGATCTGTCAAGAGCAACCATGCACAGAATTTAGAGAAAATGGCTGCTCCTAATGTTAAGCCACATTTGAAATAATGAGGCGTCTTACCTAAGGTAATAACAGGAACTGTCCTCCCTGTCCTGATGCGGCATTCACCCTGGGCGGATTGAGCCGGCTTCTTCCTGTTGTGAGAAGAAGATTCTTGGGATAAATTACAGAAGTAGGGTACCCAGGCCTACCCGGATAACGTTCTTGCTTGCCGCGGGGTTCCCACAGACACAGAGACAGGAACGACCAGAAGCCGCCGGTTGCCGATGCAGACGCTCCTTGGATTTTCACCAGAGCCCTTGTTAGCCGGCGTGTGTGTCAGACCTCTCCGCCTTGGGTGGCCCTACCAGGAACGAAGTTCCAGACGGCATAGCTCTGACACTACCGTTTACACCCCCCCACCGACTGTGAGGTAATGGTTGGACAGGAATAACAGGAACTGGACAATATATCAATGATTCAAAGTACGATTTTCAGATTGAACATAAAACTCATATGAAAATCAATGTCGCAGATCCTGAAGAGTGATAGATGTTTGAGGTCCAGCGTGAAGCTTTCACAGACAGTGATAAATTTGGGTACCATGTTGTCTGTTCGTATACTGTGTTTTATCAGATCAAAAATCAACTCATTCGTCTAGATCCTTTCATACATCTGTCTACTGACAATATGCCTGATGAGGCTGATTTCCTTTACTGATAAAACTTGGAACTTGTCCACAATGACAAAAGTACAATTCTCTGTTTTTTTGAGCTTGATAATACTGTGCTTATTTGGTTAGACAAATCGCCTGACCTGAACTTAGAGAGAATGAATGGGTTACTGTCAAGAACACACCAGACCACAATATACAGACGAGCTGAAGACAGCTATCAAAGCAACTAGGATTACGTAATACTTCACCAGCGTAACAGACTCATCGTCTCCATGCCAAAGCGCATTAGTGTAGTAATTCGTATAAAAGAAGCCCCAAGCGTGTCTGCAGTTTATAAATTAACATTCTTTAGAGAAGCTCCAAACTTCTCTATTATAAATTCTTTAATGTATGTTGATTGATCAGGTGTAATATAGCGGATTCATCAAAATTCAAAGTAAAAAAAAAATACTTGAAATATTTCATCTTATTTATAATAAATCAGGAATTACTTTTTGAAGTAAACTGCAGAAAACAAATGAAGTTTTCCGTGATATCCTAATTTTTATGAAACTTTATGTGTCTACAGATATTTCTACACATTTGCTTAATCGTTTTAGTTTTCTCACGAAGGAACAGCTCGGATGTTGTATACAACAAACTTATAAAAAAATTCTGACGGTGCCTGTTTCTTTAAGCATCGAGGCCGTACGCCATTTTGGTTAAAATCACAAGTATTAGTCACAATATGATTATACATATTAGTTTGTATATTGTAAGTTTTATCATGGCGATCATTTTTCCAATCCAGCTGCAATCAACTATCAGTTTTTTTTGGTTTTTGTTTCTCCGGCCATAATGGGGTTATGGCCATATTACATTGAAACAACAGTTCACGTGCGATCGCCGATGTTACGCAACTGCGAGTGTGGTCAGATCCTATTTGGAGTGGGTGGGGGCTTGGAAATACTAGGTGCTACAAGCTTGTATGTGGTGTAATGGGTAACGGCTCGGGATTGGTAATCCGAGAGCTGGGATCCAATTATAGTCGGCTTCGTTACGCGCAAATACCATTGGGAAATGTATGAATTTATCACTTCTACACCACGGCTATCCGTTAATTAGTAGAACTTGTATCAGCAAAAATTATAATTATCTAAAATAAAATTCTTACAGTCTTAAAGTATTTTCAGGTTTTAAATAATTTGCAAAAAGTTGACAAGCCATTAAAAAAAAACAATGAAAATATAGACTTAATTTTATAGTCAGGTGAAAAATAGATTTTATACCTATGTATCTTGATTGAAAAGAGACTGCTTTAACTTTGGGCATTTTATGACAAGATATAAAAAAAAAATTGATTCTCTTTGTACAGCTAAGATAATATGTGGATATGGATAAATACTATATCATTTTATCTTAACTATATAATTCATTTAATTTTTTTATCAATAAATGTTTTTGATTTAAAAAACGGATTTTTATCCTTTTATCTAAACAACGTTAATGTTAAAGTCACCCATGAAGATAAGTCTGCAGATTGCTTAGATAAGTGATTGCAATCGTACCTTTTTTTCAAACCAAATATTTTTATATAATCTTGATGAGGATTCCTTATTTAGCTTATCTCTTATCTGATGCTTGTACGGGGGTGGTGAGAAGTTCCCGATCAGATCAACTTCTCAAAATCGGACTAAATCGCCATATATAAGAATATGTTTTATTCCTTTTTGGTCGGGAAAAAGAATTTTTCAGCACGCCACCATACACTTTCTTCAACTGTTGTACGATAATTATTTTCATAACAAGATGTAGATGCATTTTTTTTTTTATGCTAATGATTTTATTGACCGATTCCAATAAACTGATTATATCAAAACAAGTATCACAAGGTGCTCATGGAAATCGACATATAAACATGAATAGATATTTGCATATGTATATTCATTTTATGTTCGGATTTTATTTACATATTTACAAAATGGTGAATATTTATTCTTGATGTGTACAGTGGATATTTAAGTGATAGAAAACATAAAATCACAAATCACACACACACACACACACACATATATATATATATATATATATATATATATATATATATATATATATGTATGTATATTATGTGGGCATGAAAAATATACACAGAAAAAATTGAGAACTGATTAACTCAATATATATATATGTGTGTGTGTATACTGTTATATATATATATATATATATATATATATATATATATATATATATATATATTATAATTATTTATTTATAAATATCATTCCATCGCTACATAAGTGTTACGAATATTCTTTTTTTCTCCATATCTCATCTTATTTGGAAATTTACCGAGCTTTATAAAGCGCCTGAAATTTCAAGATAAGTTATTCCAAAATTCGCTGTTTTTTTAGCTTCTATTTTTAACTCTTATGTAGCGATGGAGTCATATTTTTAAATAAATAATTATAATTTAGGCTCTACTTATGTATTGGGAACTTTTTAAAAAAAAAAAAAAAAAATACTAAAGAACACTGGATTATTAACCTAATGGTTCTTTCCTATTTTTCTATATTTGCACACCCACACACCCACCCATATATATATATGATATTATATATAATATATTTATATATAATATTATGTAAGATTAAAACAACTGAATAAGAAACGTTTATCAATCTAATAAGTTTCACTTTTATTTAAGCTTCATCAGAGAATGAGAGATGGAGAAAAAAGAAAAAAAATATTCTGCTATTTTTACTTTTGAGTTGTTTGAATTTCATTTGTTTTCACGTCATCATTTTTTCATGTTCATTCGACCTGTTAAACAAACGTTACTATAATTTGTCTCATTCCGAATTTAAGCATAAACGACGCGTCCATTCGAAGATCCTAAATGGAACATTGTCTATATATATATATATATATATATATATATATATATATATATATATATATATATATATTTATATTTCTACTTTATTTATGCAGGTTTCGGATGAAAACGCATATTCGTGTCTCTGTGCGCGCCTCTGTGTGCGCTTGTTTAGTAGACATGTTTGTTTTTTCGCATGTTTGTTTGGGAATCTTTTTACGTACATCCAGCTAGTTTTAGATAAATATAGGTTAGATTTTTAAAGAATGGATTCAGTAATGATTCGTAATGTAATATAACCCTCATGAAGTACGTTTATAGTTGGTAATAATATTATTAGTAATCCCTCGAATACTTTCGACGTGGAGAATTATCTTATTTTTAAATTAGAGTGGAATTATATACAGATAGTGTATTAACATTTATTTAACAAGTCGAATGCGCTAAAACATGATTAACCAATGAAAATCAAACAAAACAAAAGTAAAAGTAACAGAAATACTTTTTCTCCTTATCACATTCTCTGAAGAAACTTTAAAAAAAGTTGAAACATATTAGACTGATAAAAGTTAGCAATTTTTAATCTTATATTCTATCAGATTATGATCAAATACATATATATATATATATATATATATATATATATATATATATATATATGATTTTGTTTTAATTTAATAATTTTATTTTTTACTCCTATTATTATTTTATTATTTTTTTATTATTATTATTATTATTTATTTTATTTTTAAGTATATATATTTTCTGTTATATTTATATAGATCATGTATCTTTTGATACTAAGCGTGCATTACACAAGTTTTGTCTGTGTGTATGTGTGTGTATATATATATATATATATATATATATATATATATATATATATATATATATATATATATTATATATTCAAATTTTTTAGACGCTGTTAATTCGCGTTACTTTAATGTGCATTATTAACAGCGTCTAAAAAATTTGAATGAAACCGGTCGTGTAATTGATTGGGGTTGTTGTAACTTCTTCCTTTAATGTCGTTCTTATCATTCACCGCTTAGCCATCTATATCTAGAGACGAGACGCGTTAAATTTGAGCAACATCTAGCCGACACACTGGGGTTAAAACTAGGAAATTGAAATGATACATATGACACACTCATATCCTCTCTCCCACCTCACTTCCTCACTTCGTTAATTTTACGTATTCTTGATGAGGTCCGTCAAAAACGTGTGAATTTCTTTTCATTTTTCATTTCAGCTTTTGGAAGTAAAGTCTGATGATCCAGAATCCTGTTAAAGGGGTTATGGTGAAATAGCTTATTACATGGAATCTTAACGTGGTCTGTCTTTTATTCAAACATATCTGCTCTGGATTTTACATTGAGCTCTCTGGATATCATCCTCCTCAGGTCTACCCATACGGATTACCTAAGTTTGCATAAACTATATATATATATATATATATATATATATATATATATATATATATGTGTGTGTGTGTGTGTGTGTGTGTGTTTTTGTTTGTTTTTTTTTATTTTTTAAGTTTATAAGCATGATACATACATTTTCCTTATAAATGTAGTATATAATTTTATTTATCCTTAGTATTATGATGTTTATAATTATATGATGATTAGGCTGTTGAAATACACCCCATTTTAAGCACACCCTCTGTATGTACATATATATATATATATATCTATATCTTCAGCGCAATAAGCACTGGCCGTAATAAAACAATGATCGATGTCAAATAACAGAGCTGATATTCATAACTTATTTTTTTTAAATCTGTCCGTTTATTTATAATGAATTAATTTTCCCCCAATTCCTTTAATTTTCGCATAAATAAACGGACTAATCTCTTGTCTTAACAGTAGTTTATAAATATTGATATCTTACAACAGTCAGTTTTCTATTTATGCCAAACAGTGAACAACAAATGTAAAATTATTCTTAGTATATCTATCTATCTATCTATATATATATATATATGTGTGTGTGTGTGTGTGCCCGCGTGCGTGTGTACCTGCATGTGTGTTTGGATGTGGGCTTATGGTATTATAAAAACATTATTTTATTATTGTTTATTTCCTTGTCTCCTTATATGAATTTCTTCAGTCAATGAAATGTTCATGTACATATACCTCGAAATGAATTCCTGTTACATTCTCTATTTCTCTTAGTTCACACACACACACACACACACACACACACACACACACACACACACACACACACACACACACACACACACACACACATACACACACACACACACTTTTGTTGATTTCCTTTTATGATGATGAGCTCGCACGGCTCCGTATATCTACTTGACTCCTATTTTCAATTTGCAAAATCTTGACCTATCGATTCAAGAATTGGCTGCTTTACTCCGAGGACAGACGAAAAATTCACATGGCATTGGTTTATTCTTGTCTAGTTTATATTCAGACCTAGAATTATTTTCAGTTCACTTCAAACTGAATGGCCCGTCAAAATCTCTATTGTCATTCAAGTGCACGCGATTGATATACGAAGCAAATGTGTGGGCATAATTCACGGGTTTGTTTGTTTTTTTTGCTTAATAATACAATAAGCTTTTTTACGTGCGTGAATGTGAATATTAATTCATCATTTCAATCTTACTGATCAGTTAATAATATAGGCTGAAGTTTAAAAAATTAACTGTAATATTTTGCGAAACTAACGCAGTAATTAATACGTGTCATTTATTCTAAAGTATATATATATATATATATATATATATATATATATATATATATATATATGTGTGTGTGTGTGTGTGTAATACACACACACACATATATATATATATATATATATATATATATATATATAAAGCTAAAACACAGGGTTGCTTAATTTGACAGTAGTTGTCTCCCCGAAAAAGGGCAAAACGGAGAACTCATTTTGCTTACTAAAGATTTTTTCGAATGCGCATATCGATAGATATAATACCTACTGTTTAGAAAAAATGCGTATTTTTTTTCATCTACTGAATGTCCAGTATTATAACTCTTGAAGTAATATATATATATATATATATATATATATATATATATATATATATATATATATATATATATATATATGTATATATGTATATGTATATATATATATATATATATATATATATTGAAGTGTGTCACTCATGTACACTAGGTTATAACGGTCTCGCTCTCTTCCGTTATTTTTACCAGTACTTGGAAGGATAGTGTATAGAGTGTGGTCTTCAGACTACAACATAAAGTTTCCATTAGTGGTCATGCATTGTGCACCAGTTAGGGGTCAGGCACAATATTACCCTGATCGGACAACCGCCATATTCTCCAGATGTCGGCTTTTGCGACATTTTCATCTTTACAAAAAACAAATCCCACTTGAAAGGATCGACATTGGAAGACATTGAGGAAATCCGAGTGAATTTGATGAATCAACTGCAGAGTCTCACAAAATCAAACGAATTCTAGACATGTTTCCATCAATGGAAACGACGTTTGATAAAGTGTGTGGTATTAGAAGGAGACAACTTCATCAGAGATTACACGCTATGATATGCAATTGTAGTTTTAGCTTTACTGCAACAGTCCCGACACTTTTTGATCAGAGTTTGTATATATATTTTTGTCAGTATGGATCGAACACAAAAGATCGTATCAATCTGCTAAAAGATTATTAGTCAATGAAAGCAATATACCTAGTCATGTACCCACCCACCGACCATGAAAATTTAAGAAAACCTACCAGTCAGTAACTGTGTGTAGGAACTTTGGAAGTCTTTCAGTTGCTGTTTTAAAAAATCTACATACATTACAACAAATTAAGAATATCATTAGTCATTTAACGAAACTTTAGGCATTATAGTCATTATTTTCGATTGATAAAGTGATATTAATTACAGATTATTATTTGTATTGTACAAATATTTTGAATTCCAAAATAGGGATAGTTATTCTCTCCTTCAGCAGTGACATCAACACTTGCCCATACCGACGTATCTACAAATCTTAACATTATCCCTAAATAACATCAACTCAAATGTTATTTTATATTCTTATTTTTTAAATCATTCGTGCTTGTTTACATTTTAAGAGTGAATCGCGGTTAAAGAATTTCCAGAGAACTTTTCCTCGAGAAAATATTTTTTTGTAATTATAATCGTGACTAAATGTATCATTATTATTTTCTTCTGCAAGAATTTTTGGTTTTCAACCAAAGATCTTGCATTATAGGTTTTCTCCATCATGGCGGATAACCCCTTCCGCAGTAAAACGATGGAATATTAGACTTTATTCGAATTTTTTTTTTTATCAATAAGGAGGTACTTTTTGTCTTTGCGGTCTCTAATGAAGATGTCAGGGCGATTAGCTTTGATTGTTCTGCCTGTATGTATTGTGAAGTCCCATAAAATTGTTACAGGTCCTATCTATTTTGTTTGTTTTCTAGTGCATACTTATTTCTTTCCGGGTCGCAACCAGAGACTAAAGGTCAGAAATGGCACCATGGAATTTTTTACAGGACATATTTTGAGGAAAAAACAAAATAAAAAAGAAAAACCTAAGATCACACATATTTTACATAGATAAAGCCCTTCGTAAGGTGTGGGCTGTATTTATGAGTATATGTCTTGTATTTCTTTACAGCATGAGCCAACAGGAATCCCTACAATGAATCTATTTGGGATATTTTCCAATCAATCTGAGGGCTCCAACTACAACTAGAGTTGTTGATGTCCTCAGGCGACACATTTTTGAGATTTTGATTTCAAGTTCCTTGTATGTTGATAGTTTTTTGACGATCATCAAAGATAAATGACAGCCTGCAGGGACTGGCATGTCAATAAGGTATATATTATTATTATTATTATTATTGTTATTGTTATTATTATTATTGTTGTTATTATTATTATTGTTGTTATTATTATTATTATTTTTATTTTCTTTGATTTCTGGCGTTTACACATTTCTTTCCGGGTCCCGCCCAAGGACCTAAGGTTAGAAATGGCGTCATGACACTTTCCACTGACAAAAAAAAATAAAATAAATAAATTACATAGATAAAGCCCTTCGTAAAGTGTAGGCTGTACTTGTCAGAAAAACTTTTTGTATCTCCTTGAGGCACGGACTTCCAGGAATCCCTTCAATTACTCTACTGCAATCTTTTCCAACCAGTCCTCGGGCTCCAACTACAACAGAGATTGTTGATGTTCCCATATGCCACATTTTCGAGATTTCTATTTCAAGGTCCTTGTATTTTGACAACTTTTTGAATATCTTCAAAGATACATTGCAGTCAGCAGGGACTGCCATATCAACAAGGAGGCACCGTTTTTGTTTGTGGTCTTTAATAACAATATCTGGGCAGTTGACTTTGATTGTTCTGTCAGTGTGTATTGTGTAGTCCAATAGAATTGTAACAGGTTCTATCTCCGTAACCGGGTCTGGTTGGTGTTCATACCAATTTCTTTCAGTTTTCTTCCCGTAGAAGTTGCAGATTTTTCAGTGCAGATATTGGCACACTCTGTCATGCCGGGTTTTATATTCAGTGGGTGCCAATATCGTGCAACCTGATACAAGATGATCAATCGTTTCTGGATATTTATCGCAGAATCTGAATTTTGGGCTGACACAATATTTTAGTATATGTGCTTGATAATTCCTTGGTCCTGTGCAGCAAAGATAAAACATTCAGTTTCAGCTTTCAACCCTGCACTACGTAGCCACTGATGGGTACGGGTTTTGTCTAATTATTATTATTATTATTGTTTATTATTATTATTATTATTATTATTATTATTATTATTATTATTATTGTCGTTATTGCTGTTGTTGTGTGCCCGACAATGACTGAATATGTCCCGTAGGTGTATATCATTTCACGCCACGAGTACATAACCCATTAAGCTCATAGGAGTACAGTTGTCTCTTGGGAGAACTGACGGCACACATCTCTGTTTACGTTGCTTTTGAATTCAGAGGTTTCCTTCTGCTAAACCAGTGGACATCCAAGGATAGATATTCCGGTTAGTCTTGCTATTACCTCATTGGCAAGGTGGGGGGTCTCCATTTTCCTTGTTGATAAGCGTTATAATAGCCTCACATCGAAACGCAAAAATATATTAAACCCAAACGTTTTTCTCAAATTGTACTTTGTGTTTACCCCCAAACTATTCAGTGAACTGACCTCTTGCATATGAGTAGAAAATAAATATAGAAATACAGAAAGACGTGTCAGTTAAATATGTCTTCTCACCAGACTTAATAAACTTTTACTGTGTGGCCTTTTGAGAGAATTAGAACTTCTCTCAGGATTCATTATTAATGGTCACAATCTTAAAAAAACGTAAGATATGCAAATGACATAATGTTGGTAGTAGACACCGAAGGGAAACTACAAGACGCCTAAGAAAGTAGTGAACGAAATCGTTAGCAAAAGGAACATGCAAGTTACCAATTTGAGATACTGTAATCAATACTAGTACAACAAATTAAATATCTGGGAAATGTTTTCAAAGCGGGCGTAAATTCTGATACTGAAATCTGAAGGTGCACTGAGGCAATGAAACATGCCTTACAAAAATTAAACAATTTATTAAGAACCCATAAATCTTTTCGAAAACTAAGAAAGAAGTACTGAAATGTTACATTATGTTAGTCTTCCTATACTGCAGTGAATGCTGAACAATCTCCTCATAGACGAAGAAGAGTCTTGAAGCAACAGAAATGTAGTTTTATATAAAGATATCGAGAATTCCATGGACCGAACATGTGAGTAAAGATGTAGTTTTAGAGAAACTTGAATAAAATCTGACACAGAAAAAAAGATTGTCAGAAAGATATTGTTGAAATTTCTAGGATTCATCATGAGGAAAGATGACTTGGAAACTTTTTCAGGACATATTGAAGGCAAGAGAGATAGAGAATTGCAGCGCATATCCTACTTAACGAGCTTCCGTAAATGGATGGCAGAACAGAGTTTAGGAGAGATAACAAAAAAGTCAAAATTTCCTAAGGGCTACAAAGAGCAGGAAACAGTGGAGAGCCATCATCACCAAGAAGAAGAAAAAGAAGATTGACTGATTGCTTTTTACATCTTTTTTATATTACCAGTACATCTTATTCTATTTTTAATTTTGATATCGTCAGTGAGGTGCATGATAGAAACAGTTAAACTACAAGTGTGAGGTTTAAATCAGGTGGTTGCAGCGAGGAATGCAGAAAAAGAAACACCACCTATATTCCGGTATATTATGATCTACAACCTCTTTTAATTCAGTCAACATTACGAGCAGATATTTGAATTTCACGCGATTGGATAACGAATTCAGTGGGCGGCCACAGGTGGCCATGTGTCTGGCCCGCGATCGCTTATTTCTTTACACTGATGTGGTTTCTGCATCCCATCGATATCTTGCAAATCCTGGTCTATTTTGATATAGTTAACTTTAGTTATGGCTGCAAAGCGAAGTACAACTGTCCGAAGTGTTCTCACGCGCATTTATGTACAATCGGACAGCTGCAGAAAAAAAATTAAATTATATCACTTTTGCAGTGGTAGCGTTGCAACATTCTTAGTACTTACAGAGCTATATTTTTTATTCATACTGTACCTGTTTTATTTCTGTTAATACACTAATCTAGTATGGTACTTCTATTTATTTAGAGATTATTTACAATATCCAAAGAAGAATCTTCAATGTTCTTGGTTTGATTTGTTTTACGGCATATCATC
The DNA here is from genome assembly GCA_903632075.3 of Acanthosepion pharaonis. Classification (NCBI taxonomy): domain Eukaryota; kingdom Metazoa; phylum Mollusca; class Cephalopoda; order Sepiida; family Sepiidae; genus Acanthosepion; species Acanthosepion pharaonis. The sequence goes on along the minus strand of CAHIKZ030005036.1, from coordinate 1,359,263 downwards.
CACAATGGGTTATTTAATGCCGACAAAATATTTCTTTATTTTCAAAAAAATTATAGCTGGTAACTTTTTTTCAAAAATCTATAGCTGGTAATATATTATTTTCAATAATATATAGCGGGTAATCGTTTTTTTTTTTTTTTCAAAAATCTATAGCTGATAATATATTTTCTTTTTCAAAAATGTATAGTTTTGTTTGGTTTGGTCCGTTTTAATTGTGGCATATCAACCTCAATGGGTTATTTATACTGACAAGATTTTTATTGGTGGTAATATTTTTTTTCAAAAATTTATTGCCGGTAATATTTTTTTTCTTTAAAAATTTATTGCCGGTAATATGTTTTTGAAAAATTTATTTCTGGTAGTAATTTATTTATAACGTATTTCTAGTATTAAAAGCTATTTTTTCACTTACATAGTGTTTTGAGTCAGATTGGGTTTCAACTATTTGCCCATAGCTGGGACTTTAACAGGTGCTTCTACCCTGGGCCTACCTGTGAACATCAGCTATCATGAGATGGTTTCACACTCCTCAAAACCTCCTGATCAGAGGCCTTGCTGTTGGACGTAGTTTATCGTCTTACCCAGTACGCGGATGTAGTTTATCGTAATAAATATATTTATGGTAACTGTTATTTATTAGCTCTTTTCTGTGGTACCTCTACTTTACGAATTTCAGCGCATTACTTGATTGGCAGTTAGGTTTCGTTATCTTACAGTTGGAATTATTAGTTCTAATAGTTTCTTCTCTCGTAATTCAGGCTCGTGAAACTCTCTTCCGATTTCTATCTTTCTATTCAAAATTGATCTCTCTCCTTAGATTATTTCTCTCCAAGTCGCCTTTTGCATCTTCGAGCCTACATCGATTTGCTAGTGCTAAGATGATTAAAACTAATTAAGCTGTTTAATCCGGATATAATATACATTTAATAATAGTTTAATATCAGTTTCTGATAGTTGATGATACTAAAGAGATACGAGAGATGTATGGTTAGAGGATGAGTGGGGAATTACTGAATTGTTATTACGTGACTTATAGTTCTAGAAATAAATCTGCGAGGAAATCGATGGTGCAACTGTATATATTTTGCATTGCGTTATGATATCACTTATACATGTGCATACGTAAAGAAAATTTCAATATATAACGATTCGCGAGTGCAATTATTAAGTTAGTTCGAAAGATAGCATTTCTAAAAATGTCAAGATGAAGCTAATAAAAACATTTCTATGTGGCATTGATAGAATTAACCATTTGAATATTGGACAGAAATGGTCAAATATACTCGAAAAAATATGAATTTTGTACACTTTCAACAGAAGATTTATCGAAATGAGCGACAACTTAGCTATTTGAAGTGAATAAAGCTTATTTAACATACCCTACACTTCAAAAATTCCAAAGCTCTCCCAAAGAATAAGTTTGATAATTGATTCCATTCTTTTTCCAATGACGCTAAAACTCTTTTTCACTTATTGGCTAGGAAGATTTCACTCTTCCATCAAGTTAATCACATACTAATTCTGGGTGAGGCTTCAAACTTTAGAACTGTAGTATATATATATATATATATATATATATATATATATATATATATATATATATATATATATATTGCCTGTTACAAAATTATCTGGACTGTTGCTATGGTAATTTAGCTCAAGTATGTAGAATGAAGCCGCTTGGCACAGATGGACCTTTGCCTTGCATCTGTATGAACAACATGTCGAAAATAATGCCCAAACACAATAAAAAGAGTCAGCAAAACTAATAGCATTGACGGCAATATATATCAGCAAAATATCATCAACAAATACAACTCTCGAAACAAAGACAACTACCTACTTAACAATAAATGTCTAACCAGCAATATATTATATAAAGCCATCGTAGCAAACAACATTAACACAGACGAAAAAAAATTACATTGGAACCAGGGAAACAACCTTCAAAAAAGATTTAACAATCAGAAAATCTCATTTCAAACAGAAAGATGCAAAAACAACAAAGCACGATCAAAATATATATAGAGCAAAAAATAAAATAACATCATCAAAATTAAATGGAAAATCATAAAAAGAACATATCCACACAATAGCAGAAACTGTTAACTATGTCTTCGCGAACAGTTAACAATAATTATCTTTATAAACCAAAGAAATCGACTGGCGTCGAGATCTCAGTAATTCAGACTTGAGTTGGATATGTGTAACCCTAAGTTCTATGCTAACGGTTTAATTTCTCGCCCTTCTCGATTGTGAAAGTCCCTTCTGGTTCCATGCATCCAGCCAAATTTAAAATTCAAAAATGTAAATGCAAAGTCAATCGCTACTTACTATCCTCCAGATTAATCTTCTGTTGTTCTTGCACATTAGTGATGTTTCTGTTCAAATTCTTCCACACCCAGAAACTCCTTGTGCGTTAGTCTTGGGTGGGGTAAACTCGATGAAAAAATGGTATTAAAGTTTTTTTCTCTGACAAATATTTATGCGTAAAGAATGTTAAATGAAATATTACATAAACTATTTACAAGCTGCCATTGGGACCAGCAAGGCAAATAATAGATCAATGAAATAAAAGTTTTCACTGTATTCCTCAGGTAGCTACATGTATGTTTATGGTTATATATATATATATATATATATATATATATATATATATATACTTTAAGTATATACTGTATGAATAGATTTAAACATATATTCAAACGCATGTGTGAGTGTGTCGTAGAATAATATTGTATGTATAATTATATAACAAAAATATTGAAAACATTTACTTTGATGTATTTTCCAGATAAAGTAGCATTTCCATTAAAATAGACCGGCAAAACATGTCAAAGAAGAAAATTTACAACTTGTCTTATACATTCACCGAACACACACACACACACACACACACACACACACACACACACACACATATATATATATATATATATATATATATATATATATATATATATATATATATATGCAGATATCAGTCTCATGTTTTAAATCATTTCACCCCAAACAGGGCAATATAGACACCAAAAAGAGAAAGGGAGGATTGAGTCTGAGTTAAAAGATAACGATTGACGTTGCATTTATCTTTTTTGAAGATAAATGTTGACTAGAAAGCAAAAAAAGAGATCTATTAGCGTTCATATATATATATATATATATATATATATATATATATATATATATATATATATATATATATATATATATATATATATATATATATATATATATATATATATATATATATATCTATATGAATAAATGCGAAATTGAGCTCAATTCTCCCAATGAATTAGTGGGGTTAAAAGTCTAATCTCTACTTTATAGTAATTTACACGCTAGGTAATTACTCTGTCTCCCCACTAAGACAATGTGCGACACAACGTCTTTTTGTTAAGATGGGGACTCGAGCGCGTACACTCGGACCAGGAACAAAAATTGACCGCGGCCCCGCAACCGTCGGTTGCGCTGGTCTCGATGCGAGCACTCATTCCTCACTCTGGTGCAATGAGAGGGCGTGCCGTCGGGCAGCTTTTCCCCAGGGCTGGGTACCTCTCAGTATAATTTTTCTCATTTGCGACTCTGTCATTTGATGGACTGAGTGATGATAACTAATGCGTTACAAATTACTTTATCGTAATTTATATTTACTCAATCTCACACTGGCTCAGGTTGTGACACAAGGTCGGTTTAATGTGGAGAGCCAAAGCGCGTACACCGGGGCAAGCAACAAAAATTCCCCGTGCCCCCGCCACCGTCGGTTGCACTGGGCTCGGTACGAGCACCGATCATTCTCTCTAGTTCAATGAGAAGGCGCGACCTCAGGCAGCTGTTCCAGGGCCGGCGCCTCTCAGTATAATTTTCCTCATTTGCGACTCTGTCCTTTGACAACAAGATATGCCAGTGTACAACATATACCTTTTGCATTCCAATACAATAGCAATACCGATTATGCAAATCATCAAAAGGTAACCCTTAGACCAATAGATATCCAGTGACATTACTGCAATGTCATAAGATTTAAGGATAAATCTGATAATGTGCTGTAAGAAAGGAAAGATTCAAATAGCAGAACTTCCAATATCGCATATTCATTTAACATTCACAACAGGCACTCATCAGTTCAGTAACTGAGTGTTCATCTTGAAAATGGACAGCAGATTATTTTAATGAAGACAATACTTAGGAGTTGGTTGAAACTCAAAAAACACTACCATAATGGCATTCTTTAAGCTTATGCAATATAGATGACTTTGCCAAAACAATTCTCTCTCCTGAAGTGCTTAAATATTATACATTCAAAACTGGAAAATGATACAGAAGAAAGCAAGGAGAACCTCATCCAACGGAACCTGTTATTAAATATAGCGATGTAATTATTCGGGTTTATACAGTCCATCCAAAAAATTATAAATGCTTCTTTCTTCGACTTTTTCCTCATAATGTCAGAGGTCCAAGATCATTTAAAAATCTGAAAACAATCGTTCGAAATGTTCTTGGGACATACAGACAGGCATGCCATCAACTTGGCCTTAAAGAAAGTAATGAGCATTGAAACCAAACTTTACAAGAGGCAGTTTCATATCAATCACCAAAGCAAATAAGGGATCTCTTTGCTGTCATCATTTCTACCTGTTAAATTTCAAATCCATTGGATCTGTGGGTGAAGCACCAAGAAGCAAGAGTGAAGATATTCTTCATCATATGCAACTGGTTCATCCAGGACTAGCCATACAAATGAACCCGAGGATTGTGAACATTGCACTGTGTGAAATAGAAGATAAGATGCTAAATGTGACACAAAAAGAACTGTCCTATGTCGGACTTCCGAAACCAAACAGAGAATCTAATCCTGTAAATAGAGAAACCATGAGAAAGAATGGATACAACCACAAGGAGCTGATTTATCAAATGCAGATAATTATACCTATTCTTAAAATGACCATAGAAACATCTAAAATATGATTATGTTAATGATAATCAATTCTGCTTGAGGAATTTTATTTTTGGATGCCCCTGGAGATACTGGCAAAACGTCCCTAACTAATCTTCTTTTATCTTCAGTTAAGGGGCTACAGCTGTAGCATCATCCGGAATATCACTCGGCATTTAAACTGCCATTAGATTTGGTCTATGATGGTAATCCAGTGTGCAATATAAATAGAGGTACAAACCTAACCAGGCTACTTCAGGTGACTTGCTTCATAGTCTGGGATGTGTCCACTATGGCTCAGAAGGGTGCATTTGAGGCTTTAGACAGAACACTGAAGGATATGAGTCATAGTAGAGACTCATGGGAGGAGGAACAATTCTGCTATCTGGAGATTTCAGACAAACACTCCCTATTGTCAAACGAGGAACAGCTTCAGATGAACTTCATGCCTGTCTGAAAAGTTCTTATATGTTGGATTATATTGAAAGACACTCTTTGGGCGCTAATTTGAGAGTGGAACTCAATGGAGAGGGTGCTTCAAAGGAAACAATATGAACCAATTAGCTTTCCTGAAGGTTTCGGCACTCTGGTCGAGAGTATTGAGGATTGTTTTTTTTTTAAAGTATCCCCCAATATAGCAGACAGCTTCCAGAATAGTGATTGGATGTTTGAAAGAGAAATTATGGATCCCAGAAATGAAACAATACAGATTATCAATCAGAAGATATCGCAATAGAAGAAAGGGCATAACTATCCAATGTTACAACTTCTGATCCAGACGAAGCAGTTAACTTCTTTATTGAATTTTTGAATTCTTTGGATCTTCCAGGAATTCCATCACACAGGTTGGTATTAAGACAGAAATTCCATTGATGCTGCTAAGAAATCATGATCCTTCAAATTTATGTAATCGTACACGTCTTATTGTGAAGAAAATGTTACTTCACATATTGAAGCTCTTATTATAACTGGTCAAGAGAGAGACTGTACTGATTCCAAGAATTTCATTGATTCCAATACATATACCTTTTGATTTTAAATGATTGCAATTCCTAATCAGAGTAACTTTTTTTAATGCTTATTAATAAAACACAACGTCATTCAATGAAAGTTACTGGACTTCACCTTATGCAACCCTGCTTTTCTCATGGTCAGTTATATATTGCCTGCTCAAGAGTTGAAAATGCAAGGAATCTATACTTGCTTGCAATAAAAAAGAAAAAGAAACGTAGTTTATTCTGATGCATTACAATAAGAATTATTTAATAAAAACTTAATTCTGGTTTTAATTTTTTTTCACCATTCCCTCGACAAAGATTTTGTCATATTGATATATACATGAACATGTACATTCACCAACAAGCACGTGTAATTTCATACCTTATTTTAACGAAAATTTACTGTATGGATTCCCCACCTCTGTTGAGAGTTTAATCAACACACCGTTTCACCTGACATGAATATTATCCATAATTCGTACGTCAAACGTAATTATCTAAAAAGATATCTGGCAAAGACCTGCTGCACATTTCAGAATGCAACCAGCTCATATCTTTCTAGCTTCAGGTGCATCCTCATGCGATTCTGATAATTTTCTAATAGCAAAGAATTATTTTTATTATTATTATTATTATTATTATTATTATTATTATTATTATTATACTTTCAATTTCTTGCTGAGTACTTTTGCATCTGCAAAGAGGCAGATAAACTGATTGCGTTAACGTTTCTTTCTTTTTTTGTGGCACATCAGACATAAATTCACTGGGAGTCAGTTTATGAATTTCTGATGATTTTATCTTCCTAAAGAAGATATATACAAATCTGAAAGTTAATTTGCTTTCCAGCTTTAGCAGTTGGGCAGCAAAGTGATTAGGTTGTTTTGGGATTTCTTTTTTTGAAATTTCAGCGAATTGATAAGAGATTTGAAGGATAATCCCCCATGAGAGAAACATCGTGTATTTATAAATCTGACTCATCGGTGATTTATTTTGCAAGAGTAATGAAAATAAAACCGTTATCAGTCACTACGGTTAAATAAGGACTGATTTTGAAAGTGCATTACGCAAATGATAACCATAAGAAAAGATCGAGTACAACAACGATGAAACATATTTTTTTGTTAAGTAAGAATTCATTTTACAGCGTTTATATCTTTTTCCGCAAGTGAAACCCAAATGTTGTGATGAAAAATTGTTTGATCTCGAACAAAATAAAGCACTTTTCAGAGGAATCTTTTTTAATTTTACGTGTTCGTCTTTTTCTTTTTATCATGCTTGAGTTATTGTTGTAGAGTAGTTTTCACAGTGGAGGTTTGTATTTCACTAAATCGTCCTAAATTAGGTTCGATGTACAAAAAGTTAGGAACTTGAAGTAAGAGTTAATGACGCAGCAATCTAGTTGTGATGGTTCAATGTTAATATCGACTGACTCGCTCAACACCACTGAGCCCAAATGGCGACTGCTACTATAACTTATTATCTGTGAGAGAGTCTATTACAATAGAATAGGTATTATGGAAAACAGTTATAAATATAATTGACCACACTTTTGGATGGCTCAGAATCGTGGACGTCATATAATTTCCATATCAATCACCTTCCATAAAAGTTGTCTCCACGTGATCTGTGGCTATACATTTGAGGATAGGCTGTCTAATGTTGATCTTCTCGCAAAATGCAACATTGGTGGAATTGTAACTTTCCTGAGGCAGTCGAAACTTTGTTGGGCTGTCATATTGCAAGGATGAGTAACGACAGAATACCTAAGGTCCTTATGTATAGCCAGCTTGACATTGGATAAAGGACAAGTTGGACGGCCGTGGCTCAGATATGTATACAAGTTGTTAATGTGCCTCATACTTCAAGTGAGTTCTCCTGGATAGAATTAACTGGAGAGTGGTATCAGAAATTTTGAAATCAGTCGTAATGACCGGCTAAGAGACGAAAGACAACGGTAAAATGCACCAACAAATATTCCTGTGACTATGTCCGAGATCCTAGCTGTTGCAAAATATGTGGACTTGTATTCAGGTCACTAATGGCATCGAAGTGTCACATACGACACAAACATAAAAAAAATGAAGAGGCAGTTTTCATACATCGAAATTACCGAGAGAGTCCATCATATATATATATATATATATATATATATATATATATATATATATATATATATATATTCACACCTCTTACTTTAATACTGGACCATGGGAAATCTCATTACTCTAACACACAAGGCTGAGCCTCTGTGCCGAAACAGATTTATGGTCATATAATATTGAAACAACGGCTCCTGTACGATCGCTTGTGTTAAAAGCAACGTCGAGCCTGGTCAGTATCTAGACGGGTGACCGCTGTGAGCTTGGATGTGCGGGTGGTGTTATTGATAACAGCTCGGAATCGGAGTGCCGAGTTCCAATTCCAGCTGAGTTTGTTATGTTCATTTACGAGCAAATATCCTTGGGAAAGGTATGAATCCACCTCTTCTCCTCCAGCTATGGATTAATGAAGTAAGATTTGTCTCACTAAATCATTATTATCTCCCCGACCCATCAAAAATATTCTTAGAATCTAAAATTATTTTCTGACTTCAAATAACCTGAAAAGAATTTATACGTCGTAGAAAACAAACCACTCTAAAATCGTATGCCGAAACAAGCTTAAGAATATTTAACTAGAAAATTGGAAGTTTTGAATTTTTTCGTTCGATAATAACATTTCACTCACTTTTTCCCGTAATATTAAAATTTGATCAATGTGTGGTTAATGTATAAGAAGAAGATTGTTTTGTTCGAGGTTAAATCGTTATGCTGTTATTATGTACGCAATCATACTTTTATTTGGAGGGGGGTAATAATGGTATAGTGTTATACATCTTACTAATTACCTATATCTAGGGGAGAAGATTCATATATTTTCCAAAGGCATTCGCGCGTTAGTGGATATACCAAAACCGAATGGAATTGGAAATTGGCTAATCAATTAAAAATTCCGAGACATCACCCGCAAATCCAAACTTACAGTACCTGGTATTCCCAAGCGGTCACACATCTAAGTACTGACCAGGCTCAACATTGCTTAACTTAAGTGATTGTACGACGCGTGATGTTTCAAGCCTGGGGACAAAGAAAAAACATGGTGAAATTTCTGTAACATCCTAAGAATGTTCATACTATTGTAGCTAAAATATGACCGTGGATTTTCAAATATTGTAGTTTATTAATTTAAAACTACGTTTCTCAACCTGTGCAACGGGGTGCACTAATACACCCTGAGAGCTAGCCAGGTGGGCTTCAATTTAATAGAAGTGTAATCTATGAATTATTTTTATATTTTAAAAAAATCTTTATTTTTAAAATTCTAGAGACACCAAGCAATGTAACATTTTAAAAATAAATGCTTATATCAAGAGGCTTCTTTAGTACTTTTAGTACAATTGTTGTTTAGTCCTTTCTCCTCGCTTGTAGTCTCCCTTCTGTGCCTGCTATCAACACTGTGTCATCAGCATATCTTATACTTTTATGATTGTGGCCGCTAATAATGGATTCTGATAAAACTTTTAATTTTCTCAGAACGCCACCTGGTATAAAGTTAATAAGTCCGGTGTGAAATCATATTGTTGTCTTACATCCATTTTTTTTTTTTTGTGTATTTACTCTATTCATCTTATATCCGTATGTAGGCGATTTGCTGCCATTGTAGTTTCTGGATTATTCTAATATCATTCACAAAAAGGTCAAAGTTACCTCGCAGTTTCACAAGCGCACTGTTATGTGCTTTGCCAAACCCATTTATATAATCTATAAATCACAGGTACACCTCCTTCTGCATTTCTGTTGCTCTATCTGATATCATTCTGAGCAAAATATAGCATTATTTTTTCCAGCCTTTTTAATAAATCCGCACTGTTCTGCCTCTATTTCTGGCTTGATTTTTGATGCGCGCTCTATTCTTGAATATTTTGTTGTTACGTTTTGTTAACGATTCATTAGGCTGGTTGTCTGATTGGGCTCACATTCGTTTGCACCTGGTTTTTTAGGCAGTACTATTAATAAGAATCTTCTTACATCTTCCGGTATATCACCAGTCTTGTATGTTTCATTTACTATGTCTTTAATCTTTTCAATGCCGAAATTATTTAAGTCCGCTAGCATCTCCATTACGATTCCATCTGCTCCTATCGCTTTGTCACCGTTCAATTTGGCCATTGCAGATTCAATTTCTGATTCCAATACTTCTGGTCTTTCGTTATTTATGTGTATTGTTACTTGTTCTCTTTCGTTGTGAAAGACTTCTCCGAAATATTCGTTCCATCTTTGAACTATATATTCTTTCTCTGGTATCAGTGTCCCATTTTTGGATCTTATGCATCCTACCTACAGATGAGCATGTCTTTGGTCCTATTAGTTCTCTTATTTTCTCTTTTTTATGCATATCTGCTTTATTTGTGATATTCGTTCTCTCTATTTCTGTGCATTTTTGTTGAGTTATTCCTCTTTAGCTTGCTTGCATTCGTTCCTAATCTATTTGTACAGAATCCTATATTCTCTGCCGTACTTTGGCATCCCAATTGCCTCCTTTTCATCCTGTCAAATATTTTATCTGTCGTTCTTTTTTCATTTTACTATTTTTCTTTTTGGGGATAATCTAGATTGTTGTGCTTTCTAAACCTTCTCATAGTGTGTGCCACTTCGAGTATCCATACTCATTTTGTCCGTTGTGTCTACTTTTAACGCTGTCCACATATTTCATTCAGGTCAATCAGAAGTCCGCTGTATTATAACCGTGCACCATTGGTCTTATTTTTCTCCTAATTTGCCAAATATTTCGTCATCTTCCTCATGGCCTAGTTTAGTATTCTCGTCTTCCACGACGAGTGTAATTTATTGCGATTTGCATGAAGCCTTGATGTTGTTTAGCTTACGGTAAAACTTTTCAATTTCTTCTTCGGCACATTATGCATCGATGATGGAGATGTTAAAAGATTATCTTTTCAGTTTAACGGTAAGAATTCTTTCAGATAGTTGACAGTATCCCAGAACACAATTCTTCATGTATTGATCTAATATCAGTCCTACTACTCGTTCATTTTTCTCTCTGCCTTCATAGTTATTCCTGTATTTCTCACTGACGAAATCTACATTGTTTGTCCACCTCGTTTCATATACGCCTAAATTATTAGTATTTAAACTGTTCATTTCATGTTTTATAATTTCTAATAGACCACATTAGTTTAGTGTTCTGATATTCCATTTCGCAAGAATTGTTTTTTTTTCTTTAAAATGATACGTTTGTGGAATGATTTCAATAAACTACTTCCCCTTATTTATGCGTGTAAAGTTCCTCTTAAATATGATTTCGCGCGTATGTAACATGATTAGAGTGAATATTGATATATTCGATAAAACATAAAATTAGCTTCAACGAAAATTAACTATTTCTTATATACTTATGCCTCACTTACTCATCAAAATGAACGTTCCCTTTCTGACCATAAGACCAGGGTTTGAATACTGGCACATGGACTTCATATCGCCTTGTAATGGATGACTGAAACTTAAAGCAAATAAGCAATACGAATTCAGTTTCTGTCTATATTTCTGAAATGAGGTATTATGTACATTATTTACATTATTCGGACCATTGTCCTCATCTTTGTCACCATATTTATCACAACGTTTCGGCCGTTGTACACTCTGGCCTTCTTCGGGTGGTTGGAATGTCAAACTGAACCCTTTATTTCGCTCACTGGGGTAGACTGTTCTAGTTCCACGTGCCATGTTTGATGGATGTCAGTTTTCAGTTATCTCCTGTTAATTTCCCTCTGAAAGTTTTCCACTGCTTTAACCTTGGGTATTGAACTCACACTCTTTGGGTCCTGTCACTGGATCTAACCAACGCCTCTATCCACTGTGCCATGTGTCCTTGAGGACATCTGAGTATGAATTTCCGGGTATTATAAACTTAATGTCTTCAGCAACCATTTTTACCAGTGCTCATATTGCAATTTTGCTGTTATCATTGCATGTTTTTACCAGAGCTCATATTGCAACTTTGTTGTTATCATTGCTTTCCTCTCGCACTCCTTATTACTGGTTCCCATATTGTATTTATTTCTGTGCTTGGTCGGCTCAGGAGATTTTTGTGGCCTAGCATATGTGCTGATTCCTTAAGTTTACGAATTTTCCAATGGTGTTCCTTGTCTATGATCTCAACAGGATCCCACAGAGGGCGGTGATCTCCTTTCTCTCTCCTTCGACATTCCAACCACCAGAAGAATCCCGGAGCGTACAACGGCCGAAACGTTGTGATAAATATGGCGACAAAGATGGGGACAATACTCCGAATAATGTAAATAATGTACGAATTCAGTTTATTCAACAAATATTTGACCATTCAAATGGATACAAAAATACTAAAAGGCGTGGAATAATAACATGACTGAATTAATAACCAGATATAATTAATTTACAGAACAATAACTCAATTATTAGATGGAAGAAAGTTAATTAATCGAATGTGCACTATAATTAGAAATTACGAGGCCATTCAATAGACTTAATAATTAATAAGTTCCAAACTTTATTTGGATTAATTAACTCCTACTAAGCTAGGATGCTTAAACTATTTAAACCATTAGTGTGTAGCTTCTACATTTAGAGACGTGTATGACATAAAGTTTAAAATTCATCAGCCCTAAGATTACAATTAGACGACAAGGTACATTTTAAGGAAATATTAACGGAATATTGAGATCATTTCATTATTATTGTTATTGTCATTGATATTATTATTGAATATATGATAAAGAAAGGAAAATCTTCTTGTCTGTAATGAGTGAGTTTTGAAAAGGTGTCAACCTTCAATTTGTAATTGATTCTCAAAGATGGAGGCTTCAAACTGTTGGCCAAGTGTGTATTTTTACCAGAGAAAATTGAGTACTGATATTTTTTAATTCTTTTCATATCTTGACGTTCTTCTTAGTTTTAGTATGACAGTCCTAATAATATCGGTAAACTAAACCTTATGAGATCAACGCCGAAGTCCCCTAATTCTTGCTTCTTGATCTTACCCCCTTTATTTTTTATATTAACGATATATCTATGAACATTCTCAGACGATTAGTAAACATATATTTTGGATGAAAATTTCACGGAAGCCCCTACAAAAATGTAGATGTTCCGTGTCTTAAAACTTATATGTACGCTGACTCATCACTGACAGTTCAATGGAGAAAATGTCGGTTTGAAATTATCAATGCCTCTAAAGCCAAGCTAGAAATATTTCCTGAGCTTTCTCCAGCATCAATGAACGCTTGCATTCGTAAAGTGTATCCGTGTTTTGATCGCATATTGGACGCCAGTTCAATCCAGACATAAAGAGGAACTCATATACTGGTTGCGATGGGTAAATTGTCGTCATTCTATATTTTAAATTTCGCGCATGCTCTTTGTTTGTTTTAGATTTTGTCGACTGCACATTATAGCACGGTCAGTTGAGCACCGTCTGTGAGAAAAAGAGCCCGATGGCGCAATTCACTCCGCCGGAGATTTGGAAACAGCACGCTGTACTCCTTGGATTTGCGCCGGAAGCTTCAATGCGAACATTTCAGAGTGTTTGGGTGTAAATCTGAGGAGAGTGCAGAGGATTCGGAAAGTTGGATGAGTGATTACGAAGGTGTTGTGAGTGATCACCAGTGATGACGACGTTATTCCTCCATTCATTTTCACACAGGGACTCAGATTCAACACGGAGGCCTACATCAAATGCCTTGAGAAGGTAGTGCTGCACTGCGTGAAGTAGGTGGCTGCTAGAAGATCCTATATCTGGGATCAAGACTCTGCACCATGCCACACAAGCAGGAAATCACAGTCATGGCTGCCAGACAATTTCTGCGACCTCATCACCTCTTAAACAGGGCCAACTAAAGGCCCAGACTGTAACTCCCTTGCTGATCATGCGTGGTGCACAGCTGAGCTAGAGACCAACAAAACTCTTTGTAACATCAAAGATGAGTTAAAGGCAAGGTCTATGGGAGTTTTCACCAGCTTAAACAAAGAGACCATCCAGAAGAGATGCAAGAGATTCCGAAGTCGTCTGGAGGCCGTGGTTGAAAGTATAGGGGATTTTATTAAATAAATTTAATCTTTCGTAGTTCAAGACATTTTTGTGTAATGTTGGTAAACATATCTCTTAAAATGAGATGTCAGTGTTATGTTCATTTCTGCTTGATTTAGACGACAATTTATTCATCGCACACTGTATAAGATCCATCGCTAAAGAAGACGGTAGGGAAATGGTGGTCTCCTTCTACCGCTCCAGAAAGTACATGACTCCATCTGCCATCCTTTATCTTTACAAGAGTCAGAATAGAATAAATGTATTACTGCCATATCTGGGCTGGACCTGGTCATTTATCCTTTTACCGCCTTCATTTTGTTTCCCGCTTTCACGGAGAGAACGACATTTTCAATGCTACCTCCTCTTCAATAGAGAAGCTGCGTTGCATCTCTATCACTACTCTATGCCTATTTCCATTGCAAAAGGTCAGATGATCTCCACTCTTTACTTCCACAAGTTCAGATCGTTACAGCTAGGATTCACCACGCTACGTCTACGAAACTGAATCACCATTATAACTCTCGCATTTTTTGTGCTGAGGAAGTCCCAATCAGACTGCTTTACCGGAGAACTACTACAGTATGGAAAAAAACTGTCTTATGGATGCTTCCCTGAACACTACAGTCTTAACCTCTTCAATGGTCAATAGTTACCTATCCACTCTAAGATCAAAATGTAGATCCGGTTTACACAGGAGTAAAAAATTGTATGCATCATATTAAAAAATAATCATTCACTTTTGGAATGATGCAGTTGACTGATCTACACAAGAAAATGCATTAGTTACTTTTCACCAATTTTTCATTTATTTCTTATAGTCTATCGAGCAGCATTATATTTCCCTATTTTCCTCCTCTTTAATCTTCCTGGATAAACTTCAGCAAGAAAGATCGAAGGCACTTCTAATCTTTTAGATGAAACAAAAATTGTACAAGGATGTTTTCCTGCCTTTCATTTAGACCGATATCTATTCCTCCTTAAACCCACCCTATAGACTTCACATTCTATACGAATGAGTATGCTCACACAAATGGCTTCACTACACAAAATTTTGCTGAAAGAATTTCGCTTGACTGATTATTAAATCATGATTGATGACGCAGTTGCGTAGCGGACAATTGAAAATCTGGAAAACATAAATTGATAATGAAGAACGTTTAACTTAGCATATAAAACTTGGGCAGAGATTTTACGATAAAATATAAAACAAAAAGAGATAAAAATTGTATTTCTGACATCCTGAAATAATGCCAATATTTCCACTAAAGTTTAAAAAAAAGAGAGAAAATATCTTTCCCAAACATTATCCTGCTGATATATTCCTTCAGTGGTTTAATCTACCTCGTAGATTTTACGCATCGGAACAAAGTAATATTGAAAGATAACTGAAGCAAGCTCAAGACATAAATGATTTTCATTGATACGCGTGGGAAATAAAAAGAACACAAACATTTTGCAACAGAGTCAGTTTCTGAAGGAGAAAATGAATCAAAGTTTTTAGGGAAAAATCTCTAACATCAGTAATTATGTGAGACTCTAAGCAAGGGAAATAACTTCTTTGTTAAGTTTGTTTCCTTCGTGGACAATTTTCCTATCAGAAATACGTCCCAAAGAAACCTACCTTTTGGCAGTTTCTGGAATTCAGGAAATTGCTTGTTTTAAAGATGCTGTTCTATGGTGGTTTACTAAGCATAGATTAGATGTGCCACGAGGCCTAAAGTATGCGCCACCCAGTGGGGATATTATCTTCAGTATGGCATGTGAGAATAACCAAACTGTTATTGCCGTGAAGGATTCAAATTCCGATCGCCTTTACGATGCAGGATGAGTGTCGTGAAAGACATTTATGGGGAAATAACATGGTAGAATAGATTCTTTTAACTGGGATAGAAAGTACTTTCACAAAATGAGTACTCTAATTTCCAAACCGTAGAGAATGCAACGGGGAATGCCTTTGCTATTTTTCTCAAGAAGCTATGGCTATTCGCAGATACTAAAGAAAAATAATTGTGCTTTACGAAAAATTATTTGGATCATCATCAGAAATGATCGTAGAATGAACACTTTAGTAACTTTTCATTATCTTTTTTTAATAAGCCTTGAAATATAACTGTCACTACGGAAGATATATTTCATTTTTTATCATCTGCACATAATGACCATAATAGCATCTACAACTACTATTTTTGAATGTTTAATTTTTAAAGTAGTGTAAACAAAATATATGTATTTAGAAAATTATTTCCAAAACTAAAAATCGATCCTTAATACCACATCATGTCTCAGTTAAATAGCAGTGTAATAGAAGTTATCTAAGCTTGGCTGGTAGCCGGTCTTAATAAAAACTGAATTGAAATTAATTTGGCTACCCGGATCTTCAAGTGCCGTAAGATAGATCTGTCTTCATCGTGTAGAGCGCCTTTCGTTTCACGTAATGTGTTTGCTGACTTTCTTCATTTTTAAAATGTATTCTCAAGGATAACTTAAGGATATTTAACCGGTACCTATAATGACATACACTATCTTTATGGTTGTACTTATATTTTTGACATGCCTTATAGTATATAGAAGTAAAGTGTAATAATGTGAATTAATGTTTGATAAAGCCAACACAAACAAAGACATAAAATAAGAGATTATATGTTTTTATGTTTACATTTAAACGTCTTACAATTGGGTATTTGTGATGGAAACAAACAAAAATTACATTTCAATACTAATTTAAATTGTAAGGCGCAAAATATGGATTTTTGGTAGAATTACAAATATTTTTATTTGTTTGTGAAAGCTAGGGAAATGCCAGAAACAAAATCGTAATCGATTGAGATCGAATTATAATCATTTATTACAAGATTATAAATTACAAAATATTACAATATTTCTAATAAAATCAAATAGCAAAAGCCAACAACTTAAAACAAATGCTACATGTTTGTGAAATGAAATAATCATTTATTTCAAACTAATAGTAAATTGAGCATGAATAAACAAATGATTAATATTGAAATAAAAGAAACCAGGTACTTTCAGGAAGTTGACAAGAACAAGATAAAATGTTCTTTAGAAAAAGATCTGGGGAAAAAATATAAACTCTAAATAAAGAATGAAACAGAAATAAATAAATAAATAGATAAAGAAAGAAAGAAAGAAAGAAAGAATGAAAGAAAGAAAGAAAGAAAGAAAGAAAGAAAGAAAGAAAGAAAGAAAGAAATCTAAGAAAATGTTTGAATAGAAAAGCGAAAGTCAAAATGACACAAATGCATGGAAAAAAAGAAAGGAAGAAAGAGGAATAGAATCATCTGAACAGAAGAGAGAAAGTTAAAACTACATAAATACATAGAAAGAAAGAAAAACGAAAGCAACAAATAAACAAAGAGGTAATGTTAAAAGTATATAAATACATGGAAAGAAATAAAAACAAAGAAATAGATTAAATTGTCTAAAAAGAAAAGAGAATGTCAAAACTATAAATACATATAAAGAAAGAAAAAAAAAGAAAGAAAATAAAGAAAGATAGTGGAGAAAATGTTCAAAAAGAAAAAGAAAAGTCAAAATGAAACAAATGCATGGAAAAAAGAAAGAAAGAAAGAGAGAAAGAGAGAAAGAGGAATATAATTGTCTAAACAAAAAAGAGAATGTTAAAACTACATAAATGCATAGAAAGAAAGAAAATAAAAGAAAGAAAGTAACAAATAAACAAAGAGGTAATGCCAAAACTATATAAATACATGGAAAGAAAGAAAAAAACAAAAGGAGAATAAAATGGTATGACAAGAAAAGAAAAAGTCAAAACTATAAATACATACATAGAAAGAAAGAAAGAAAGAAAGAAAGTGAAAAAATGTTCAGAACGAAAAAGAAAAATCAAAATTACACAAATGCATGGCAAAAATGAAAGAAAGAAAGATGGATAGAATTGTCTGAACAAAAAAGAGAAAGTTAAAACTGTATAAATACATAGAAAATAAGCAAGAAAGAAAGTAACAAATAAACAAAAACGTAATGTCAAAACTATATAAATACATGGAAAGAAAGAAAAAAACAAAGAAAAGAGAATGAAATGATATGAAAAGAAAAGAAAAAGTCAAAACTATAAATATATAGAAAGAAGGAACAAAGCAACAACAGCACTGAAGAAATAAGAAACGAAATTAAAAAGTGAAGGAAAAGAAATCCACAAAGAAAGAAAACAAGAGGAAAAACTACAGAGTCAAAAAACAATAGTGACAACGAGAATAGTTCACAATAAGAAGAAAAGTTAAAAGAAAGTGTAAACAAAAAAGTTATGGAAGACAATAATAGGAATCTACCATTTCAAGGAGATCCTCGCCGCCATTTTTATCTAATTTTTCTGATGATTTTCTTTTCTAATCGAGCTTGGAATTTTTGATTATTGCATTGCAATAAAACTAAAATAGGATTATTGAAAAGAATGAAAATATCATGAGAAAATAAAGAAGACAAAAAACAACCATCTTCTTTCGAACATTTTCTTCGTCTATTTTTTTTTTTTTTTACTCATTAGCAGTCAAATCGACTTTTCAAATTGATTTCTCTATTTTTTCTTCCCTCCTCACTTTCTGCCTTTAGATCACTCATTGTGAATAGTAAAAATGTTAAAACTTAGGTTCGTTTTTTTTTTTTTAATTTAACCTTTGAATCATTCTTTTGCATTATCTCTTATCTATTTATTAACAAACATATTTTTAAAATCCTTTTCTTACGATCGAAAGCTATTAGTTTTCTGTGGAACTGTTTTTAGTAGTTAATTTCTTTATTTGATAGATGTCTCTGCCGACACGACATTCGTCTTCTTATAAATGAAACTTACAAAGGCAGGTTTCATACAATATCTATAAATTGCGTCGTCCGAAAGAATGAAAAAAAAAAAGCAAACATTAGATATGGATGACTTAACACAGGAGGATGAGTAAGAAAAAAACAACATCCGTATTAAATTATGCAGAAGCAATATTTGCAAAAAAAACTTGATTTTCAAAATATCAACTTTATTATCTAATCTTATCATTTTGTATTCCATTTTAAATCCCCCAAAGAAATAATATAATCATTTGTATTAGTGCTTTTTTTTTACAAATGTTGTCTTTTTTCTCAATATGACCAAATGGGTTGAATTATAGTTGACCTTTCAAGGTAGTGCAGGTCGTAGCTTAATGGTTAGAAGCTGATAACGCGAAATCGGTGAGCTGAGTCAGATTTCTGATCGTTAAATTCATTTTCGTACAAATACTATGGATCAATTACTTTCCCCTGATATGGATTAAATAGTAGGTAAGACTGGAACCTCGACTAGTGTTGGCAACCGCTATAAAATAAAGACCATTCTGAATTTTAATTTTAAATTACAAATACAGTTGAATTTAAATTCAAATGTATTTTAGGTACGCTCAGCATAGTTGCAGTGGAAGTCACAGGTTGACACTCTGGGTGTTGAAGAAACGCAAATGGGCATGCTTGATAACAAATGACTATGCTAAATATTAAAAATCCCACTGATATGATGTAGAAATACATCTATTGATTATTTCAAGATAGGGAAGACTCTGTAGCAAAAATGTTCGAAACAACATTTGTCTTTCTTTAAAACTCACGGCTTCAACCACTGGTTGAACGGATTTTTGTTACGACCCTTAAAGGGAGAGCCACAGAGAGAGAGGGGGGAGAGGGAGAGAGATCGCTAGTTGAAGATGGACAGTAATCGCCAACTCTCAGGCACGATGACTTCTGCCTTTACGCAAGCACAACCACCTATTGTTTCGTCGACCAAATATCATCCTGGGCTAACCTGTAGTGTGTTTTACAAACACTTCCCAACTGTGCGGCAGGTTGAGATCGTCTCTTCCATCGATATTATCATGAGGTTACTATTGAGAAGATTTTTGGGCTTATGGTATAGATCAGTAATATCAATCCGTTGATGTTTACTCCTAATTAAAGGGGGTTCAAACATTCGTGCATTATCCTCCTCCTGTCCTGATGCGGCATTCACCCTGGTCGGATTGAGTCGGCTTCTTCCTGTTGTGAGAAGAAGATTCTTGGGATAAATTACAGAAGTAGGGTACCCAGTAGTAGGGTACTTGCTTGCCGCGGGGTTCCCACAGACGCAGAGACAGGAACGACCAGAAGCCGCCGGTTGCCGATGCAGACGCTCCTTGGATTTTCGCCAGAGCCCTTGTTAGCCGGCGTGTGTGTCAGACCTGTCCGCCTTGGGTGGCCCTACCAGGAACGAAGTTCCGGACGGCAGAGCTCTGACACTACTACCGTTTACACCCCCCACCGACTGTGAGGTAAGGGTTGGACTTTGGGGGCTTACAGTATCAGGTGTTCCCAAGCGGTCCCCCATCTAAGTACTGACCTGGCTCTACGATGCTTAACTTCGGTGATCGAACGAGAACCGGTGTTTCAGCGTGATTTGACCGTATTCGTGCATTATGCATTTGGTTGGTTGGTTGATTTTGTTTAGCGCCATGCCGATATCTAATTCGTTTGAATACAATTATATGACTTCAATTAAATATTTTTGAACGCAACAGTATACTTTCAGCTACAGATAAAATGTATTTTTGATCGTTTGATAATAATATATATTACTGGGAATTCTACTATACTAGTTACTGTTGGTAATTTTACAATAAATAGACATTAGAGGCAATTTTACAATGAATAAGTATTGTTGGTAATTTTAATATAAATAGCTATTGTTGGCAACTTTTCATATAAAAATTTATTGCTGGTATTTTTAGTATAAAAATGTATTTTTTATGCTTTCATAGTCTTGTATTTGTTTGGGAGTTCACTAATTTCACCCTAGCTGGGACTCTAACAGGTGCTACCGCCCCGAGTCAGGGTGGACCTGGGAACAACAATTAAGAGATGGTTCCACACTCTTAAATCCCCACCCAATCAGAGGCCTTGCTGCCGGATGTAGTTTATCCAGGACTATCCATATTTGTTGTGAATCTATCAAAATTGTTATTATCAGAAAAAGATCAATAAGACAAGGTATATCAAACAATTATCTTTTTATGAATAAGATAATCCATAGAAGAAATCGTTTCTTTTTTTATATCAGGCAGACTTCTTTATTGTGATTCTGAAATTAGTTAGATTAATCCGAAACTTGACCCCCAATTGAAATTTTAAATGAATTTTGGGTATTCGAGTTAACGGTACACTAATTGTTCAAGTATATTCGAACTGCTTTTCATAAAAAATGAGGATTATATATTGCTGATAATATTGCTTTAATATAAAAAAATAAATGCTACGTTTATTTGTAATTGTGGGAAAATACAGAATCATTCAAATAATGAGCGATGTTCCGTTTCTAGTCAACAACACGTGTGATTATCAGATGCATGTGGCATTTTGTTAATTACTGTTCTCTCATTTAACCTGAATGTCCTTTAGATTCAAATTTTTTGTCATGTTTTCTTCCAAAACGCGAAAGAAAGAAGTAATGAACAGTCAATCAGCAATTTAATTTGAATTTCTCACACGAGACACGTCGCAAAACTTATTAAATCGAAACATTCTCACAACACAAGACCTGTCTTCATAAAACAGCAAATCCAAGAAAAAAGAACAATAAAATATTTGTTAGTTTTACTCCAGCGAATAAACATATTCCTAAGATGATGCAAACTATCTCACCTGACAAATATTTTGCTTAAAAATGTGCGAGGATATCTGTCGATGAGAATTAAAATCCCTTGTACGTAAAGTAATTTTAGATTGAAAATATTTTAAAGCTTGAAATTTACACGTTGAGTACGTATAACAGATATAAGAATTTTTTTTTGTTCTAAATGCAAATTACACAATTTCTAACAGCAAATTTCTAGCGATTTTCCAAGCGTAGCTTAGATGTGGCATATTATATTCAAAGTATATAATTTGTGTGTAGTGAAAGAAGGTGGAAATTAACGGACATGTTGGAAAATAGTTGAAAATAAAATATACGGGGTGTTTGGAATGACAAGAAGTAAACTCAAAATATCTAAATAGCTGATCATGTCCTTCTATTAAGGACGCGTATATATATATATATATATATATATATATATATATATATATATATATATATATATATATATATATGTGTGTGTGTGTGTGTGTGTGTGTGTGTGTGTGTGTGTGTGTGTGCATAATCAACAGCAAATTCTTCCTTGACAATGTTTACGAATTTGCTTGTATGAGATATCTAATTACCACTCCACTACATAAGAGAATAAACTTACATTTTTCCTTTAAATATACCAGAAATAGGGATTCATCGACTCTATTGTTTTGTGTACTAAGCAGAGAGACAGAGGTAGAAGCAGAATATATTGTTACATGGACCTGTTTTGGTTGCTGTGAGAGTTTTGAACATAAATTTTGAAACTTTTTCCGGAGAGACATTTATTAATTTCAAAGTACAAAACTAATCTCCTTCCAAGTAGGATCCTCTGATTTCAATGCCCTTATTGTAGCGCCTCAGCCACTTGGTGAAAACCACGAATACATTAGTCGGTGTTCCAGCTCAATTAAATTAACAGTATTTTGAATGCTGATTTTCAAAGCAAACAACCTTTATTCGTTCACCCAACTTCTATCACGTGACTTGTTACCGGATGAAGGTTAGCAAATACGTAAGACGTTACAGACATGTATATTTGCATAGTTTATGTTTTTCGATATTTGATCGCTGGGAAAAACGATTAATCAATTATCGATTGCTATTGCGACAATTCACGTGATTCTTTTTATGACCCACGAAATTTTACTTTGAGTTGAAGAAAGACAAGATAATTGACGATTGAGATCAGTCCATTGGATTTGTAATTGAATCATGGATGTAGACAACGAAACATCAAAGATCGAAGTAATTTGATTATGGAACGGACTTTAAATTCGAATAGTGAATGGTTATGGGGCGAGTAACAGCAGATTATGGGAGGTCTTCATTTTGCTCCTATTCCAATCATTGTGTTTGCTTCGCTTTCTATCTTTCCCGTCCAATCATTGATTTTAGGAAGTTATTTTATCTTGGGATGTATCTCCTTTTTCTCCTTCGTATAACCAAAGCAGCAACATCTAGATCTTATTGCAGCTTCTTTTGTATTACCATGATTAGCATCTTGACCAGAAGCACCATTTTTTTCTTCTCCTCCGCATCATCAGCATCTTTTCTGTAGGAGGTGCGGGTGCTGTTATGGATATCTATACGAACTGAGAAATCGGAGAGCCGAGTTCGAAATCTAGTCGCGTTACGCGCAAATAATCTTGGGAAGTTTGTAATCCATCTCCTCCCTGGTATAGATTAAATAGGGAGATTCTATCTGGAACAAATATTATTCTTTAAAAAATATTAATGACATTTCCACTCGAAAAATAAAGATTTTTCTTACAATGCAAAATACAGAGTGCGGTAGAAATACCTCCCACAAAATATTAGATAGATGAAGACACTACTGAAACTAATATCTTACCATTATGCATGGGGGGGGGCGATTTTTGAGAGGTATATGCGGAAGGCATTTCTGCCAGAACATTGCATGTTTCGACTTTAAATAACCCAAAAAGGGGCGATAAACCGTAAGAAACAAAATCAATCACTCAATTGATACTTCTGTTGAATATTGAAAGAAACGAAAGGTAAAAAGCGTAACTATTCAATATGTCGGAAATCTGTCTCTTCATCACAATTTTCTTTTAAAATAGTCATTTGTATGATAAGAAAATATATGAAAAACAAATATATTCGTTTCAATTTACATAAATCCACCTGTAAATGTACGTTATGTTGTATGATCTAAATATTTTGGACGTCTTGTCATCACCAGTGAGATAATCTGTCTGATCATTACTACTGTATAGTGAGTTTACGGAGCAGGATTTGCATTTATAAGGTACTATGCGACTTTGCTTGATCGGCGATGCACACCGTAGATTCGTCTGTCTAAAGCACGCCTGGCTTCTCGTGCAAAGGGGGACGTAGATTCGAATCCTGTGGGAGAGCGCATATTTTTCTTTAATAATCACTTTATTGAATATTTCTCGAGTATTCAGCCCCGTAAACGAAAATAAATAAAAATATTGTTTAATGAAGAAACAGAGCATCTACTCAAACATAAGCATCCACAAAAAAACAAAACAAAACAAAAAAAGACATTTCCCACGTCTTTACTATTAAAATAGTTAAATCCAACAACCAGTTTTACTCGGAGAGTTTTTTTTTTTTTTTTTTTTTTTTCGCACTTCTCACTTTGTTTCCTTGGGAACAAAAAACTTCAAAAATTTAAATACAATGTCAATCGCCCTCTTCTGGCTTCTTGTACTCAGTTCATCTTTTTTTTTCTTTCCTCTTTCTTTCTATGTGGCGTGTCCTTTCATGATGTAGGCGATCATGGCTCTCCACCTCCTTCTATCCCTTGAAGCTCGCAACAAGTTCCTTCCCTCTGCCATTTTCACCTATGTATGTCATGCGTTGTTTTCGCTTGTCTTTCTTTCCTTCAATTTGACCCGTGAGTATCAGATTCTCAAGGCCCTCCTTCCTCATTATGTGTCCCAGGAACTTCAGCTGCCTCTTCCTGATGTTAAGTATAAGCCTCCAACTTGTTTTTATCCTCTCTAAGACCTCATCATTGCTCACACGATCGGTCCGCGATATTCTTAGCATCCTTCTGTAGAACATCTCTTTTACCTCGAGTCTTTTCTTCATCTTTGAGGAAATCGTCCAACATTCGCTGCCATAAAGGACAGATGTCACGTAACAGCTCAGTATTCTTTTCTTTGCTACCAAAGAAATCCTCCTGTCTCGCAATACTCTGCCTAGCTTTTGGAATGCGTCCTTGGCCATCCCAATACGTCTACGGATCTCAGTGTCGCATTTACCGTCCTCTGTCAGAACGCTTCCCAAATATTTAAACTTCCGCGTTTGCAAATCGCATTTCGGGCTCATCCTTTTACTGATGGCCATGCATTCTTTTTTTCTTGTAGTTTATGCTTAGTCCTTTCTTCTCACTCTCCGTCGCTACCTTCTGTAGGACATTTTGTAATTTCTCTTCCGTGTCTGCTATCAGCACTGTGTCATCTGCGTATATTGTGTTATTAAGATTGTTGCTGCGAATGCTAAATCCCCGTAGGATTTCCAATTCTCTCATAATTGCTTCGTTGTATAGGTTGACCAGGTCGGGTGAGAAGACGCATCCTTGCCTTACGCCCCTTTCTATTTTTGTATATTCACTGAACTTGTTCCCTATCCGCATGCATGCTATTTGCTACCAGTATAGGTTCTTGATTATTCTTATATCTTTCCCGAATATATCAAGATTGCTGAGCAGTTCCATCAGATCCTTATGGCGTACTTTGTCGAAGGCCTTTATGTAGTGTATAAAACATAGGTGCACGTCATTCTGCAATTGTATCGCCCTTTCTGATAACATTCTGAGCAAGAATATCGCGTTCCTTATTCCAGTGTCATTAATGAACCCGCACTGTTCTCGTTCTATCTCTGGCCTGATTCTGCTGCGCGCTCCATCAGAATACGGATGATGAGTTTCGTCACGTGGCTCATTATGCTTATCGTTCGATGGAGTTCGCATTCTTTTGCACCTGATTTCTTAGGCATTGCTATTAAGCTAGATCTGCTGAGGTATTCCGGTATATCCCCGCTGTTGTAGATTTCATTTGTTATTGCGATGATCTTGTCTATGCCAAAGTCATCTAAGGCTGTCAGCATGTAAAGTTTAATATCAATTTTACTACTATTAGTATGAGTAGTTGTAGTAGTGCCTTTGATTCATCAAAATTATTTATATTAACATTTTTTAAATCCTTTGTCATATTTTGTTTTATTTATGCAGTTTCTTTGTAAAATCTTATTAAATTTATTTATAGTTCTTATATCAGTTTCATCACTTCACTTATTAAAGAATTTACTTTCTTGGCACAAAGAAGTGAGCCATAAATTATTATTATATAAATATGCAGAGTGATGGGTTCAAACACCTAAAATAATTTTAAGTGATTCTCTGTCTCAAGTCTCAAGGAATCAAACACCAAGAATTTTCCGCTGGGCTGTGCCTAAAATGGTTGTTTTTGTAAAATTCTTATGCTGGGTGTGATTCCGATGGTATCACGGATGTTGATGGAGATCATTTGGACTCCATTCAAAGGCTCCAGTGATAATTGGCACAGCATTGGCATGTACATCCCACATTCTCACATACACCTTCAACTCAGAATAATCTTTTCAACTTCTTTACCTACAATGTAGAGATATCCAGCGTGTGTCATATCTACCGACAGACACTCATGAGAACTTTTAATAACAAATGTTAGGTTAGGTCTTGTTTGTTCAATAACTCTGTCAGTCTGACTTACGTGGCCACACGGGATTTTTCCATACTCATTTTCAGTATCTATTTTGACTTTCTTGTTCAGAAACCTTTGTTCCAGCAAAACAATAATGGAGAAGCTAACATATTTCAACATGGCGCCTCTTGTATTATTATTATTATTATTATTATTATTATTAATTTCTATTGTATATACATTGCCTCCCGGTCCCAACCAAAGACCTAAGGTTAGAAATATTTTCATGACATTCTCCACTGATCGCAAAAAAAAAAATAACCCACAAAACCTAAGATCAAAAACATCTTACTTATATAAAGTTCTACGTGACGTCTTTGCTGTACTTGTGAGCACACTTTTTTTCTTTTTTTAAGGCAATCACTTCAATTGGTCTATGGGAAACATTTCCAGTCAAGCCAAAAATCTAATATACAATTGAAATTATTGATGTCCTAATATGCTACTTGTTTAAGATTTCAAGTTCCTTGTATTTTGATAATTTTTGAAGATCTTCAAAGATACATTACAATCTGCAGGGACTGGCATGCCAATAAGAAAGGACATTCTGTATGTGTGGTCTTTGATCACGACGTCTTGGCGATAAGCTTCGATTGGTCTGTCTGTGTGTAATGTAAAATCCCATGAAATTGTTACAGTTCCAATACTAGTAACTGGGTATTCGTGGTGTTCATACGAATTTCTTGAAGTTTCCTTCCCATAACAGTTGCAGATTTTCCAGTTCATATATTGACCCACTCTATCATGCCGAGTTTTATATTAAGTAGAAGCTGATACAAGATGGTAAATTGTTTCTGGACATTTATCACAGAATCTGAATTCTGGGCTAACCGAATTTTTCAGTATGTGTTCTTGGTAATTTCTAGTTGGCAAGCATTTGTTCTCTACAGAAACAATAAAACCTTCGCTTTCATCTTTTAACTCTGAGTTACGTAAGCACTGATTGGTACGCAGTTTATTAATTTTACCTTTGTTTGGTACGGGTAGCGCCGTAACCAGGAAAAGGCTTACCTCGCTATCGTTTCGGCATTTGATTTCTTGTATTTACTTTTCTTTCTTTTTTTAGGTGTTTTTGTCGCTGCAATATGTGCATTATGGTTTATATTCACTGCTTCACTCACTTGAAATTCCCTTTTCAGTTATTATTGAATAAAATCTCTAATTTCTTTCATATTCTTTCACACAGATCATCACTCAGTCTTCTGTAATTTCCTGGTATCTTTGAAGATCGATTGTTGGGGTTTTGTAAGTGTTGTGGTACGATTCACCTAATTTACATAGTGGAGTACCGACCATATAAATATGGGTTGGTACCGGGAAGACGGGGGAGGAACAAGAGATCCAATCCAGATACTCTGCCCGACTGCGATTAAGTCAACCCATTCTACAGGAACAGTCTTCCCAAGAATATACCAAAACTAACTGTAAATATTGTGTACCTTTTCCTTGTTTCAATACATTTTGTTTACGTACATTTTGTGTTGTATTATTATTATTCCATGCTTATCCAAGCTTCAACAGAAAGATAGTTCTAGTTGAACTAATCTTTTGCATCCTCCGAATCTGGCCATATATAGACGATCAGTATCAACCTTAGGATGATGCACACGGTGGCAAGTGAGAATCTTTTTCATTTTGTCATCCATTCCCTCAGTACACGTTATGGTCCTGTAAAGGATGTGGAAACTGTATTGCACCACAGGTACAGCGAAAAAGTTTATGGCTGATAATCTGCTTTGTGAATTCTCCTCGGTATTTAATGCCAGACGCACACGCCCGTAGTATTCTTTTCTTAACCCTCTCCTTCATTGCTGCATTCCATCTATATCGCTGACTCCTAGGTGTTTATTGGTTTCTTTTTGATCCAGATCCTTAATCTTTGGGATAACATCTAGATCTATTGTGTGTGTTTCTGTAAGGCCGCTAGGAATATCATGCGTTCTTTCCCCTTGTGCCTCTATTGAGGGGCCCGCCCTTTTTATACAAAAACTACAACGTACAGGACAAATAATGACGAAAATCTAAGTAAATATAAGCCCTCCACCCATCTGCATGTTATCGATGTGGAGGTCTACACTGGAATAAGGATTGTCGTTTTAAATATAAACGGAAAAAATGGCGTGTGGAAAAATAGGTCACAAGGTATCCCAATGTAGGAACAGAAAATTTACTAGTAGGATAAGAGCTGCTAGAATGCATGACGAAGACAATACTAACATAAGGAAATATGTGGAACTTGAAATCTTAAATAAAAAGATAAAATTACAACTTGACACAGGTTCAGACCTGACGATAATTAACCTACAAATATGGAGAAAGCTTAATACATCAACAATGTTACACACAAAAAAAATGATAAGTCTGTTACAGGAAAGCGTATAAAATTCGAAGGAGAAGTAATCCTAAATGTAAAATTTCACGGGAAAACAAGAAAACTCAAAATATTCGTAATGAAGGATACAGAAAATCTGGTGGGCACGGACTGGGTGCAGAAGTTCGACGTATGGGATTTACCTATCAGTTCGTTTTGTAAAAAGATAAAGTACGAACCATCAGAAGCGACAAAATTAAAGGAAGAATTACATAATCAGTTTCCAGAAGTATTTTCGAGTGGGTTGGGTCGGTGTAACAAATTTACAGCTAGAATTGAATTAAAAGAAAACTTCCAACCAATATTTAAAAAGAAGCGGAACGTACCGTTTGCTACCATAGAGAAAGTCGACAAAGAATTAAAGAGAGATTTGAAAAAAAAAATAGAAACGTACACAATACAAGGGGAAAAAATTACCCACAGAGGTCATATTGACCAAATACAAAAAAGACGGTGTTGAAGAGCCAAGCTCGTCACCCGCTGAAAAGGATGATTCAATGGATGCAATCTTTGAAGCTTTTCAGATTCAAAGACCACAGGATGACACAGAAATTAGAAGGTCAAACAGTAAGAGAAAATTGACCGAACCTCTGATTATCGACCATAAGAGAAAAAAATACTAACTCCCCACCAAAAAAGGGATCTAAGGAGGGAAGTATTGAGTGGTCCACCCCTTTTTATGCAAATGGACTCACCTAGTGTATATTTATACTACTGCCAGTGAATGCCCGAGAAACAGAGTCGAGTCCAGAGTGACAGAGTAAAAGGTTGTAGGTAAACGGAAGAGTGAGGGTGAGGTAACAGCGTTGTAGGAGTCACAGTGAGCAAGCACGTAGACTCAGTAAGAAGTCATACAGCGATACTTCTATACCAAAGACTGTATAGATATTTTGCTACTAACCCGTATTCCTGGAACTACTAAACTGCTTTACCAGTTTGTATTATTACGTTAACACATTATTTTCATATATTCATTCCTGGCGTTTGTTATTTATTGGGTACCGGATTTCAACCCGGAATCCACAACAATCTCTTTCCTTCTATTCGACCCGTGAATATAAGATTCTCCAGGCCTTCCTTCCTCATTATGTCCCAGGTAATTCAGCTGCCTCTTCCTGATGTTAAGTATAAGCTTCCACCTTGTTTGCATTCTCTCTAAGACTTCATCATTGCTCACATGCTCGGTGATGATATCCTCAGCATTCTTCTGTAGAACCACATCTCCGTGGCCTCGTGTTTCATCTTCATCTTTGAGGAGACCGTCCAACATTCGCTGCCGTAAAGGAGGACGGATGTAACGTAACAGAATATTTTCTTTTCTTCGTTACCAAAGAAATCCTTCTGTCTTTCAATACTCTGTCCAGCTTTTGGAATGTGTCTTTGGACATCCCAATACGTCTACGGATCTCAAAGTCGTATTTACCGTCCTCTGTCAGAACGCTTGCCAGTTATTTAAACTTCCGCGTCTGCTTGATTCTATTGTTCCCGACCTACAAATCGCATTTCGGTTTCATCCTTTTACTGATGACCATGTATTCTCTTTTCTTAGAGCCTAGCTAAATGAAAACATAATTAAAAAAAATAACAGACATAAAACAAGACTCAAGGAATAAGAAAAAGGAAACATAGGAAAATGTCAGGTACCCACCTAAACATTAATAAACAGTGTTCTACGTTATTTTTTACCAAAGCAGAACAATTATGCCGCTCGCTTCTGGTCGTTTTGGACGTACGGGGATCCTATATAATGTTCCACCCTTGATACCTTGTTTGTGGTTGTTCCTTCGGTTACTTTTAAGCTTAACTTGAGACCAACACAGCGTTCCACATACAGAGAAATGAACACCATCTCTTGAGTATGCTCCAGGAAATTTAGGGTGGTGTTTTTAATATGGAGATTTTTAATCTGTGACCCCTGAAAAGTTGTAACGCCTTTTATGCACATACTCTTCCACTTGGCACGATCAGAAGCCACTTCTCCAAAGGACGACAGAGCGGCGCCGACAGAATTAAAATTTTGTTTACGTTTATCCCGATAACTCAACAAGAATCTTCTCACATTTCGAGAAACATCATGTGGATTTTTAATATGCAGTCGCACAACATACTAACCCATCAAAGTGGAAATTGCATTAAAATTATTTATATGCCTCAGATATAGTATTCTTAAAAGAGCTTAATATCAATTATTATATCTTCCCGAGAATAGCCATAGATTTTATGAAGGCACCGCTTACAGAAGATATCAAACGGGCGAATATAGTTTGCATATGGGCTTCAGATTCGGAGTCATAAATGAGTTTTAATCACTACAGCTCAGTATATGTGAATATTCAGGTTCAGGGAAATTTATCTGATTTATATATATATATATATATATATATATATATATATATATATATATATATATATATAGATATATATATATATATATATATGTATATGTACATATATATATATATATATATATATATATATATATATATATATATATATATATATATATAATCAGATATCATAT
The DNA here is from genome assembly GCA_903632075.3 of Acanthosepion pharaonis. NCBI lineage: Eukaryota > Metazoa > Mollusca > Cephalopoda > Sepiida > Sepiidae > Acanthosepion > Acanthosepion pharaonis. Next base: position 1,327,929 of record CAHIKZ030005036.1, on the reverse strand, counting down.
ATATATATATCTTTATATATATATATATATATATATATATATATATATATATATATATATATATATATATATATGTAAGCAACTATATGGATATAGATCCGACAGTATGAAGAAAATACAGAAAAAACAAACAAAAATCTATTATATGTTCTAATGTTAATTATGTTTAAATGAAAATGTCCATGAAGATGATCTTAGATAGACCGAAACGTCCGACGTTGAATTTATATTAACATTAATACAGCATAATTACATATTAAGATTTTTGTTTGTTTTTTCTTTTATTTTTTTTATATATATATATATATATATATATATATATATATATATATATATATATAAAATCATATATCATATATATATATATATATATATATATATATATATATATATATATATATATATGATAGAGTTTTCCAAATCAGTCAG
>CAHIKZ030005036.1:1320000-1325000 GCA_903632075.3 Acanthosepion pharaonis | reverse complement strand
TAAACAATAAACAAGAAAGGAAACTTAGCAAAGCAACAGTAATAAGGCATAAGAATAAAAACTAAGAATAGCGGTGACGTGCAAAAGGGATACAGTACAGTGATTCTAGCATTCTGCGTTCAAGACAAGAAAAATGTGGAAGAAGTTTTCCATTAATAATGATTTGGCAGAAATCACAGTATGCATCTGTAAGATTTCTGCATATATATGGGGGAGTGGATGTTTTGAAATCATTCCCAGAATTTAAACCAACATCCAGTATTCGAATATATTTCCAATATAGATTAAACTGAAATGATTACTTAACAATTAACCTCATTCATCTTCAATCCGTTATCAGAAATGTTTTGAATAAACTATTAATTCATATATAAGCTGTTGCTATAAAAATGTCGAGACTTGGTTAATGTAGGTCGAACCATATAAACAAGCAAAAATAATGTAGTATCGTTTGACCAATGGACAAATATAATACATGAAAGCTCCAGTTAACTTTACTGTTATATATATATATATATATATATATATATATATATATATAAACGGGCGCGTGTGTGTATATGTGTGTGTGTACATTCAAACAATATACCTCATACAGATGATCATTTTGTCCATGGGAAAGAAGTTTTTCCCTGCACTTTTTAATGCAAATATGTTTACTACAATGAATGAGGAACCCTGAAAGGTAAAGGAAGGAAGGAAGGAAGGAAGGAAGGAAGGAAGGAAGAAAGGAAGGAAGGAAGGAAGGAATATATATATATATAAAAGAATATGGTTAAAGTTATCTTACTGGAATTCTCCGAGATTTTTATAATACTGTTGAACACTACCTTGTATAATAAGAATGTATTTAGCTCTAAGTTTATATGATGATCCCTCTTGCTGGTGAGACGTCCTGGCCCAGTTTTTTAAGCTTATTAACCGTTCTCGTAATGATTCTTGAATAGACTTTGAAGATGGAAGCCAGAGCATGAATGTTGGTGCCATTACTGAAGGCCTGAGTGATCTTTTCCTCTTACCATTGCTCAATTGGGAAGACATAGTGGGGCTGACACAAAATGATTTTAAACTGTTCTCTTTCTAGCTGACTAATACAAATTTTTTCAGTGATTCTTACGATAAATGATGTGAAAATGGCTAAACGTTTTATATCAAAAGCTAGAAAAAAGAAACACAATATTTGTTTCCCAAAATAATTGCCGTGGCATAGGTTAAAAGAGTGAGGGGGAGAAGTGTGTATTTGTTAATTATTAAACATCAAAGATGTAAGATAACAATAATTAACAAATCGGCTTTAAAAACTGAATTTAATTTTGATTTCTTTGCACATAGCTCTCTTGCGTCAATTTAAAATCGATTACTTTTTTAAAATATATCTAATCCTTTTTACCTTTCATGGAAAATTTCTCAATGACGGAAGTTGGAGTTGTGCTTCGTCACTGTATTTCAGAATAAAATATTTAGTACCATCATGGTTTCCCACCTGAAGAAACGTTATTTTTAAAGTTGAAAGAATATGTACAGTTTTGTAGTGGGTCTGTACATGTTCTCATGTAACAGTGCATAATATATATATATATATATATATATATATATATATATATATATGTGTGTGTGTGTGTGTGTGTGTGTGTGTGTGTGTGTGTGTCCATTAAAACGGCTGACAAGTTGCTGCGGGTAATTTTTTTTAAATTTAAGTTTTCATGTGTTCTTATAATTTACTTCTTTTCTGGAAGTAAATTATGTAAGAATTGTCTAAATATTTTGCATGTTATTTCTCCATAATTTATGTCCAGAAAAGAAGAACATTATCAGAACACATGATAAATTAAATAGAAAATTTAGTCTCAGTATCTAGTCCTTCTTAATGAAACATGTATATAAGTGTGACTGCTGCCCAAATGCACAATTACACACACACACACACACACACACACACACACACACACACACACATATATATATATATATATATATATATATATATATATATATATATATATATACACACATATACATATACTATTTATTCAAAAATGATAACATAAATATATCATAACATCACTATAAAAATAGCCATTTTGTTTCAAAATTGTCTGGTGTCTTATCAAGTGATGACGTTGACTGCGAAATAAAGGTTCTTTTTTTTTTAATTCTAAACCAAATCAAACGACCTCAATATGGAATCTATGATGACCAATCAGAATTCAATATGAAATTTCAAATAACATGACGGTATATTCTAAATACAAACCCTCAGTTGATTAAAGTTAATGCTAGATCAAACAAAAAATCTATATGAAATAATTAACCTTTAATTTACGATAACATTAAAAAATAAAAAATAAAAAATTAATTCGAGCATTAGGTTTAAAATATTATAAAGTTATTAAAAAATGAAGCGTTTTAATAAAATGGATATGTAGTGATGTTATCACATATTTATATTACAATTTTTGTATAAATACTATTTGTTCTACTCTGTATTGAGCACTCTTTTAAAATAAATATTTTTGGTATATTATTCTGTCTACACCAATCCTATACTTGGGTATATATATATATATATATATATATATATATATATATATATATATATATATATATATATATATATAGCATTCAACCCCAAGCAACGCGGGAAGCCACTAGCACGCAAAGGGTTTCAGAGTAGGAGCGAGAACGGCAACAAAGAGGGGTGATAGAGGAAAGGATGAAGAGACGGTTAGGGGATAGATCAGGGCATCTGGAGACGTCGATTGACGTTACATTTGAATCGTTGGAGATTATAGTTATCAGGAAAACAAGAAATGAGGAGGGAGTTCTACAGGCGAGAAGTGCGAGATGTAAAATTATCACCTATTTCACCTTCCCCTCTGTTGTACTCATATATCTTCTCCCTTTTTCTTTTTCTTTCCGTCTTCCTTCTTCATTTCATTCATCATTTGTTCTTTCTTTCATTCTCATTTGTTTTACATTATTTCCTTCTTTCAACTTTTTTTCGTTCTTTTAGTCATAATTTAACTTTCTTTGAGTCATAATTACTTTCTTTCATTATTTCTTTAACTTTCTCTCATCATTTCTTTCTTTATTTCTTTTATAATTTCTTTCTTTTTTCTTTAACTTTCTTTTATCTATTTCATCTCTATATTTGAAATATAAAAAACATTATTTTTCTTTCTTTTTATTTTATTTTTCTCAGTTTTTGTCTTTCTTCTGATATTTTTTATTTCTTTTCCTCAGTCTCTGCCAGACAATTTTTAATTACATCCAAAGTATATTTGCACCGCTCTCACTACCAGCACCATCCCTTCCGCGCAACAAAAAAGTTTTTTTGCATACCGTATAGCTTGTTCTTGTTACCATTCATTAAACTCGACTTGTTTTCATAATTACAAAATACGCCATACTATTCCACCATCTTCTAATGAAGCGCAGTGATTATAATGCAGTAGCGATTCAAAGCAAAGCCAATATTTAATTGTACTTATGTGCTTATCACTCGATGGACAAGGAATAGACGCGGAATGATATTCACTTATTGATACAACTTGCTCCTCGGGGCGACAACCTGATCAATGGAAGCTCAGTATATTCCTCGGTAAATCTAGAAACGCACATCGATATAAGATCTTATTCGCACAACTATATATCGATGTGTTCATGTCTTTTAAGATATATTCCTTTATATATTATGACATTATTATAATCAATTCCTTCAATAAAGATATGTCATGTGAGAAACTTCTATGCGTATGTTTATGCAGGTGTCTCTCTATTCGTCTGTGCTGGAAATGATTTCCCCTGAGAGAATTTGACTGCAGGCGAACCACTTTGAAACAGGAATCCTTCACCTGTTCTGTCGATTTTAAGAATTGCATTATCTAGTGGTTCACAAGTATATCAATTTTACGAAATACTATAAAGTTAATTATTATATCGAAAAAGAAATGTACAAACATAACCGTTAGAGACTGTGCAACAACAACAACAACAACAATAATAATAATAATAATAATAAAATGATAATATCTATCTTGATCAATATGTACTTTTTAATCCAATGGTATCAGAGAAAAGGTGCATGTAGTAAAACATTCATCGACTGGAAAAATAGAATCAGAAAACTGAGTTCAAATTCTAGCGCAGCCTGCTGCGTTTTTGTTGGATTTTTTTTTCTGCGCAAACGTCTTTGTGAAAGACATAAATATCTCCTCTCACCATCCAAGCTATAGGTTAAATAACAGAAGAAATCGAAGATTTGGCTAGTTACCAGGTAAAGAATAGAACTAATTTGAACTCAAATTATTTTGGTTTCCATAAGAATGGCTGATGCTAACCTCCAGAAGGACAACTTATTACCTTTTTTTGGCTTCGGTATTTCTACTGACATGAAGTGATATGATTATTGGATCAATTGCTAGGTCTTTCGCTAGGAAAGCTGGTTCGCTGTGTTGTGTAAGACAGTATATATCGTCAGTATCCATCTACTATTCGTCTGTGCATAGAATATTGCTCCGATATCTGGTCTTTTTCTCCTGTTATATTTTTCGAGATTCCCTAAAAAATTCAAATATGTCATGTAATATATACTGAGCTGGTATCTAGACTCCGTCACCGGTGATGCATCATCTCACTGTTATTTCTATAAATATAAGAGTGGTTCTAATCATCTCTCTTCCTTGGTACGTTGACTACATGAATTTAAGCGTTTGGCAACTAATCTCATCGTTTTACTATTAAATTAGGTAGATGTAACTGTAAGTTCTATTCTAATAGATTCTTTTTTCGCACTTCCCACCTGTAGAAGTGTAACCTCTTCTTGTTTCATTGCACTTCCCACCTGTAGAAGTGTTTCCTCTTCTTGTTTCTTTGCACTTCGCACCTGTAGAAGTGTAACCTCTTCTTGTTTCTTTGCACTTCGCACCTGTAGAAGTGTAACCTCTTCTTGTTTCTTTGCACTTCGCACCTGTAGAAGTGTAACCTCTTCTTGTTTCTTT
>CAHIKZ030005036.1:1215000-1315000 GCA_903632075.3 Acanthosepion pharaonis | reverse complement strand
ATTTCACGATGTATCATAAAACAAACGTGATCCCTTTCGACTGACACTTTTCTATATACATCTGTCAGTTTTTGTCGGTAAATATTTGCTATTATATTCTTTGTATTCATGGGAAAACTTTTGAGGGTCATTCTAATCTGAGGATGTTTTGTTTTATTTACAAAGCGTATATTTGAACAAAGGTAAATGTTACTCAGCAAGGAGAGAACTCGTCAGGTTTAATGATTGTCCGTTGCTAATCAGCATCCCACATAGTAAGCAGCTTCGTTTTTTGTTGGAGTAAATCTGTTTCTATAAAAAATACTTTCAACACATATGGCATATTGTCTACGACTATCGTCGAGAATTGACTATGAATAGCAGCTTATTATTTATCATATATTTTTCTATGCAAAAGTAAATTTCAAAAAGGAATTTATTTTTTCGATTATAAGAAACGAATTAAGTAATAAAATGAACTTGATGCGAAGTGAAGGTTTAAGTAGATATCTTATTACAAAGTATCTAAGATGAGGAATATTAAAGTAGCCATTATTTCCCAAGGTAAGAATGTTATATATATATATATATATATATATATATATTGAATATATATAGAGCAATCATTCATTTATGCATGTTTCATTAAAAACGACACAAAGGTACTAAGATTAAACTTATTATTTTTTTTTTTCTTGTGTTCGAACAAGTATTTTCTTTTTGGACACAGAGTGTGTAGAAACTGTCTAAACGTTCTATATTTCCGAGCGCTTTCGGCTATACTTTTAGCCATTATCAAGAATGATTATATCATTTCAATTTAATTTGATGTGTGGGTTGTGGGTATGTTTTTAGAGTTATAGAGATGTTTTATTTTCCGAACACAGCACATTGTGGCCGTGTTCGTAGTTAATATTATTAAGTGCTAGTTTTTTTCATTATTAATAAGGCTTCTATTATGTTTAATCTTTTCAACATGTGTGTGAGGTCATTGTGTTTCTCTGTAGTATGTTTAAGATGGAGTCTGGTAAGTTTATGTGTGTGTTTAAATGGGTTCTAATAGATCTGTGGTCGGACAGGTGTAATGTAAGGCGTCTGGATAGGCATGTAGTAGTGTGACCGATGTAATTATTTATGAATTCGCTTTGATCAAGAAAACTGTTCCTGATAGTGTTCGTCCGTTGTAATTTTGACTTTGCTTGCGTGTTGTTATTTTAACGAAACACACACACACACACACACACACACACACACACACACATATATATATATATATATATATATATATATATATATATATATATATATATAATATAATTTAAAAAAGCATAAAAGATAAAAGATACGTCTGGCTGTATTAAATAAAATATCGATATATGGATATATGGATATGAAAATAATGAAATAGATTTCAGTTACTTGAAATGTTCAAATCGTTGTATCCCAGTGCATATGTTTTTCTTAAAATCTAGGTGATTAGGCAAAGAAAAAAGAAAACACATAAATAAAGATAAATTATAAGGTCTAGATTAAAAATAAAGACAAAAACAAACTTTCTAATGTTGCCGCCTAAACATTGAACATTTATTTAATATTTTATTTGTTTCTCAGTAGGAATAGATAGATTTGACTATCATCTAGTTCATCGTCTTTGCATAATTTTTGAACCAGAGTATAAGGTCTTTTTCTTCTCTCATATTTAGGATTTGATTTATGCTTTCTTCTAAAGTTTCATTTTCTTTCACCCCGAGTAGAAGCTATCGTTTTGGAGCTATTGTTTAATTACTTGGAGGGAATTGAATAAAATTAAGAAAGAGAGAAAAGAAGAAGCTTCTATGGTATATATATATATATATATATATATATATATATATATATAGAGAGAGAGAGAGAGAGAGAGATAGTAATATGTACTGAAAATCAAACATAAAATGTTGGATACATAGAGCCGTAGAAATTGAAATATCTTGTTTCGTTGAAGAGATATTTACACGAAATATATAATATATATATATATATATATATATATATATATATATATATATTTGTCGATAGATAGATGATAGATAGATAGTAAGCATAAAATGTTGGATACATAGCCCCGTAAAAGTTGAAATATCTTGTTTCGTTGAAGAGATATTTGCACGAAATATATAATATATATATATATATATATATATATATATATATATATATAGATAGATAGATAGATAGATAGATAGATAGATAAGCAGACATTACGGACATATATATATAGAGAGAGAGAGAGAGAGTAGCCATAAAGCAACTGATAAAACTCTTCCTCTCTCTCTCTTTTCTCTCTAAATATATATATATATATATATATATATATATATATATATATATCAACAGAAAAGATAGATAGATACATACATATATATGTTTATATATATATATATATATATATATATATATATATATATATATATATATATATATATATATATATATATATATATATATATGCACATTTCAACTCGGTTTTCGAACGTCTCACATGTCGAATAAATCAGTTTTCGAACAGAAAATACCAGATGAAAATGCACAGCTAGGTTAGCGAAAAAAAAATCGGTTCTCGAGCAATGTTTGCCGAACTGACCCAAACGGAAAAGAATAATTTCTGAGTCGACCGCCGTGTTGTATCGATTCGTGTGTTGTGTTGAGCTTTTTTTTTCCAATTTTATTGTACCGTGACTTTTTTGTTGAATCCTATTGGAAAAAATAGTTTCACTTTACGAAGATTTCGGTTTACGAACGGGCTTCAGGAACGAATTAAATTCACACACACATACACACACATATAGGCAAGCGACTGTTTATACTTCTCGGTATGTCTTTTTTTATATTACCGTTTTTATTGGTGCAAGTATATTTTCATGGCGAATGTGCGCTTGCACGCGTATGTGTGAGCGTTTACATGATTGCGTCCATGCATCCGTCAGCACGTACGCGTAGAATGTTGTTTTTATCTGTCATTTTCGTCGTTTTTTTTATTTTTTTCATTTTTTAACATCCACTCCTTAACTTTTTCTCTCTATTTCCTCTTTTCTTTTAATTGTAGCCATTTTGACTACCAGTTTTTCAAAACATTATCGTTGTTAATTCTTGGGCGTTATACATACCTATATATATATATATATATATATATATATATATATATATATATATATATATATATATACACATACTGGGCTAGCTCGAGTTAATTATTCTGGTTGCTGGGTTTTCTAAAAAGTCAGGCTTATGGTCCTAAAACCAAGCAACCAGAATAATTAACCCTACCCGACCCGACATAGGAAAGATCAGCAAAAGGATCCTGGAAAAATTACCTGCCAAATAAAAAAACAACTGGAATTAAAATTATGGATCAATACTAAAGATGTCATCAATTGGTTTAACTATATTGATGATAAACCGAATTGCACCCTAATACAGTTCGATATCGTGGATTACTAACCATCAATTTCGAAGGATCTATTTACAACTGCCCTGGACTTTGCTGCTGTGTTTTCTAACCTGACAAAGGAAGAAACAGATATAATCCTCAGCGCAAAGAAATCAGTTCTCATTCATAATGGGAACCAATGGATAAAAAACAATAATGACCTGTTTGACATCACTATGGGATCATTAGACTCTGCAGAGTCTTCTGACCTTGTCGGTCTTCTGATACTGTACAACTTAACGGCACACCGCGAAATTGATATTAAGGACATCGGACTGTATAGAGATGACGGGCTCATGGTGGTGAGGAGTTCTAATAGTTTTAAGATTGAAAAATCAGAAAATTATATTTAGTGAATTTAAAAACTAAACTTAAAGATAATTGTCTCTTCTAATTTAAAAGGGTAAACTTCCTTGACGTAACTCTAGACTTACCTGGCAACACATACCAACCTTATAGCAAACCTAATACTAACCCTTTATATATACACCCGAAGTCAAACCACCCTCCATCCATAATTAAACATATACCATCATCAATAGAAAATAGAATTAGCATTAACTCCGCTAACAAGGAAATATTCCAACAACACAATGGCTTCTATAACACTGCCCTAAAAAATAGTGGTTATAAAAATGCTAACATTAACTATAGAGACAATTGCACTGGCCATAGGAAAAAAACAGGAAAAGAAAAATCATTTGGTACACCCCTCCGTTCAACCAAATGGTCAATATTAAACTAGGACAAAAATTCTTAAACCTAATTGATAAACACTTCCCCACCAATAGTAAGCTTAGTAATATATTCAATAAGAACACCCTAAAATTGACTTACAGCTGATCTGAAAATCTTGAAGTATAATAAAAAAACACAATAATAAGATCTTGAACAAACCCCCATGCCTAAAAAGTATTAATAAAAACCCTGTACTTGAATCAGACAATAAAAGGGAAAAATTTTGTAACTGTAGAAACCTAGAAGACTGCCCATTAGAAAATAAATGCTGCATTAAATCTGTGGTATACCAATGTACTATATCATCCACTGAGAACCCTAGCACTAATAAGATATACATTGGGTCCACGAAGAATGATTTTAAAGATAGATGGAGGCAGAATATGTGTTCTTTCAATAATATAAACAAAAGAAATCAGACTTCCCTATCTAAATATTTTTGGCATTTGAAGGAAACAAATAGGACACCTAAAGTTAAATGGAAAATTATAAACAAGGCTAGAACATGTAAAACTTGGGATGACCCATGCCCTTTATGCCTCCATGAGTAATTGCACATAATTAAGCTTCTAAATAATAATAATCTATTAAACAATAGACACGAATTAACGGTTTTTTGTAGGCATCATCAGATTTTTGGTTTGAACTATTAGCTAAAAACTAGCATACAATATAATAACTTGTTTAATCCATAGCCCACTCATCAGATTCATAGTTTGAATAATTAACTAAAAACATACATACAATATAACACCCTTCATAATCCATAGCCGAAATAAATAGTTTAAATACCCTAAAAAAGATAACCCTTTATGAAGTCGTCAAAAAACAAACGTTACGACAGTTTTTTTTATATGCACAAATCCCTTTCATAAAAAAATAAAATAAAATAAATAAATAAATCTCCATAGACATGCAAACTAGACGAGGGTTAATACATCTTCCGTTTCAAATTTAGACACCCCCACCTTTCCCTGACTTGACATCTAGAAAAGTTACTCTATACTGATACTTATTAACACCCAACACCCGCCTACCAACATAAACAATTCGCCCTAGCTGTTACCATGGAAATTTTGATTTCAATTTTTAAAACACGTAAATTTCAGAAACACGTTATTCCAAAAAAATTTCGCTTGAAGATGGAACAGAGCTTTTTTAACTCAATTTATTTTAAATAATTTAAATAATTATATTGAAGTTTTCGGCTCTTGTTTTGAAACATGGGACTTCTTATGTCGCGATTTGGAATCATATTTTTAAATAAATAATTATATTTATGCTCTACTTTTGTATCGAGCACTATTTTTTAAAAATAATAACTAAAATACTAAGGGACTTTTGGATTATTTACCTAACCATTCCTTCCTATTTTCTATATATTTTCTCATATATATATATATATATATATATATATATATATATATATATATATATATATATATATATATATATATATATATATAGTAAGGCATATAAAGAGAGCTGGCTTTCACATATGCTAGATTAATCCAAACGTACGCAATCAGGCATCTTAATGAGTCTTATGAGTTCTTCCATCAGTTGTGTCGTGAGTTCGATTCGGAGTCATTGCCGCATACTTGGAGTCTTGGACTGAACAAAATTTTGAAAAGTAAATATCTATATAAATATGTTTTTGTTCCTGATTTCATTATTATTCTGTCAACAGTTTGGACTTCGATCTCCATTCTGTACGCCAGTGTGAAGTATGTGTTTGCGTATGTAATCATGAAAACTAACAACACAGACAGACAAACACACACGCATAAGCACACACGCACGCAAACACACACACACGCACACATATATATATATATATATATATATATATATATATATATATATATATATATATATATATATAGTAAAATAAAGAGAAAGAACAGTAAGATTTATAATCCGGTGTTCTAATTAATTATTTTTAAAAACAGTGTTCAGTACAGTTCTGCAGAGCATAAATATTATAAATGTACTAATTTAAAAATGCGTTTCCATTGCTACACAGGAATTATCATATTTCAAAAACAGAAATTAAAACTTCAAATTTAATTATAGAATTAAATCCCTAGTACTATTTCATTTTCAAGCGATGAAACAGCATTAGGGATTTTAATTTAATTCTATAATTGAATTTCTGTTTTTAGAAACATGCTAATTCCTGTGTAGCGATGAAACCATGTTTTAAATTAGTAAACTTATATATATATATATATATATATATATATATATATATATATATATATATATATATATAGTGAGAGAAAGAAAGAGTGACAGTGAAAGATAAAAAGAGTGTTTTAACGTATGTAATATTTATGGGTAAAAGCGCCCAATAAATCTAAAAATAGAGAGTAGCATTTATACTGAGTGGCGGCATTCCATTTCATACTTGAATACAGTTTTCAGGACATGTTTGTTTGGATGGTAAATGTTTATAAATTCTTGTTGCAAAATAAAATCCTTACTATCCATCAGAGGAAGAAACGCAATATATGCAAACTCTCTCTTATTTCTCTCTCTCTCTCTCTCACACACACACACACACACACACACACACACACACACATATATATATATATATATATATATATATATATATGAGCATTCGAAGGATTTGGGTGGGGCATATATTTTATTTTGAAATATTCTTCTCTACTATCTTCATTGATTTTCTCTTCGCAGATTCTAGCGTCTGAAATATCAATGCCAACGCTATTCCTTTCACTCATACTCCATCAATTCTTGCTCATAAATGTTGGTTACCCATAATGCACTCTGCACTTCCTGACAGCATTCATCCCATCGACATTCCGCGGGCAACGATTGGTTGCTTTTAAGTTACTTCCTGACCTGACACTAATCCACCAGGTGGTGGCCTGGGAGTGCTTTCACTATCGGTTCTGCCAACGAGTAACAGCCCAGCTTATTTACACAATCTTCAGTTCTATCATTTTCCTGTTCTTTGCTAGCACAAAACAATCGTCCGTTCTTTCGGCGCACACGCACTAACAATGAGGCCGACAATGCCCCGAGCTCTTTTTTTGTTTTACTCTGTCGTTTCTTATACACTTCACCAGCCCAAACTGACCTTTTACCTGCCAGTCTGTCGACTATCTCTCCAGATTCGCTGCTTTGGAAGTTAAAACCCAGAATGCATTCTAAGAATAACGAGATGATGTTTTTTTCTTACTTTCTCTTCTTTCTTTAACGTACCTGTACCATTTCTTTCCTGTTTTTTTCTTTTATTCTCATGATATTATCCTTTATCTCTCTCACTTCAGCTGTTCCTTTCTTTCACTTTTCTAAGCATTCTTTCATTTTATTTTATTTTTAACCAATTTTTGTCAGCATTTTCTGCATTCTTATATTTTGAGTTTGAACGCTTTCATAATTGCTTTCTTCATTTGCGTGGTTCATTTTAATTTTTATCCCTGAATACTTCGTTGTATCGCTATTTTTTTTATTCTGATGTGAGTACCGGTATTAATGTTCTCTCTCTTTAATTCTCTCTCCTTCTTTTTATGCGATTTGTGAACGTGGAGTATCATTCTCCACAGCGTCCTCTCTTTATGCCGCATAGTAATTCTTGCGCGTATACCAAAACTTTTTCTATCCTTGTTTCAGATTCTTCATGTAGGTCACCCGCACGTCTTACCCGTGTCTCCTGACTATATTTTGCCCTGTAAGTGTTAAATTCTCTATGCGTTCTTTCCTCGTTTTTCCAAATTTTCAGCCGATTGGTTACTATGACGTAAAACGGAATCAGTGAATTGGGTTCGAAATTCAGAAGGTACAGCCTATGCTTATTTCAAAATAATAATTTTGGAAAAGGCTTGAATCCATTTTAACCTGCTCTCTGTTTCAGTCCTAAATATTCTCAGAAAATCTACGGAGAGGAAAGTGGTGTAGTAAGAATGTAATCAAACCAATATTCCATAAACTACCTCGCCAGAGTTTCGAAATAAGAATTCAGAGAGCCGAGTTCGAATTACAGTCGAATTAGTTACATTCATTGACGTGCAAATACCCTTGGAAAAGTTTAAGGAATCCACCTCTTCTACCTCATATATAAGTTAAATAGTAGGACTTGTATCTGGAAAAATTAGTGTTGTCTTTAAAAAAAATATTGATGCAATACTCGGTCGGAAAACGAAAGAAATAATCTTGCAATACATATATAGGTCTCGGGTTAAAATACTCTGGAATCAATCAATCAATACTTCGTCAAAGCTTGCAAAACAGTAAGTATTCAACAGTAATAAGGAACAATAAGAAATCAGTTTTAATTGTTTTATTTGTGTGGTCCTGATTAAATTCATCATCTTCGCTGTTTTGTTATTTGCTAAAGATTGCTTCCCTGTTTTGTCTTTTCTTTTTTTGAGATCTATTCTTTCTGGAATATCAGAAGATCTTGAACTGATGTTGTATACTATTCTCTCATACACGTCATATACGGTGCACACGCCAGTTTTCTTCTTGGGATTCCTTTTATTTGCGCTCAACGTTGAACCTGTTGATAGATTCCCGTGCTTTTATCACTTCTGAGATTACAATGGTTCAGTAAATTGACCTGTGTGGGCGACATTAAGGATAAAAATTTTGCTAAACTTAATTTGTAGCTAAATTATTTTAATTATTTATGATTATACATAAATTAAATACCTTGAAAAATCAGTTTCCTTAGTAATCAAATAGTCTATATTTATAGTGCAAGAAATGAAATAATTACACATGGCCGGAAGATAGCTTCTGGTGTGAAACTAACAGTCACCATTCTGTGTTGATTCCTACGTGCGAACTGTATATCTATAAACGGTCAATCTTTAATACTGAACACACACACACACACACACACACACACACACACACACACACACACACACACACAAACATACACATACGCATGGCCTAGTGGATAAATTCGTTGGCTGAAGTAATCCAAAAAGAGACTTGACTCAAAGAGTTATGAGTTCAATACCGGATCACAACAGAACTTGGAGAGTTGAGTTACAAAAGGGAATTAAATGAAACTGAGATATGCCCCAAAATGGCACAACACGGCGAATTAAAACAATCAAAATAAAAGTTTCGGTTCGAAACACCTGTTTATATCACCTGAAGAAGGCCGGAGAGTACATGTCACGAATAAAGATGAGAATAACAGTCCCATCGATGTAAATAGTGTAAAATATATGTATATGTAAAATGTGTGCGTATATATATATATATATATATATATATATATATATATATTATAAATTAACTGATTTAAAATATGGTTTCTTCGGTACACAGGAACTGCCATGTTTCAAAAACCGAAGCTTAAATCTTCAAATTTAATTATATAATTAAATTAAAAGCATTAGTTCTGTTTCAGCTTCAAGCGAATTTTGGAATAACTTATTTTTAAATTTACTGAGTTCTAAACGCACATATAAATTCACAATTTCCTGTTTCCAAGGATACAGAGTAATTCAAAAATTTAGACAGGGGCGGTAGCGTGTTCATTTTTATTAACTATTGTTGTATCAATTATGAACTACGTTCGAAAAAGAGATTAATTTTAGGGAGGGTAGCGGTGAATTTTTCAACGAATTCTGACATCCATTAAACGCATGTCGTCTGTTATTTTTCTTTTTTTTTACAATTAACGACAAAAAGTTTTTTCGGCATTTTTTCCGTTAAATTCATACTTGTATATTTAAAGATTCTTTCTAAAAAGGGTGTTTGGATTAGAATACGTTATATTTAACTACAATTTTAAAAGTATTTTCCTCTTAATTACTAATGGACTATATTTCTTTTTAAAACAAATACAAGCAATAGAATTACTTAAATTATTTAAAAATATTTTTTCATATCAAATATAAGTATGTATATTAGCAGCTCCCATTATTTTATTTTTTTAAATTTTGATTTTATTTTTAAATATTATTTACGGAAAATTTTTGACAATGATGGCAAAGAATAGCTATTTCATTTCTTTGATTCAGTAAATTTTTATTTTTTATAAACTTAGTAATATATTGTTTCTCATGTATGCACAATAGACATGAGTCATTAAATGACATACATTTTCTAGCTATTCTTATTAATTTCCATCTTACTGTTGGCGTTTTATTGTTTTCTTTTAAGTGCCAGAAATATTTCGAAAGTAAATTTAAAAATAAGTTCTTCCAAGATTCGCTTGAAGATGAAACAGAACTCATGCTTTTAATTATACAATTAAATTTGAAGTTTTTAACTTCGGTTTTTGAAACATAGTTATTACTGTGTAGCGAAGAAACCATATTTTAGATCAGTTAATTTAAAATATTTATGCTCTGTAAATTTACATTGAGCACTGTATGGAAAATTTAAAAATATCAATAACAACACCGGATTATATATCTTACTGTTCTTTCTTTTTATTATTATTATTATATATATATATATATATATATATATATATATATATATATATATATATATTTTTTAAATATTATTTATATATTATATTAATTTGGGATCAGAGAAAATCTCTTATATCCGGGTTTCTCTTATATTAGGGTCTCTTATATCCGGGTTACACTGTATAAATATATATATATATATATATATATATATATATATATATATATATTTATATATAATCTTTCTTACTGCCTGAAGAAACGGTAAGTTTAGTTTTTCTATGAACATTTATGTCTTGAATATATATATATATATATGTGTGTGTGTGTGTGTGTGTGTGTGTGTGTTAGTGTGTTATTTCTCTACTCAGAGCGAGAAACAGAAATGGAAGATACGAAGGAGATGTAGTATTCTTCAGTAATTCTTGACTCCTTTGAACATGTGCATGTCTTGTACGTCACTTTTTAAAAATGTTAGTTTCATGTAACTGGTAACAGATGTGGTAGTACCATTTCTCATTCTTATTAGCTTTAAGTGATGATTTTCTTCCTCCTCAAAACTTCAAATTTAGATGCGTGAAGGAAACCAGTTGTTGCCAACAGAAGTTAAACGAAAATTTTATCACAAATGTTCCTTAATGCTTTTGATTTATTTACGAAGAAGTCGTTTACGTTTGAAGTCAGTTTTTCATTATATTTTACACTATGTTCAACAAGTGTCTTTTCTGTTACGGTTTTTTGGGTATATAACTAGTGAGCGAGTCAAAATGACTTATTTCCCTTTATAGTCGACCAATAGAAGGTTGACCAATCAGAAGCCGCACAACACTGTATCCGTCGTGTATAAAGGTGGCCATCTTTGTTTCCCCACCGGAAGGACTAGAGGCAACTTGTCCGGCGAACATGACAGACGGAAGAACTACGCTCTGCTACTTTGCTGCGATATCCACTGCGAACCTGCACTACGCTTTCCTACTGTCTCCGAAATATTCACTGCCAACCTCTGGATTCTATACTCGAAGACGACCGTCATGAAAATGTCTAACATTTTCCGTTTTAATTAAGTGATTTATTTTATATTTTTTTTTTGTGTGTGTGTTTCTTCATGGGACGAGAGATCATGGTGTTTCTTGAACTGTCATACAGAAAATTATTGTTTATTTCCTTCAGGACTGTCCGGGTTGTCGACGAAAGAATATGCGGATTTGTGGTCTTCTTTGAAAGTGAATTCTTCTTTGCGCACGGGTCTAAGAGTCTATCCAATTTACCATCTTGGTTGGGCATTTATATCTCTATTATACAGTTACTTTTTACCCAAGGATGCACATCCTGTACGCAGTTACTTTTACCACGTATTTACATGATTTTTTGGGCGGCCATTGTCATCGATTGAAGCGCAGATGAGCACCTGGTATCTAGAGTGCAATCTTTCCGTCCATCCGCTGATGCACCTGTCTTCTCCGACAGATATTGTGCGTAAAGTCTATTTTAGCAACATCTCATTTGTGTCTCATTCAAACTATGTATCTTCACAGTGCTTGTTCTGTCACCCATTTACACAAGATCTTTCGGTAGGTTACTCGCTCTTTCCCTCTTTACTCCTTATCTTCATTGTTTCCTCTGACTGTCAAATTCTTCAAACCCTCACTCCTCACTACGCGATCCCAAAAGTTCAACGACTTTTATTTATTACATAAAGTAAAGGTGTTCTTTTTACTTTCATTTTTCCTTAGAAATTAATCACTGCACATATGTTCCTTCCATAGTATTCTCACCATCCTTCTGGGGAGCCATAATCTCACGTCTCGTCTTCATCTCTCTTGAAATTTTCCAGCATTCGCATCCATAGAAAAGGTTAGACATTGCATAGCAGCTCAGTACACTCTTCTTTCTTCCTACTGAAATTCTCATTTTTTTTTTTTAATAAGTTTAGCTTTCGAAAAGTGCCTTTCGCTCTTGTTAGGAATCAAATGTTGAATGGTTTTTACATTTTTCGAAACTCGATAAAATATAATCACGTTTCTGTCTTTCTAACGTACCAGTGTCTTTTATATCCTAATGATCAAAAGAATACAAACAAAAACTTGATCTCTCGGTGGATTCTACAGTCTGGATCAGATATTTCGAACATCCAAATTTTTTTATTTGATTGATAAAATTTCTTGCGAAGTGTACTTTTCCATAGCATAGTGAGAATATCGAAAATTCTATAAAGTATCGATCACGAATTATAATCGCTTCATTGGAAGGTCGCCATTGTTTCACTGAAAACCCATGAATCTTAGTAGACATTGTTAAATTCCGGATTTTAGCGTTACTATTCTTACTACCATCAATAATATCTCTTTATATGTTCCTCTATATAAAGGATAGAATTTATTAACCTGTCAACATCAAATATTTATTCATTTTAATACTTCATGAACAAAAATGAAACAATATTTTATTTAGCGCTGAACCTGGCATAAGAAGGCAAGGTTTCAGCTCCAAATTATAAATTGGAGATACCAAAATCTAGTAAATACAAAAATATAATTAACTAGGAAGTGTTTAAGAGAGGATGAGAAATGGGACTCCGAAATCCTGAGACGCATTGGTTTAGCGGAAGAAGCCTTCTAAAAGCTAAGTATTAAGTAATTTCGTTAAAAACAAAGAAAAGAATACTGAACTGTTATAAAAAATATCATCCCTGTTCTATGGCAGGTAATGCTGTACAATTTCATCACAGATGGAGAAGAAACTTGATCAAGAGAACTGTGGTTCTCCAAAAGTATGCTGAGAATATTATGGACTTAACATGTGAGCAATGGGGAAGTTTTAGAGAAAATGGAAACAAAATAGACACTTATAAGTAAAATCAGAAAGAGAGTTGAAATTTCTTGGTCACATAAGGAGGAAAGAAGGCTTTGAAAATTTGATACTCATAGGACAGATTGAAATCAAAGGGAAAGAGGAAAGCAATGCAAAACGAGCTTGAGTAATGATTGATAGAACAAGGATTAGGAGAGATAGACAACTTTTACTAAGAGCATCAAAAAACAGGAAATTGTGGAGAACCATCAATGCCTACGTCCTAAAGGGACAGGGAACATAGCAAAAACATCCGCTGATCATATCGGGATTTCACGATTACCTGTCGTTTCGTGTAGTAATAATCTGTAAATTTCTAACGGTAGGGAAAGCCACTTGATTTAAAAAAAAAACAAAAAATGAATTAATATTTTAAAACTGAAAATGCACATTTGATCGAAAGAGATACACTGTTAAAATGGGACTAGTTTTATTAATTTCCACTAACGAAATTCTGTTTTATTTTCTCTTGTATTTTCCAGTTTTACAAATAATATATTGCATACTATGTGGATAAACTGTCCGACATCCATAACTGTTGTGTTATGTTTGTACAATTACCCGGTTATTCCTAAGAATCATGTGCTGTCTGTATACTAAACAATATTATATCCGTTACATCCTGGTACTTTTAACAGAGCTGAAAGTTTGAAACAAGCCAGACTGATGTCATGTATGAATGTTAAAGCTAAGCGAGATTGCATTGGAAATGCATTTATCCTATATTGTGCGTATTTATTATCATCATCAACATTATATTTCGATTTCTGCTATGGGCTCATTACCTACTAAGTGAGCGGAGAAGCCTAGCTATTTGTGTGTTGTTATGGCAATTTCATGATTTGTTTTTCAGAAATTCATAACACCAATAGCGTTACAAGGACAAAGTCCTTCTTAGTTTATAGACGTACAGCAATGACGGCAATTGTTTCTGCATTTTTCTTAAGCTGGGATTTCTAGGGATTTTTTTCAATGTGTTGTTGTGTTCCTTTGTTTATCATTCCAAGCGCACCTACTATAACTAGTACTATTCTTGTGAGGAACGAGGAGAATAACCTCCCGCAAAGCGAGTTTGATTGGCGTGTCAGGTGAAAGACAGCGACAGGCATTAAAAGAGGAATGGATTATTCCGAAATTCTAATATCGCAGACGTACAAAGGAAAAAAATAAAAATAAAAACATCTAGGAATTTAAACCAGCTTGAATTTATAAAACCGGAAGTCTCGGGCGAACGAGAATTAAGTCTCGTATGCAAATTTTAGTTGCCTCCGACGAGACTAAGAGAATAAGAGGTTACTAGCAACAGCTCAGTTGGTAGACCGGAGGACTGGACGACAGCAAGCATTTTAATCTATTTCAGTCATCGCAAACGACGGGCGAACTGAATTAACCACAATTCTTGTTTTTAATGTCCACATTTTTTCTAATTCCAGGTCTTTATACTTCGATAGTTTTTTTCAAATTCCTTGGTTGCTATGTTAAATCTCACTGGAAAAGCCATATCAATTAGTAGATTATTATTATTATTATTATTATTATTATTATTATTATTATTATACGCGCATAATACATAAGTTATTCACACATGAAGACATCCTGTGGTAAAATATATTTTGTTTAATGTTGGTTGTTAATTTTTAACTTTATAGCTTCTAGTATTTTGAGCTTGTCCTTGCATTGGGGGTTGTAGATATTTTGGCATTATCCATTAATATGTTTCATATATTGATAGTGTATTCTGGTTTTCATTTGATATGCTGATCGATATGGAAATGAACTGCACTAACATTTATCTATACAAAATACCGGGATATATCTATCGGAATCTTGCTTTACCATGTTGACATCACATGGTTATTGATAATGACTTAGACGGCCGAAAATACGTGAACAAACAAAAAATGGAACAAACATGAAATTTGCAGAGTCTCTGAATCATGATATACATCATCGTATTCGAAAATGGGAAAATTACTATGAACCATAGACCGAACTTGTCAGGTGAATTTAATAAAACAACTGTTGGTGAATACTTGCTACCTAAATATAAGTTATTTAATGAAAATATATATGATGAATATTATAATTTGAATTTCATAAAAATTACATCTATCTGTTTGAAATTAATTTGTTCATTTTGTTTTTTTAAGATAAAACCTGTATTCTTGTGTCCGTCCTGAATCCATATCTGAAACACACATCTAAATACCATTGCATAAATATCATTTATGCGTATATGCATTGTGTATTAGTTATCAAATGTGATGAGGTTATTGTAGTATTTAACTGTCTTATTACTGCAAAAGAATTGCTGGCATTTGCAATCTCATTACCAATATAAAGACACTTTTTCGTTGCTTAATTTAAACGAAGCTAGAGTTCGGCAAATGGGACTAGTTATTAGAAAGTCTTCTAAGGGTCAATTGGTCAGGAAAAAAAAAGTCAGTGAACACTGCCGCCAAAGTTGCAATCATCATTAGCGGACAATTCGTTGAAAAGAGATTGCCAAGCCGACAGAAATGTTTTGACCCGGTTCGCTGAACACTTTTCGGCATCGACCATCAGCACTTGACCTCTCACCTTCATCTGGGCCGCGGTCAGCAGCTGTGTGCAGGGTGAGAGGTGTCGAAGTAATGTCAGACAGGGAAAAAATTGATTTTTTGGCAGATGCGGTAGCAGTAAAATTCTATTTTTAGCTAGCAAAACAAGGAACCAGTCTAGAATAATCATAGTGAAGTGGTTACGTTTTGGGCTCTAAATACACACAGATAAGCTAAGTTTGTTGCACTAACAATTGTGTCTGCAGTTAGATGGATAGACAGTTTAATGGCTGCAGCACTATATATATATATATATATATATATATATATATATATATATATATATATGATATTAACATCGTATATACATACGTACAAATATACATATATATATCGTATTAAAACCTTATATATATTTATATATATGTATATATGAATATATATATATATATGTATATATATTTATATGATATTAACATCTTATATTATATATGTATATGGTATTAAAATCTCATATATATATATATATGTGTGTATATATATATATATATATATATATATATATATATATATATATATATATATATATGGTATTAATATCTCATTAACTGTGTGTATATATATATATATGTATATAGTTTTAACATCTTATATTATATATATATATATATATAGATAGAGAGAGAGAGAGAGAGAGAGAGAGATATGATATTATTAACATCTTACATTAATTAGTTGATATTATTAATATCTTATATGGATGCTCTTTTTTTAACGGTTGCATACTAATTCGCCAAAATAGGTCTGCAATTTTGACCCTGTTTTTTTTTCTTTCTCGAAATCTTAAGTTGTTTGCTAGTTTCTTAAAGGGGCCTTTTATTTATCAACTACAAAATTTTATGTAAAAAGTTGAACGAAAATATAACCGCCTAACGTGTTAAATATCCTCCACATATCTTTTGCTTTTTCTTCTTGGTTAGTTTTAATGTCTGCCTTTGATACGTCTTACGAAACAATGTAACTATAAAGTTGTCTAGGTATGTATATGCAAACTTTATCTCATGACCTATATTAAAAAAAATCTGGTGAATTTGAATTTAACGTAGGTTAATCGCGGCAAAGCGCACAATTCTATTTTTCTTAAGTATTCTACTTTTTTTTAATCAAATTAATCTTTCACTCACCAGTAGTTTAGTATCGCCTGAAGAGACACATTTATGATGTTGAAATATAATTGTAATTGTGTAGCGATTTTTATAACATTTTTTAATATCCTAAAAATAAATTATATATATGTGTGTATGTATGTGTGTGTGTGTGTGTGTGTTGTGTGTGTATATATATATATATATATATATATATATATATATATATATATATATAATTATTTATTTTTTAAATTATAAGCATAAATATGTTATAAAATCACTACAAAAATACCCATTTTGTATCAACACCTCCGGTGTCTTATCAAGTGATGCTCATCACTTGATAAGACAAAAATAGCCATTTTGTAGTGATTTTATAACATATTTATGTTATAAATTTAAAAAAAATAAATAATTATATCTGCTCTACTTTGTATTGAGTACTCTTTTAAGAATAGTAATTGTTGGTTATTGGAATTCATTCCGTATACACCAATTATATACTTGTATATATATATATAGTTTGGGAGTGCATGAAAATGAAACAGTTTTTGTAATTGTTTATAAAAGTAAAAGGTGAAGTAAAAAAAATCATCCGCTCGTTTGCCATAACATATCTTTAGAAGTTTGTCACACTGCCTTCTGTTCATGTACACTTATAGCTGGTACTATTGTGGTCACGTGATCGAAATTTGAGCTTGATCGCACCAGTTTTGTTTTGTTTATTTTTTTTTGTTTTTCCTTATACTGCTGTTACAGTTTAAACATATCAGCAATTTTCAGCCTAAAGAGGAACAAAAAAAAAAAAAACGTTTTATAAAAAATGATGCTGAAGAAACCATATTACTATGGTAAATGTGGTTATAATCACCGAACTCATAATCGCCAGATACACATTTAACCGAGCACACTGGTCTGCGAGTATAGCTAGCCAGTTCGCGTTGCAATAGCCTGCTCAAGCACATTTCAACACCCACAGATACCACCTGTGTTTTACATTGTAACTATGCTGAACGAACCTTTAGTTAAAAATTTTGTTTTATGAGAAAGCGCATTATATAGCATGATTAATACTAAAGAAAAAAGAAAAAAAAATATGCCAGTAAGCTCAGAGCCTCGGTCTCGATAAAATTTGTCTTCATGCTACCACAACAATCGACGGCTTCAAAACCCGTCTACCCGATTACAATCAGAAGTCTTGGGACAATACATGATATGGTATTCAGAAACTTCCCACCAATGCCTCACGCTGAGATCGCTCTCCAGTTGGATATCATAAAAGAATAATCTTCCTAGAAAATCGTTCGTAGTAAGATTTGAAATGCCATGTGCTCTGTTTAAGACAATCATATTTAGTAGTCGTAGGAGGGAAAATTTAGCAAATTGTTTAGCACCTACTGGCTTGTAGAAAAAATCGTTTGATTGCTGATTTTCGAACTCTTCTGCTCAACGAAACTAGCTTCTGAATAAAATTATCCGGAAGTGTCCACGAATTAATTAACACCTGGCTTCTTAGCAACAGCCTCGTTTTCGTATCACAGATATTCGCCATTTGTCGTGGCTATTTTCTTTCTTTTTATAAAGTTATTTTCTCTCTTTCCTTTCAGACCCGCAATTATTTCCAGATCATTTCTGTTTGCTGCTTTTATTTATGCCCCCGTCTTTTTTTTTTATGTTTCTCATTGATCATAAATACTCTTCTTGCTCATATATAGGTTTGGGGTCATATTGCGTTGAAACACTGGCTCTCCTACGATCACCAATGTTAAACCTGGTGAGTACTTAGATAGGTGACCGCTTGGAAATATCAGGGGCTGTTAATCTTGGGTGTGCAGGTGATGTAATGGATAACGGCTTGAAATTGGAAATCAGAGAGCTGAGTTCCAGTTACACGTGGCTTCGTTGTATTCACTTACGGAAAATTATCCTTGGGACAGGTACGAAACTACACCCAGCTATGGGTTAATTTGTAAGACATGTATCACTAAATAATTATTATCTCCAAAATGTTCTTAAAATCTGTTCTGGCTTTTTGTAGCTTGCAGAAGGTTGATAAACCGCAAAAACGATTCACTTTTTCTCATACATTAAGTTGACAATGTTTTGTTTCATTTCAGCTTATGACTTTTATAAACCCAAAACTTTTTTTTATATAATCCAGGTACAATCTTTCATTTCCTATATCATTTCCGGTGATTTGACCGATTAAATAAGACAGTGCCTGATCCTTATCCCCTCCTCCTCAATATTAAGTACTCTAATAAAAATAAAATAAAATTTTAAAACTCTCCCTTCACTCTCTAAATTCAACCTTGTCCCTCATACTATCCCTCATGACCCTCTATGTCACCTTATATAAGCTTAATACTGCCCTTTGAAAGTGTAAATTTTAAATTCATTTTTTGCACCCTTGAAAGTGAAGTCAGTAGATCCAGAGGAAAATATAATCTCTGGTGAAATAAATTATAATTAATGGAACCTTAAAGTGCTCTGTTTTTTCTTTAAATTGAATTATTCGCTCTGACTTAACATTGACCTCTCCGGATTTCATCCTCCTTGGGATTATCCTTACGGATTAACACGATTTTCTTTACTTAACTATATATATATATATATATATATATATGTGTGTGTGTGTGTGTGTGTGTGTGTGTGTGTGTGTGTGTGTGTGTGTGTGTGTGTGTGTATATAGGTATTTATGATCAATGAGGAACATTAAACTATATACTATATATAAAATATATATATATAGATAGATAATGTATATGTATAATGTATAAAATTTCAGTTATCTGTTTGGATCAGTTGGGCTCTTATGTCCATCGTCTTTTGTGTTAAATTTTATAAGTTCTAATGTTAATTATGTTTAAATGAAAATGTCCATGAAGATGGTCTAAAATAGACCAGAAACGTCCGACGTCGACTTTATTTTAACATTAATACTACATAATTGCATATTCAGATTTTTGTTTTTTGTATTTTTTTTTCATATATATATATACACAATATCTATATATATATATATATATATTTGTCATATTATATAATTATATATATATATATATATATATATATATATATATATATATATAGTTATTTATGATCAATGAGGAACGTAAAAAGACAGGGTCATAAATAAAATATCACTGGGAAAAGCAGCAAACCGAAATGATGTGGAAATAATTGCGGGTCTGAAAGAAAAGAAAAATATATATATATATATATATATATATATATATATATATATATATATATATATATATATATATATATATATATATATATATATATATATATATATATATATATATATATATATGGTGTGTGTGTGTGTGTGTGTGTGCGTATTCTAATAAAAACAATATGTTGTAATAATACGAATGTTAAGAAGAACCTATAATATAATTTTATATTTAAATATATCATCCCCATCATAAACTACTTCATAATTTTAAGAATCCCAATGTGATATTAATGCTTAATCTTACTACTTTTCTGTGGAGCGGTAGTCGTTGTCAAGTTATTGAAACCGCTGATGAAAAAAATGTTGCAAAAAAAAAGAAAATAATAATAATAAAGACGCAGAAGAATATCCCATACTAGCTCCGTGATCATCTGCTGCTGACGTCCTCTTTGAGAAAAATAACCTACCGACTTCAATTTTTAGAAGTTTACTTTTTTCATAGGGACCATTAAAATTAGCCAATTGTTCCATATAGCGATTTACTAAGCATGATTTAGATGTGGCACAAGGCCTAAAGTATGCTGAGCACATATTTTCTCCGTATAGAATTGTACTGTAACATATCAACAATCCATAATTGTTCTTTTTCAAATGCAGGGAAGAAAAAGATATTTTGTTTAGCTTGAAATATGTTTTATGAATGTACTAACGGTATTTTTGGCTTGAGATTTATCGTTGTTTCAGGATATTTTTTAAAAAGTTTATTATGAGTAAGAACAAAAGCATTTAACCGATGACGATATTTCTTTCTCTAAATTCAGTGAGAAAATATTTTTTCTACAAGCAAAGGCTTAATTCTCCACATACAACGCGTGAAAGAACGTGCGATACCCTGCCTTCGTCTGCCGCCAACCAGAGGAAGTAACACAGTTTCGAAGGCTCAGGCGATACTGCCACTCTTAACACCACCAGCAACTTTTGCCACCGGACAGGGTATTGTTTTTGTATACGTGTCTGTCTCTTGCGATTTCTTTTTACAACGACAACTGATATTTTCAACGTTGTGTTAAAATACACAACGCGCTCATAGCGACCGTTATTCATGACGTAGAATGGAAGGTAAACAGATGTGAGAAGCATCTTATAAGCAGTTTCATAAAGAACAGATGTAAACATATAACGAATCCTTCTCTACGTCTTTCACCGACTGGATAAGTCATTACTCCTTGTATTTTGCTTCCCGTGTTCTTTGGTGTGTGCATAAACTGTGAAAGGCCAGTTATACGTTTCTAAATAAAATAACAGTTGAAAATATCGCCACTGCGATAAATGAAAAGTTGAATCCTGTTTTCATTTTATTTAGTTATTTATAAATGCATTCAATTCGAATAGTCTGGAGGTAGGTGCGTGACAGATGGAATAACTTCTTCCACTTCTGTCACGACAGGTTAAAGGATCAACTCAACTTCGGTTAACGATGACTCTCTTCTGTCACCCCTCTGATAATTCCAACGTGCAGCGCAGCTAGAAGTTCCTACACAGGCGGCATCAAGCTATTAACGGACATTCACAGATGTCAAGTCAGGGTAATGTTGGGGTGTCTAAATTCAAAGCGGAAGATGACAGCGTCCAGTCTGGTTAAAACAAACAAACAATAAATTAATTTTTAAAATTCCATAGTCCTAATAAATAGTTTAAATGCCCTACAAAAAGATAACTCTTTATGAAGTCGTCAAAAAACAAATGTTAGCGATTTACGACTGTTTTTATATACACAAAACCCTTTCAGAAGAGAATAAAAAATAAAATAAAAAATAAATAAATCTCCATAGACACTTAACCAGACTGGACGCTGTTATCTTCCGCTTTGAATTTAGACACCCCAACATTACCCTGACTTGACATCTGTGAATGTAACTGAGATATTGATACAAATTATTTACACCCTTTTCTTTAAACAATTGATCTAGCCGTTACCATAGAAATTTTGATTTCAATAATGAATATGCATATAAAACGCATAAATTTCAGAAATAAGTTATTCCAAAAAAAAATTCGCTTGAAGATGGAACAGAGCTTAGTACTTTAATTCAATTTAATGCAAATAATTATATTGAAGTTTTCGGCTCTTGTTTTGAAACATGAGAACTCTTATGTAGCGTGTTGGAATCATATTTTTAAATAAATAATTATATTTATGCTCTACTTTTGTATCGAGCATTATTTTTTAAAAATAACAAAAATACTAAAGAACTTTGGATTATTTACCTAACGAGTTCTTTCCCTATTTTCTATATATTTTTCACACACACACACACACACACACACACACACACACATATATATATATATATATATATATATATATATAATAAATTAAACACCAAAATACGGTTTTATAGAACAACCCATATAGGTCATATATCAATCAGCTGGATGTTTGTTTTCCACTGAAGTTGTCACTGCACGATCTGTTGCTATACTTTTGACGATAGGGTGCCCAATGTTGATCTTGCAAAACAAAATATTGGTAGAACTGAGACCTTCTTGATGCAGCCACAACTTCGCTGGGCTGGTGATGATGCAAGGAGAGGAGATGACAAAACAACTAAGGTCCTCATGTATAGCCATCGTGACAGTGGACAAAGGACTGTGACTCAGGTATAAAGACAAGCAAAAGAGTAACCTCTCAGCTGTCAATATAGATCATACCAACTTCGAACGAGGTACCCTGGGTAGAAATAACTGGAGAGACTTGTGCAAGAGTGCTATCAGAAATTTTGAAGTCAGTATCGACCGGATCAGTGACGAAAGACAATGGCGAAAAGCGTCAGCAAATGTTTCTGTGGCTATGTTCCAATATCCTCGCTTTTGCATAATATGTGGGCTTCTATGCAGGTCACTAGCGGGATTGAAGTGTTATATACGATACTGAATGAAGTCGTCGGATCCTCATACGCCGCATTATTAACCATTACTTCTTCATTGGTTCTCTCCTATGGTGATCATTTATCAAACTTGCATAACAAAGATATATACCAGCGAGATAAAATTAATTAAGAAAGAAACTAGATTAAGACAGAAAGATTTATGTTTAAATTTATTATATATATATATATCAAGAATTCGAAAGATTATTCCAAAATTTTAAGGTTTTGTTTTAAAGGAATTCATGGGAAAATATTCACCATTTCCGTTTGACGATATTCAACTGAAATGCAGAACCTTAGAACTATTCATCAAATGTATACCGCCATAAAGCACACGTTATAACTGTACAACTCAATGTATTTTTTTCATCATTCTAATTTTTTTAAATGCCAAGAAATTGATGTTATGATAATTTCATTTAATGTGATGTGAGATGGAAAACCTTTATGTTAAAATTGAATTAATTGCTTTCTAAATATAGGGGATATTCTTGGTATAAATCGTATAATAAATATAAGCCCCTGCCTTTTGCAGTGTAAATTAATGAACCAAAGTTAAAAGAAGAAATTGATTACGAATGTAAAACAAATTCCAGATACATCTTTTTATCATCTTTGGTCCATATTGCGAATTCTTATAGTGCTGAATTGAATCTAAGACGCGGTCATAACAGCTGGACATTCAATAACGATCGGACTCATTACCATACAAATAATCTTCCGGAAGTTGTTCTTTTCACCACAATATGAGCAATACCTGACCTGTTTTAATTGCTGGAAGATTAGGTCCGATAAAGAAAAAAAAAGGCGATAAAAGTGCAAGAATTTCTTCGAACAACAAAGGATCGGAAGCTATAGTCATGATCGTCTATACCTTGAAGGGAAACGCACCGAAAAAGAGAATCTTTAGGAGAAATATATCGCAAATATATGTTACTCTAGATTTTTTTTTTGATTATTTTAATAATTATTAACCAGTTATGGATTAAATAGCAATATACACTGGTTTCTCTATTCCTTGATAGCAACAAGTTTAAAAGAACGAAAATTTTCTATTCCAAACCGTGAAACCACAATATTTTCAAACAAAAATAAATCATAGAAATTCATAAATAACAAACAAAAGAATTTTTTTTTCCAAGTTCTGAAGGGACACCTCATTAAAATGTTGACGATAAAAATAATATTTATTATTATATAATAAATAATATTTCCTCCAAGTACTAATCGGATACTTTTATTTGCAATTCAAACTTTGCGTTAAACACAGCTCAATTGAAAAACATCTGTTCTGATGACTTAGTCATCCCGTTGGAAGTAGAACGCTTGGTAGGTAGGAATGTAGGTGAAATCAGAATTAAGGTAGATAATTTGGTTGGTATCTCATCAATTTCAAATCCATAAAAAGTCATCGGACATCCCACTGAGATATTTTGTGCAGTCGACCAAAGTAATTGCGTGTTTTCTTTTTTACCGCACGTTTTCTATTTTTTCTTTTCTTTTTTTTTTTCCTAATGAAAGACCATATGTTTCCTTTTATCAGTACTTGGTTTCTTTATTTATTTTACCAATTTTATTTTTTATCACAGTTTTCCAAGGCTCGTGCCAAAATACGTCTGTCGATAGACTTCAGAATGTCATGTTTCGGATTTCAGACATCATATCTCACAGAGATCTGGTACCTCTTCTGGTATATGAAAAGAGCGGAAAGGTTTGCTGCTGTGTGGAAGCGTAATGCGAATCAAAATAGCTATGAGATAGAAGTTAGGACCCTAGAGAGAACTTTATTGATTTCGGCGCAATTCGGATAAATTTCACTTACTCCAAGCTGGATTTTAACTTAATATAAACTGAATTTCTGCTCTATTTTTCTTAATTTCACTATTTTATTTTTTTATATATACGTAATCACGAATATATATTTCTTAAACGTTCGCTTTATTCAAAACATTCAGCACGTTACTATGCACACTATTAAGGATATCTTAGAAATCTATTTGAAATTTACACAAAACTTTATAGATCTGCATACTCTTTAATTATCGGTAGGGATGTGATGACTTGATTTTATTGGTGTAAAATAAGATTTGAAGGGGTGTAATGGTGAACTGTTTAAAAGAATAAATCGGTGAGTCGTGTTCAGGTTGTTCAATTTACTTTTTCCCAAATATCATTGAGAATTGTATAAAACCATCTCTGTTTCCCCAGCTTATAGTGTTATATATCAGGGTAGACTGGAATATCTTGCCGTAGATGGCAGTCAGTCTGTGGGAAGAACAATAAAAACGTGAGTAGCTCTGGCTGAAAATACCAATCACTCGGTGATCGTGACTGTGGTCGGTGCGAAAGATACGAAAACAGCGCTGAATATAAAATGCATATATACAGATTAAATGGCAACGGAAGATGGGGAGCGGATCATTGAGGCTTGTAAAATTGGGAAATGTCGGTGCGTTTTTATAAAACTGCTTCGATTGTAATAAATACAATGTTCTATAAGAGTGCAGCAACTGCACATATAAAGTGCACTTGAAAGACAGTACAGCACAAACATTAATTAACACGCAGAAGATTAGAAGCGAATCATTCAGCTGGTGTACATAAGGTAAAAGCTTTATGAAAAATCTATCTATCTATCTATCTATCTATCTATCTATCTATCTATCTATCTATCTATCTATCAAAAGAAACACTTTCCAAACGTTTCTGTCATACATAGCTTTACCAAATTCTTCATTCCTGATTCATGTGTCATCAATGAAGATTCTGGCTAATCTATCTCATGAACTTTTCCCATAATCTTGTCCCCATTGTATAAGCGCATTAACATCTTCTTATTTCTCCAGTAATGGCTAATATATCCTACTCTCCTTTACCGGACTGTCCGTAATATTTTGTAATGGTAATGGTAATATTAGCCGTTTTCTTATATAGAAACATCCCGCATAAATTGACCTAATAGCCATGGTTTACTATCGGCCGGAATTTCGATAATCCTTCTATGAAAATAATTTTTCAGGAAAAATAGGTTTCTCAAGTTAATTAACAGTTATGGATTTTTTCCGTTATTGACGGAGGCTTCCTTTCTAACGGAGACACGGTAAGGTAATGTATTGCAGCTTGGAATACGAGTTCGAATACAAGGCAAGTTCAATAAATTCCCTTATGTGCTAATACCCTTGGGAAAGGTATGTATCTAACAATTCCCCCCTCATCTATGGGTAAATAGTAAGACAAACTGGGTTCTATAAACTTGAGTGGCAACAGGTCTAGAAGAAGAAAAACTCAAAATTAAAATAGAAACTGTATGCAGCCACTTCAGTAAATTCCCTTATGTTCTAATACCCTTGGGAAAGGTATGTATCCAATACTTCCCCCCTCATCTATGGGTAAATAGTAAGACAAACTTGGTTCTATAAACTTGAGTAGCAACAGGTCTAGAAGAAGAAAAACTCAAAATTAAAAAAAGAAATTGTATGCAGCCATGCAAAGCACATACTATGCCACCGAGGAAAGGATATATCACAATGATCCAAACTACGGCCCATTTCTCTTTCTTTTTTTTTTTTTTTTTCTAGCCTATTGTTTGGAATAGTATAGAACGTCGACGACAACTCGAATATGGAGGTATCGTTTTTAAAACACTGCCTGCATCTCACTAACAAATCCGGGAGTTATTTTCTTATCAGAACGATCAGAGTGAGTTTTCCGAGCTGCCATACGTTCGTAATTATCATTAGATCTGTACAACACTTTCCGAATCCTCTGCACTGTCCTCAGATAAACACATGGAAATGTTCATATTGGAGCTTCCGGCACGAATGTCAAGTAGTACAGCATGCTGTTTGCAAACTTCCGGCAGAGTGAATTGCTCCATGGTGCTCTTTTTCTCACAGGCGGTGCCCAGTTGACCCTGATATAATGGGCAGTCGGAAAAATCAAAAACAAAGAACACGCATACGCAAAATTAAAATGTATGTATATATATATATATATATATATATATATATATATATATATATATATATATATATATATATATATATATATATATATATATATATATATATATATATATATATATATATATATATATATATATATATATATATATATATAATATACCTACTGTACCCTGTAATTTGACACACGCGATACAGCATTTCATTTTCACTAATATTCCATTAGTTGTATAATTTTATGTATATTTGACTGTATGCTAAGTAAAGTGGTACGTGTATAATTTTCTACAGAGGAATTAGTAATTATTTGATACTTCTTATACGAGCCCTGTCCCTTCAGTATTTAGGCGATCACGATTCTTCACAACGTCTTCTCCTTTGTAGTTCTTAATAAAGTTTGTCCTTCTGCTATCTCTCCTAATCCCTGTTTTGCCAAACATTTACACTAGCTCGTTAGATAGGCTATGTGATGATGATTTCTGTTCCCATTGCCTTCAATATATCCATCAGTGTCATATTTTCTGGGCTCTCTTTCCTTATTATATGTCATAGTAATCTGAAACATCTTTCTTGATGTTAATTATATTTTTGGTTTACGTTTTGTCGAAAACTGTTGCCATAAGTTTATTCTTCACCTTTAATGAAATTGTCCAGCATTCAGTGCCATATAGAAAGACCGATATTACATAACAGCCCAGTATTATTTCTTGCTTTCTAAAGATATTTTCTTTTTTCTTAGTACTTTGCTTAGCTTTTGGAAGACATCTTTCGCTATCCTAATTCAACTTCGTATTTAGATGTCGCATTTTCCGTCCACTGTTAAAACAATTCCTGGATATTTCAATCGTTATACTTGATTGATGTTGGCATCACAAATTTGTAATTCGCATATTTGGTTATACTTTATGATAAATAAAGACCTTAAAGATGCCTGAGATGTCT
The DNA here is from genome assembly GCA_903632075.3 of Acanthosepion pharaonis. NCBI lineage: Eukaryota > Metazoa > Mollusca > Cephalopoda > Sepiida > Sepiidae > Acanthosepion > Acanthosepion pharaonis. The sequence goes on along the minus strand of CAHIKZ030005036.1, from coordinate 1,286,848 downwards.
ACAATTATTTATACGTTGCTTTTTTTTTCTTTTATGATACATTCTGTTTAATGTACAACCTTTTTAGTTTACCGTTTTTTTTTACACTGCAAATAACTGCATTTTTGTGTGTATTTTTTGCCGCTCCTAGAAATCGTTCGGAATTCGTGCAGCGTTCTAGCATTTTACATAATAAAGAATGTTTTCTAAATATGTATCATGAAGAAAATATGCGTATGTAAGCGGGTATCATGTATATGTTTTGCAATCTTTATTTGATTTTTAAAACGCTGATTATTTTAATGAAAGAACCAACTAAAAAAAAAAAACCGAAAATAAACAAAATACAAAGTCTTGGCGTGCAATTTTCTTCTCTCTTTATATATTCATCTAACTCTCCTCATCAATCACACCGTGTGTCTGCATGACTCTAAATTAGCTTCAAGAACAGGAAGCACAAAAGATAATGGCTTTAATGGATAAGACTATGTTTTTGTCTTTAGAGGTAAGGGAGGGAGTGCATGTGTAGATGCTTCCATGTATGCAAACTTAGCCTCGATCACAATATCCGGTAAGATGGAGAGGCTGTTTACACAGGAAATCCATTTAATACACGCAAAGACACTGAAGTATGCCTTCGTATTCTCAGGCAAATACGTCTATATATGAATAGAAAAATATTCCTATGAAATCCATATTAATTCTCATTTACAAATTTTTACTAAATATTGCATAGAAAAACATATCCGGCATAGTACATACATAAATAGATTATCAGGGTAACACATATACAAATGTTCACAAACGTGTCTATATACAGAGGAATCAATAGATTAGTGCGTCTAATTTATACATCGGTAATTAGAAAAAAATCAATTTTCAATTACTATCGCACTAATCTAGTATTATATAAGCACTAAACGAATTTTAGCATATAAAAATTTTAGCGCGCTAATCAAAAACGCATTAATCGAGGTATGGATATATATATATATATATATATATATATATATATATATATATATATATATATAAATACATACACACACACATATAAATATAAGGTTCAATAGCGTTTAAGCCTTTTATATTATATTCTTGCTCTGTCTTGGACACAGAGCTCTACCTGGATTCTATCCTCTCGGAAACGTATATATATATATATATATATATATATATATATATATATATATATATATATATATATATATATATATATATATATATATATATATATATATATATATAAAGTACACATCTTTAAATTACAAATAAAGAGGCGCGATCGATTTTTCAGTTTTGATCCAACCGACATATCCGTGTTCAAACACAGACATTCATTGACCGTTATAGTTGGTTGGAATAAGGATACCGGGGGTATTTTTATCCCATAATAAAAAATTCACCAAGTGTGTGGGAGTGGAGAGAGAGAGAGAGAGAGAGAGAGAGAGAGAGAGAGAGAGAGAGAGAGAAAAATAGCGTGAGAGAGATAGCTAGACAGAGTGATATGATCACGTGTTGTAAGAGAAAATTGCATATTTCGATTTTGTACCGACGCTGTAATCAATTTTCGAATGCTTATAAAAAAAATTTTTTAACGGTCTCCTTCTCACCACTCACGTCACTACAATATTTTAGAGATATTTCCCACATATATGATATTGTACAGTAATAAACTAACTGTAGGAAATACAAATAAACACACACACGCACATATATATATATATATATATATATATATATATATATATATATATATATATTAATTAGTGGATTAAATCCAACAAAATAAGACGGAGGAGATTTCTCGAATATTCAGACCGGTAGATATAGTTGTATAAAAAAAATACAGTGTAATTAAAAAGTTCTGTTTATTAAAATAGCTTCTACTCGAATATGAGTATCCGTTAAATTAACGTTTAAACATAATATATTAAAATAACATACACATACACACACTCACACATATGTATATGCATATATATATATATATATATATATATATATATATATATATATATATATTTATATGTCAACTCTATCACAAATGGAATTGGAATTTATCTAAACTCGCAACAACGTCTAAAACAATAACAGAATCATTACAAATCAAAACAATAAGGAGGAATGCTCTCTCTCCCCTCTGTCTCTCTCTTTTATACATACATATATATATATATATATATATATATATATATATATATATATATATATATATATATATAATTCAAAATTTTTAGCACTTCAAACATTATTTTAGTAAATATACGTATTTAAAAAATAAATGCCTTTTTTTTATTGGTTATTACATTACGCCTATCGATCTGCTCACACGTGTACAAAAAAAAAACAAAATAAATGGGGCATCCATTTTAAACACGAGTATCCACTAATAATAACGTTTGAAATAGTAATATACTCGTACAAAAATAATGTGCAAAAATAATGTCATTTATGAATTATCATACCCTCTGTGCAATCCGTGCACTTATCCACCAGCATATCATGAATGACTAAATTACAACTATCAACACATAACAAATATTAGTAGATCACACCAAATACTCTACAGCAACCAATGTAAGTAAAGACTCATAACTCTAGAAGCTATTATTATATGAAATAAACACCCCGCATTAAATAAAATATCCTTCGCCACAGGAGATTCTATTTTAAAGTGCGCATATATTATATTAATATTATAAAAAAATAAATAAAAATCAATGAATTAATAAATAAATAAAATAAATACATCACATTCTTTTTATGTGGCTTCGTTGCTAAAAGCCTTTACACATGATGTTACGCGAGACCATTTCAAACGTCCATCTTCCAAACGAATACCAGGATGCAGACAAAGGAATTTTAAATATCACACAGATATCATATCAGTTCTTGATAATGACTGCAAAATACGAAAGTAATTGAACAAAAAATGACAATATATGAACTTCGGACAGTTTATACACATATATTTGAAAATTGGAAAAATATAACAGAAAAAATTTAAAAGAGACCTTGGTTGTATTTAATCAAATTTCTCTCTCTCTCTCTCTCTCTTTGCCTCTCACCTCCCTCGCTATATATATATATATATATATATATATATATATATATATATATATATATATTATATATATAAAAATAAAAAATATAGTATTAAGAAATGCTATATTTATCGGGGGAAGTGCTTAATCTCAGCGATAGTGAGATATAAAGTAAATGTAAATATAAAGTGGATTCTGATGACAGTTGTATAAATATTAGTTTGTGATCATGTGTTTTACGCTTTTGCGATCATCAGACAAACTAGTTTATTTTAAAAATGAATCTATTTATGCTTATATGTGTTTTTTACACATACACATACATACGCACACACACACACACACACAGACACACACACACACACACATATATATATATATATATATATATATATATATATATATATATATATGGATGACTTGATGCTTGCGTTTAAGCATGAAGCCGACTGTCGCCTGTGGGTGTTGGCCTCAATTTAAATTTATATATATATATATATATATATATATATATATATATATTTTGGTTTGATTGATATATATATATATATATATATATATATATATATATATATATATATATATTGATGTGAGTTTGTGACCCTAGGTTTCACACCTTTGCGATCGTCAGTTTGTCTGGCGATCACAAAGGCGTGAAACTCAGGGTCACAAACTCACATCAATCACACTAAATATGTTATCTCTATCTGATATTGAACTCTTTCTAATAAGTACCGCGCATATAATATCTAAATAATAATATATAATATATAATATATATATATATATATATATATATATATATATATATATATATATATATATATGTGTGTGTGTGTGTGTGTGTGTGTGTGTGTGTGTGTGTGTTTACACACATACACACACACACACACACACACACACACCCTATATATATACGGACGCTACTTGTAAACAAACACTTATTTCTGAAGAAAGATTGAGGTCAATCTTAAATATCAAATATATATATAAATAAATAAATACTTTCATAAAAAACATTATTATTTTTTTAATATGCAACTTTCTCTCTCTCTCTCTCTATATACATATATATATATATATATATATATATATATATGTGTGTGTGTGTGTGTGTGTGTGTGTGTGTGTGTGTGTAGGGCTAGACACAGTTATATTAAATAAATATCAGCAGAGTGGAATTCTAAAGAATTATGGAGAATTAACGGAATGTACTCGATATCTAACTTTATTGATTCTTTCCCGGTTTGAGAAGTCGCTATATTGCAGGATTTTGTATAGGAATTTCCTAAGCGTAGCTTACTTGTAGCACAAAGCCAAAACTATGGAGCAGCCAGCGAGGATCAAACTCACTACTCAGTCGTAATTGAACTATTACACTAAATATTTCACAACATCTAAAAGGTACTTTATGAGGATAGGAGAGGAAAATAACTGTTAAACTTGGAACTCGACAGATTCAGATTGTAGTGATCGGGGGAACACCATCTTGGCAGTCGGCCCCACAGAACATTAATTCGCGGGAATATGCTGTTAGAGCGGAATGTACTTCTTATCCAATAGAAAACGAAGTGAATGCGGGCGGTTTGCTACTATGTAAGTGGCATGGCGGGTTCTTACCGTGAAAGTTATTTTGTATAATTCCTATGAGCTCCAGTATAGTGCGAGTTTTTATGATCAGTATTTTATGAAAAATTTGGGGGTTATACACAGGTAATTTGGGGGTGAAGTTAAATATTAAACAGTTTCGGTGACTTGGTGCACTATACACAGGTAAATTTTACCGAGGGGTGAAAATTCATGCCAAAAAATTCGGTATACATGAAATCGGCTTATACATAAGTATACACAGTAAGTGTAATAAACGTGAAAGAAAAAAAAAACGTGGCGCAACGAAAATTATTTATAAATTAATGAATGTGTCGTAACAAATAAGCTTTGTGCCGAGGAGAAAGATGAAAGAAATAATTGAATTGTGCCTGGACTTGCATTTGATACATAAAAATAATCGATCACTATGACTAATATTCACAACTGGATTAACAGCACTGAACAGAAATACAAATAATTTCTGCCTGAACTTCAGGAATGGAGTTATTATTATTTGCATTATTTACACGGGGACTCATGTCGTCATCTTTTATGTTGTCTTGACAACGTTTAGGCAGTTTTGCTTTCCGGATTCCATCAACGGCATGTCAATCCGCGTAACTGTCCGGGGACATTGAACTGAAACCCTTTATTAAATCTAGGGAGGGTGATTGTTTCCGTTCTGATTCGCATGTTTAGGCATATCTGGTGTAGTTCTTTTTATTAGTAGTGGTCAGTTATTGCTTGACCCAGGTATTGAACTCAAAATTATTACGTCACCAAATTCACGAACTAATCATTTAATTCAAACAGGTAGCCTAGCCTAGTGGATTAATAAAATCGAGCAATAACTGAACAATGGCTTGTCTTCAGCGGGAAGATGATGAACACTAACTGAGCAGTACTAAATCAAAACTAGACGTGATACCCCTAGACATAGACATAGGAAGAACAGTATATTGTTCTTCCTCGTAGATTAAATATAGTGTTCAGTTCAAAATTCCTTGTAGGGTACCTGGATCAAAAAAACACCTGATGAAGGCAGTTGATTATAACGATAGTAACAACCAAAAAGATAAGGAGAATAGTTCACGTGCAAATAATGTAAATAAACTAAAAAATATAAATGTCTACGTAAAATAAAAGTTTTAATGTAATTCTAGCCAGATTCAACAATAGACCTTACTGAAAGTTTTCAACAAATTTTCACCATTTCTCCCGAATCAGTTTTCCTCATGAGTTTTTCATCCATAATTTTCCAACATTTGCTAATTGATAATATATTACAATGGCTAAAAAATGAAAAAAATTGCATTTTTGCCCTTTTTCCTCTCCTGTTGCTTAGAAATGCAGCATGAGGTAATCTAATTTATTGTTTGTGAAGATTTTGATGCACATTGCATGATGAGAAAAGCATGTGTTTCATGCATAACTAATTTGAATCCAGGATTTTAACTGTAAACCGAAGTTTCTTGCGCATTTTCTAAAACTTCAGTCGGGATTTCTGCTACAAGTGACAGGAGAATGTGATTAGTTGATCGAATTTGAGCCAATCATAATGGCTGTGATGAAGGACAAATAGTTCCAAAGGCAAGCAATAGAAGATGCTTTCAGTGAGAGCTCTCCCCACAATCTGTTTGAAATGGGTTATCATTTATCATTCTGCAGTTTTCAGGATCAACTCGTATTGATAAAAACTTTAAATGAAATCTGAGGACATTCAGGACGGACCCTTGTTGAATCAGGCTGGAATGGCTCTTTAGAGGCTATAAAATTGTCGATGTATGATAACACTGTTTCCTCTATAGCGATTTATTAAGCGTAGCTTAGATGTGGCACACGGCCGAAACTATGGAGCACCAAAAAAGGGTCAAAGTTACTACTAAGTTGTAATTAATCTATCAAGAGAACTTAACCATCAGACCACTTCCAACACATTTTATAGCGATTTACTAAGCGTAGCTTAGATATGGCACAAGGCCGAAAGTATAGAGCCCCTAGCGAGGATCGTACTCACTACTAGGTCGTAATTGATCTAGCGAAACCAGATCGTTAAACATTGCACCACATCTAAATGCCAAAATGTATATAGGGATTAGTGTACCATAATGCCGGATGTTTAGAGCACAGTGTGATGATTGAACTTACTATTCAGTCGTAACTGATCTAGATAGTAACGCTTGTTAACTTTTATATCCACTCTAAATGCCTTTTTTTTCTATACGTCACATAATAAAGTACAGGGTGTGTCCCTAAAATGAACATTATTTAAAAGGAAAATATCTGATTCATTACATGTCCCAGGTAAACGAATTTAAATAGGCTTCATGCTGAACAGTAAAATACTTTTTCATCAAAATATTCAAAGGGATGTAGATTTTACAACCGATTTTACAAAGCTTCAAAAATGTTCATTATGCAGACCACCTGTGACACCACACACGTCAAGTCGGTAGCCCAGCTCCTGCCAAACACGCTCTAGCACGTCTTGTGTAACATTCAGTGATTCTCTGCTTAAGTCCCTCTAGTCTTGTAGGAAGAGAGGGAATATAGACCTGTCCTTTCATATAGACCCATAGAAAAAAAATATCAGCTCAACGTGGTGGCCATTTCAACAGCACATTGTCATTATCACTGTCACGCCCGATCCATCTTCCTGGTAAATTCTCATTGAGACAAGTCTTGCACAGTCAACATAGTTTTTACAAATTTTGTTGAAATTTGAAATCATTTGAACGTGAATTGGTTATGTTATTATTCTACAAATAGATGTCTATTATTATGGGACACACCAATAATTTTTGTCTATTATTTTGGGACATCCTATAATTGATGGCTATTATTTTGGGACACCATATAGTTTTGAACATCGGAACATTTTTCTGTTCTTTGATATTTCAAGCTATACTTCTTTCTCACAAGAGAGTATTGCCTTTCAAAAACGCCTTTGAAGTTTTATGTTTGGAATCTCTGCAAATTACTCCAGGGAAAATTTGCATAAGCTTTCTTGAATTAAACTAATCAAGATCAATAAGTCTGATTTCTGGCATGAAATACTTCCATTATTATACATTGATTTATTCGACATATTTATATCGTCTTCCTTCTCATATATATATATATATATATATATATATATATATATATATATATATATATATATATAGAGAGAGAGAGAGAGAGAGATAGATAGATAGATAGATAGATAGATAGATAGATAGATAGATCCAAGTTTTATGCTGTAGTCTTTTCACCTTCTTCTGTTGTCTATTGTGTTTATTTTCATATACATGCTAAAGGATTGCTTGATTTATATTCTTCTTATATTATGTACCGTATATACCTGTGTAACGCGCAATATTTATTCTAAATACAGCTTTACTTTTTAACTACAGTAAAGAGATATATAGTTTGGTCAACGGCATAGCCAGGACTAGCAGTACATACGCTAATTTTATATATCATATATGATTCGACTACCTTAAAATTAGCTTCAAAATTAGGTCTTCAAAAATCGCATGATACCCGAGTATATACGGTAGTTCAAATTTTAACTAATGCTATCTTGTATTAGAATGAGCATTTTTAAAATAAACCCTGCGTTAGTCTCGTATGGTGTTTTTTTATCCCAAAATCTATAAAGTAATCGAAAATCCTATTTGGCAACTTGTTTCTTTTGCTCCTTCTAACTTCTCTCCTGACTCATTGAGGGTGTGTAGCACGTGGTGTGGTGCTGTTGTAGCTCATTTGTCCTGGGAGTGGACTACCAGGAGACTATTTATTTTCGGAAATCCGAAGTGACTAACCGAGAGTTAATAAAAAATGCAATTGCTTTTGTTAGAGCATTAACTCAAAGAGAATTGGCATCATTTTTGGTTTAATATTACTAATACTTTGATAAAAAAAATAGTTATTTCACAAAATAATACGTCACATAGGAAACAAAGAATTTATGCAATCTATACAAATACAATGTAGTGCCATTGTTTGTCCGTGGACAACTGGATGGGATTCAACCATATTTGGCATACAAGTGCAAGAGGCTATGTAAAGTTGAACTAGGTCAAATTAAGGGGTCATGAAAGGCTAAAAATAATGACAAAATATCCTTTATCAAAGAAGTAAGATATTTATTCCCACGTCAATGTATACTGGAGAGAGGAGTAAATCATTTTTTGGCAGTAACTTAATACGTATCTACTTAATAGTTTTAATAATCTATACAAATAAAATAAAGTGTTTGTGTTTTGTAATTTTATTTTGAAGATAGTAGTTCCTGAACAACGCCGGCTACATTTACTAGTACAAAAGTGAACAAGAGACGCGTCTGCTGGTAATGTAAAACGTTCAGCGATGAGGCTTGACCAAAGAGGGAGGAGAAAGTGTTTGGATGTAGAATGTTGTATTTCGTGTTCGTTAAAATAGTGCAACATAAGAGAGACACACAGGTCAACGTCGTAAATCAATTGCTAAATAATTATACGCCATATTTTGATGAGGATTGTAAAAAACACGAATACATGAAATAAACAGCATGCATTTCCGGTAGAATTCACTTTCGGTTTTTCGGGCAATCGGAGATCGTATAGAGATTTGAGATAAGGAAATCTTATTACCTTGTTAGACCTAGACCTAGACGATTAAACATATTAATAATAATAATGATAATAATAATAAAATCTTTCTTAATTTCTAATACCTTGTGTCTTAGTGGCTTTACTGCCTTGCATAGGATAAATTTGATTAAAATAATAATAATATTAATGATAATAATAATTCACCCTATGCAAGGCAGTAAAGCCGCTAAGACACAAGGTGTTCAGTATTTACATTAGTCGGACTATTGTCCTCATCTTTGTCGCCATATTTGTCACAACGTTTCGGCCGTTGTACGCTCCGGCCTTCTTCAGGTGGTTGGAATTTCGAACTGAACCCTTTATTTCGATCGCTGGGGTAGGCTGTTCTAATTCCACGTGCCATGTTTGATGGATGTCAGTTATCAGTTATCTCCTGCTAATTTTCCCTCTGAAAGTTCTCCACTGCCTTAACCAGGAATTGAACTCACCTTCTTTGGGTCTGTCACTGGATCTAATCAACGCCTTTATCCACTGTGCCATGTGTCCTTGAGGACATCTGGGTATGGCACGTGGAATTAGAACAGTCTACCCCAGCGATCGAAATAAAGGGTTCAGTTCGAAATTCCAACCACCTGAAGAAGGCCGGAGCGTACAACGGCCGAAACGTTGTGACAAATATGGCGACAAAGATGAGGACAATAGTCCGACTAATGTAAATACTGTACATAATACATCATCTCAGAAATATAGACAAACACAACGTGTTACTTGGTGTAAAAGAATTAGAAAACAGAAACAATATTAAAGAGCGGAAATAATAGAAGAGTGATCAGGAAGGCTTTAGGGAACGATTGAAATTGTATTTAATTTTTTGAAGATCAAATCTGACTCGGAAATAAGAAGCCATATAAGAGTTCCACAAGTATGATAGAATAAACTGTTAGTATAAAATTTAGGATTAAATCTAGCCATTTCAACTGAGACCATGATGCCAATCTAGTATTGCGTTTACATTCATAAATCTATGTATCATAGCGAAAACCTTATTCGAACGGTGGGAAAGTGAATGAAGCCAAGAGGCCAGTTCAGCGCAAATTACTTTGGAGATTCTTTGGGTTTTATCAAGAATCTCTGTATGTAGAGTAGGATCCCCGGACCATATGCGGCAGCAATATTCGAATCAAGAACGAATGCAGAATTAATACATATGTAAGATAGATTCCGGAGAGAGAAAAAAAACCCTGTCCAGTACGACATAATGAACCGACTTTCTTAACAGCCGACCGAGCATTGGATTTAATATAGTATTTCTTTTTCATATCAGCCAAGAATGTTAGACCGAGAAGGCGTAACGAGTCACTCTCATAGAGGTTAGCATCAGCCATGTGGGTAGGGGGCAGGAAGGGGTCTTTCGGATGATTAAAAAAGAGGGGTTTCATGCAGATTTTGAAAATCAGTCTTTGTCACCTCAGTGTAAATGCCAGGATGTAGTCAAATCTCCAGCTTTCGGATATGGCTATAGACTTTCAGTTTTAGTTCTATGCGAGCGCAAACTATCATGACATACTTACGATAAACATCATTTATTAATGATGTTCAGCTGTAAAGAGTATGTCTGTACTAATTTTCCCAGCGTTTCCAGATGATAGATAAGATACAGAAAATGGAGTTGAGAAAAACATGCCAGGAAATAATATCAGTGCTATTATTTATAAACTTTATATCAGTAATATCATAATATATAGAGAACGCGTGACAAAGCGGCTGGTACATTTGTTTTTCAGCCAAAAGACTCGATTTCGAATCACACCTCGGTCTATTACTCAGAGGTTATTTGCTGATATTATTGACCTTTAGAGGTGATTCTGGCATGCGAGAAAGACAAGTGACTAAAAAACATACTACGTGAGAACCCGAAAATGGGTACATCCAACTGTTCGAAAACTATCGATGGCTGTACTTGCACGAAGTCACAACCATCGTGATCGAGGGTTTCACAGTACTATCCTTGTTTAAAATGTTGATGTTGTAGTGGTGCTGTAAGTATTGTTGGCTAGGGTCACCGTGAATATATTAAAGAAGGAAGGCTGTGTTCTTGTAAAACAACACCCCACATGAATAATGCACAACAAACACGAGAGAAAAATAATCAAGCTCAGTAAACATTAATAAAATATTGTATTAACAATGATATACAAATATCAACAATAGTATAAAAGTTGCTTCCCTTCTTCCGTAATAAAAGGGTAAGTTTAGCTAATTAATGTTGAGTACAATATTGAATGTTATTTAACTACAAAGTTCAACTGAAGTCTTAGCTAAATAAAGAATAGTTCCACAGTGTTTTATCAGTGTAGAAAAATGTAATGTTCATGAGTGATATCAATAGGAATTAGTATGATTACTCGATTGAGTGATAATTAAAATTAAAATGTCAATATAGCGCCGTGCCTTATTTTCCAAGAATTGAACTGCTACTGGCTGTTGGCAAACAGCGAGAGTATTTTATAACGATGGATAGGCTCCAGCGATCTTGGCGCTAAAATATAGAAAAGATACTAAAATACACGATTGGTCAGAAATGGACCAATCCGTGATTTTAGAAAAATTTCAAATTACCTGCGATGGCAAAATTGTCATATGATAAGTATCATCTATTTACGAACCAATGATATTGAAGGAAATGGAGGTGTGGGACATGTAAATGATCCCCGCAATGTCGCTAAATTATGTGGTAGCTACCAAAATATTCAGCCAAAGTCAGCTCAAAATATTAGTAGTATAAATCACAGATGATCTACGTGGGTGTTGGATAAACATAAATGTATCTGAGAAAGTGTCTGCATTAGCGATTGGCTTAACGTCTTAGGAGATAGTTACGCTCGAAAATTATTTATAGGAACTGAAAATAGTTACTACAGAAAACATTATATATTTTAAAACGGACAGTTAACAATATTATATCTATGGAATAAAAAGATTTTAAAATTCTATGCAACGTATGCGATCGTGGCTCTCCACAGATTCCTTTTTCATTATTATTTAGGAATTACCATAAATTTCGAAAGAGAGGTGAATGGCTCACTGCTGATTTATCGACGGTCTTAAAAACAACGCTGTCTTTCTCTTTGAGTGGCTACGAAGCCCAGTGAAGATATCGTCCGGGTTGGGGAGAGGTGGATTCATGCCTTTCTTAAAACTGTTAATGCGAAAGGGACCATAAGTGCCAAAGCCCTTTGATTCTACTCACCACAACGATAACCATACAACCTATCTCTGATAATCTCTGATAATCTCTGATATGCAAATAAATGACCAAAATTAGCAAGTTTATTTAATTCAAAATTTGTTAGTTAAATGAATTATTTTAGTGTAAATCTTCCGTGTTTGTTGTTTAATAAAATATTAGCGGCTAAGGTATCATTATAATTATTTTGAGTTTTGCATCTAATCACCTGGCGGTTGATATTAAGGAGGAGAGAAAAAATCTTAATCTGTTAATCTTGCTCATTTCACTATTCCTCTTGACTGAATTCTTTAAAATATTCATTTGATTTGAAAATCTTGTAGTCGGTACTACGACACCTCTCTAAGGACACAATTTCCCCCTTCACAACTCACAATTATGCAAACCCTTTAGAAACGATTATATATCTACTTCCAATTTTTAATTCTATTGAAATTTTACTTTGTACTGAGATAAGATTTTATGATATAGGGTGTCCAAAAAAACTGACATCTTTTAAAATAGGAATTTATGAATAACGACCTGTCCAATGTAAGCGGAATTAAATAGGCTTCATGTTAAATAAGAAAAGATTTTGTTATCAGAATTCGAACAAGATATTCAAAGGGATGTAGAATTTATAATTCACAATGATTCATAAATGTTCAATATGCCAAAAAAATAAGTACAAATTCAGAAAATGAAAAGATTTTCTATGAACATATTAATTTCTATAATAAAGCTCTAAAAGATATTGGCTACAAAAACCCCAAATTAACTTATATAAAAAAAGAAAATGGAAAGCATAGAAAAAAAACAGAATTAGAAAAATAGTTTGGTATACACCCCAATACAACCAAATGGTAAAGAATAAATTAGGACAAAAATTCCTTGCATTAATCGTTAAGCACTCTTCTAAAGATAGTAAACTAAGTACAATTTTCAATAAAAATACACTAAAATTAAGTTACAACTGTACTAAAAACTCAGAGAAAAATATTAAGAAACATAATGCTAATATTTTGAATAAACAGACTAAAACCAAAGAGATTTAGACAATATAAAAATAAAAGGAGATGAAGATAAACAAAAATTATGTAACTGTAGAAATCCTCATAACTGTCCTCTGCAAAAAAAAGTCACACGGAATCATTAGTATACCAGTGCAATATCTCATCTATTGAGAATCCCGAAAACATAAGAATCTATATAGGTTGCACAAGCCATGAGTTCAAAAAGAGGTTCAATCAACATCTAACTTCATTTAGGATAAATAAATACCGAAATCAGACGTCCCTATCGAAATATTTCTGGCACTTAAAAGAAACCAATAAAACACCTACAGTAAAATGGAAATTAATTAGAAAAGCTAGAATATTAAATAACCCATGTCCTTTGTGCATACATGAGAAACTATATATTACTAAGTTTATAAAAAATAAGAAATTACTGAATCAAAGAAATAAAATAGCTATTCTTTGCCGACATTGTCAAAAGTTTTCCTTAAATAATATTTAAAAATAAAATAAAAATTAAAAAATTTAAGAAAATTTAAAAAGAAAAAGGGAGCTGGTAATATACATACTTATATATGATATGTAAAAATAATAATTTTTAAATAATTTAAGTAATTTTATTACATTTACTTGATTTGAAAAGAAATATAGTCTATTAGTAATGAAGAGTAAAAATAATATTTTAAAATTGTAGTTCAATATAGGGTATTCTAACCTAAATACCCCTTTAAGTATACAAGTACGAATTTAACGGAAAAAATGCCGAAAAACTTTTTGTCGTTAATAAAACAAAACAGGCGGCACGCGTTGAACGGATGTCAAAATTCGTTGAAAAATACACCCCTACTCTCCCTAAACTTAACGTCCTTTTCGAACATAACTCATAATTGATATAACAATAGTTAAAAAAAAATGAACACGCTACCGCTCCTGTCTAAATGATTGGATTTCTTTTTGCCCTTGGAAACAAGAAATTATGAATTATATATGCGTTTAAAACTCAGTAAATTTAAAAATAAGTTATTCCAAAATTCACTTGAAGATAAAACAGAACTAATGCTTTTAATTTAATTATATAATTAAATTTGAAGTTTTTAGCTTCGGTTTTTGAAACATGGTTATTACTGTGTAGCGAAGAAACCATATTTTAAATCAGTTAATTTATAATATTTATGCTCTGTAAATTTACATTGAGCACTTTTTGTAAAAAATAAAATATCAATAACAACACCAGATTATATATCTTACTGTTCTTTCTTTTTTATTATAATATATATATATATATATATATATATATATATATATATATATATATATATATATATAACCGTAACCCATGTAAGGGGACAAACAGTTATTAGATTATAGCTACAGATCACCCGGTCCGGAGGTAACAATGATTCGAGGTACCCTAATTATGTCCCCTATTCGAGACTCCAATGTCGGGTGTAGTTTTAGGTTATACCAAAAAAACACTTTCCAGTTCCCTCGGAAGAAAAAGTAACAAACGCAACTCTCCTTCACTTTCTTACTGACTGACAATCACTTAATCTTTTAAGCCATAATTATCTAGAGGCTTTTTCTGCTGCCACTGTTATTCAGGTCTTGTTCCTCGCCTATTACGCTTAAATTTGACATTATCTTACATCGTAGCCGTCCTGTGAAGCCTCTGCATCCGATTTCAATCTGTTCGCACTGAACTTGTCAACCCCGCCTTTTGATAGTCTCTGCAAGAAATGGAATGATGTGGAACGTATTCTTATGTTTATGTTGTGAGTGTAGATTCTTACGTGTGTCTTAGAAGTGGAGACATTCGCGTCCTGTCTCGTTCGACGTACTGACGAAGAGGATCAATGGGTAGATACCTGATATCCGTACTACACATGCTTCATACACCTTTCTGTGTTAATTTCCTGGATTCACCGATGTAATCCAGATTTATCTGCATCTAGGTACAAAGAACATTTACTATCATCTTATATCTTTGGCATTGATGCCGTTAACTCTTCTGATATCGACAGTTATGATTGGCGATACGCTTTCTCAATGTGGCACCGTTTGCACAGCTCTGGCCAGGTCATTTTATTTACAATTATTTTTGTCCTTGCGTACTAAAATAGGTTCGACGTACAAAACGTTAGGAGCTTGATATAATAGTTAATGACGCAGCAATCTAGTTGTGGTGGCTGACACTTTAATATCCGACTAACGGTCGTCCGACATCGACTGACTGACCAACTCACTGCGCGACTGCTACTGCTACTACTACTCCTACTCATTATAGGTGGGAGAGTCTATTAACTATAGAATAGGTGTGTTTCAGTATAACACTTTTATAATTCTGCATACTTTTTTTTTCTTTTTGCTTTATTGATTGATTAATTCGTTTTTGACGGCTTATTATTATAATTTGCCTATTAGCAAAGTCTAAAAATATTCGTGTTGGGGGTTAGCTAACTTGAGGCATGGTATTCCGTAAGCAAATATGTAACTACAAAAAGTGTAAAAACATTACTATAATTAAAGGAAGAATTCAGGAATCCGTAGGTCACTTTTGCAGTATATTTCAAGCCCGGAAATATGTTTCGATTGTAAGAATTTTGGAGGGGGAGATAATAATGATTTACTGATAGAACTCTTAATAATAAACCCATACCTGTGTGAAAAGAGATGGATTCATGCCTTTTCCCCAGAATATTTGGCAGAAGTGAGTATAACGGACCCAACTGGAATTGGAACTCGGCTCTCCTGTTAGCATTAATCGATTCATTATCCAAGCTTACAGCACCCGTTATTCCCAAGCTGTCACTTATCTAGGTACTGACCCCGCTTGCCATTGCTTAACTTCGGTTGTCGTACAGTAACCGGAGTATATGTTCGTAACACTCCACATTTTTTTTTCTTTTTACTAAATTATAGATTTTAATATAGAGAACGATAAGGAAAGGAAACTTTTCTACGCAATGTATTTTCTGACTTTATATTCCCTAATCTTAGCCAGTCATTTTGATGACGCGAAGATCAGGTATTTCTGGTAAAGGCTTCTTTCATCACATTTCTGTTTACTTCTTATTAACCATGTGCAAAGAATCGGCTAAATTCAATCCAAAAATAATAAATAAAAAAATAAAAATAAAAATAAAACATTGCTGAAAAAAAAAAACAGAACAAAGAACAGAAATGAAACTATAAGAGAAAAAGAAAGAAAGAAAAAGAAAGAGAGAAAAAGAAAGAGAGAAAAAGAAAGAGAGAAAAAGAAAGAAAGAAAAAGAAAGAGAGAAATCAGCCTATGAGCATAAAACGAGAGGAATTTTGAAAAGGGAAGAAGACTTAAGGCCGATGGCTGAGAGAGAAAAAAAGAGAGGTGGTGAATGATTTGCCTATTAGCAAAGTCTAAAAATATTCGTGGTGGGGGTTGGCTAACTTGAGGCATGGTATTCTGCAAGGAAATATGTAACCACAAAAAGTGTAAAAATATTACTATAATTAAAGGAAGAATTCAGGAATCCGTAGGAAAAAAATATTTAAAGAAGAAAAATTAAAACAGGGTAACAAATGTCCCCAAATTTGTTATCGGAAACGAATGTTTTTTTGTTCGTACGAAAACATAGCTAGGAAGGGTTTTTTAAAAAAAACAAAAAACAAACAAACATGTTTTTAACTGATGGAAATAGTTTCACTGAAAGGATATACAAATATTTTACCGAAATTGCTTTTCATGTCATAGATATTTTTTTTTGTCTGATGATAAGAATTAACAAAAATTTGAAAGACACCAGTAAGTTGTAACATAATTAGTACAAAAAGAATCCCGAAATAAAGAAAGTTAATTCACCTAGCATCTAGAAGGTTTTTCATTGTTTCTAGTCTATGCAGCTCATCTGACCATTGTATAAAATGAAAAAAAAAAACGGCCCGATATAAAAGTCTACAAAAGTAACTACAAAACCATGATAAGACTAGACTAAATAGATCTTGGGACGCACCATAGCATTTATGCCTTTCTTCCATTCAACATTGCCGTGCATTACGGTCTTTAGCTCTTGTGCCGTCACCCTCCCTGAGCGTTCTCGCAGCTTCATGCTCTTCCCTTGTTTTGCTGCGGGAAAACTGGTTACTTCGTCATCATACCTGATACAGTGTCCTTCTAGAAGCATCTCTCCTTCCTGCTCCTTTGATGTTATGTTTTGTAGCTCACTATATTGTTCAGTATTTGTTGCGGGACTGCTCTCGGACATATTAAGTGTCATCCTGACCATTCTTGGATTAAACTCATCTAGCTGTTTCTTTAGAAATTTGGTCATAGTCGATGTCTTCACTCCATAGAACAAGATAGATTCCTCTGTTGCAATATATATATATATATATATATATATATATATATATACACACGCCCCGGAAAATTTAATTCCAGTCGAGCACTCTTAAGAGAAAGCGCGATTTTGTACTACTGCTAATATTGCAAAGCTCTTCTACGAATTGAGCTCTCTCAGTTATTGGTGTGTTTATTCGAAGGATAAGTACGTAAAAATCCGCCTAAAGGATGCTGATAGCTCAGGAGTAAAATCTCCAACTGGTGACAAATCAGTCAGCTTGAGGCAATCGGATGTCTAGCCACACTGATGAGCTGTTAAAATGGTCTTGTGCTTCACCTACGAATCTACATACAGTGCATTTACTCTATTATATCTCAATTTTCATAAGGTAGTATTCATATAAAATACAAATTTAATTGTAACCTATGGGTCATATGCAATATAGTGGAACAATTCAACTAGAAAAATCGTAAACAAATACAATATATATAAATACAAATTAGTGACATGTCATAATAAATAGTTCAATCTTAAACAAATCAACAATGTTTTGCGCAATTTTTAGCATAAACATGTGATTTTTCTTGCTTAAACGTTGAAGATTTTTAACACATCGATAAAAAAATAGTTAATCTTGCATAGTGTTTTCATGAGGCTTCGCATGAGCAGAACAAATTTACGGATTTGAACAAATAAAAAAAAAAGTCCCTAGAATAACTTCAAAATACACGAAAATTTTAGATCCTTTAATAGTCGGTTGTGCTTTTTTTTATTTGTAACGTATATAAATGCTGTTTAAAAAAGCCAGAGTCACAAAGCACTGCACGTGGCCTACAACAATACTTGCAGTCCCGGCGTTGCAGTACGTACTAGGCCTATTAGAGTTGTTTATAGTCCAGCGAAAGTTCTTTGCTTGAGATTTATTATTTTTATTATTTATTTTATTTAATTACTTATAATAATAATAATAATAATTATTATTATTATCATTATCATTATTAGTAGTAGTAGTAGTAGTAGTAGTAGTAGTAGTAGTATTACTATTGGTTTGAATTTATTTGTCTTCTTTTTTGGACAAGATTCTAATCAAAAGATTTTCAATAGTCATTTGAGTATTTTTTTTAAATCCATTATTAAATTATGCACCGGAACTGTGTGCGTGTACGCGCATATATATATATATATATATATATATATATATATATATATATATATATATATATATATATATAATATAATGAGCGTGTATGTAATTATATAATTTTAAAGATAATTTTTATGTGTAATCCCGTAATTATTGACATTTCGAAATATACTTTTATATACGTTTTTCCAAATGTCATATATATATATATATATATATATATATATATATGTTTTGCGAGGGAGAGTGATGGAAATTATATTAGCGGGGTTCAAATAATCATAATTAAATAATTCATCGAGTCTAGAAGAATCCACAACAGAATTTGGGCCACATTTCGGTGAAATTTGTGAAGAACTGTCCTATATCGAGTCTAGGTAATTAGCTCTTCGTCACCGTTGGTCTAGTTGGTATGAACCTTGTGTCGTATCGTAACGGTCCTGTTGCATTTCTCGTTCGTGGATGCGCACTGCTAATTAGTCCCATAATAGAACAAAACGGCAGTCCAATGCTTTCTGCATTCTGTTGAGGTTTCTTCTAGACTTGATCAATCACTTAATTATGATATATATATATATATATATATATATATATATATATATATATATATATATATATATATAATATCACAGATTAGTGATGTTGATAAAACAGTGCTAGATACAGAGTGCTAATAAAATAATGCTCGATTAATACTATACATACATAGTTTAACCACCACCAGCATAAATCTGGCTTATGGTAATGATGTTTACCCAATGCAATTTTCAGTTGCTAATTGAATACTAACCGTTATATATATATATATATATATATATATATATATATATATAATATATATATAATAATAATAATGGACTCTCCCGTCGGTTTCGACGTATGAGGATCTGCCAGCTTATTGATTCAGTTTTGAAAGTTTATGCGCTAATCTTAAGTGGCATTTAAGAACCGCTAGTGATTTACAAAGGAGGCCACATATGGAGCAAGTGTGAGGATTGTGAGATGAGATCACTGTTAGATTGGTTGAACTTTTAGATCTTGCTCTCGCTTCTTGATGATGATTCAGACAAGCAGATTGATAATTGCCGAGTCCACTAAAACACGTTGATCTCCATTCTACCCGCTCCAAAGCTAAGCGCTCAAGGGTGTTATGTGGTATATTAACTGCTGACAAGTTGCTTTTCAGCTTGTCTTTGTATCCTAGCCATGGGCGTCCTACATTCCTGTAGCCCTGATATATATATATATATATATATATATATATATATATATATATATATATATACAGTCGCGTCCAAAACTAAGGGACACAAATTTAAAACCTAATATTTGTTAGAAATAACAACTGTAAAAGCTGAAATTTTGACAACTGGTAGTCGTTATCATCCATAATAACATACTAAAATTTGAATCATTTGCTAAGGATAGAAAAAAAGAATTATAACAATTATTTATTTATTTTCAAATTTGGAACGTCCAAAAGTAAGGGACAAAATTGAGAAAAACAATGTAAACGGCAAAAAAACAATAAAAATACATGTACAATCAATATTTAGTAAATGAGCCCTTGCTCTCAATGACAGCTGCACATCTTCGACTACAAGAACGAATCAGTTCTTGACAATCCTCGATACTAATTTTAGACCATTCTTCTTGAAGCTTCACCCACAAATCCTCCGTGTTAGTGGGATTTCTTTCCATAACTTTCACTCCTAAGGTCTTCCAAAGATTTTCTATTGGATTTAAGTCAGGACTTTGCGGTGGCCAATCCATAATTTCTAAATCTTGCTCGCTAAGGTAACTCATTACCACCTTTGCCTTGTGTCATGGGACATTATCTTGCATAAAGGTAGCCCTATCGAAACCTGAATTCTGTATGATTGGCGCAACATGATCTTGAACAATGTTTTTATAGATCTGCGCGTTTACACGAGTTTGTAACCGGACAAGAGGCGTTGTACCTTGGCTAGAAAACATTCCAAATACCATGACGCTTCCGCCCCCAAACTTGACAGTTTTCTTAGTACACTTTGCACTTAATCTTTCAACAATACGTCTCTTTACATTGTTTTTCCATCATTTCCAAATAAATTAAACTTGCTTTCATCACTGAAAAATACTTTTGCCCAATTTTCATATGTCCAAATTACATACCTGTTTGCAAACTCTAATCTCTTCTTCTTATTCTTCGAACTAACAAGTGGTTTCTTCCCTGGGGTTCGATTAAACAGCCCTATTTCTTGCAGTCGTCTACAAACAGTCTGCCTTGACACATTAACACATAAAATACTATTCATAACCCTTTTAATTTCTGTGCAAGACTTAAAACGGTCCTTTAATGACATACGCTGCATTATTCGATCTTCTCTTGCCGAAGTTTTGCGGGGTCTGCCGGTTTTAAAAGCACTATTTTGCCAGTATCATTGTAGGATTTAAAAACCCTGCCTACAACACTCTTGGAACGTTTCACTTTCTCTGAAATCTCTCTAATGGTGTGCTTTTCCTTGTGTAGCTTCACAATAGCTTGTCTCACAGAGTAATCAAGTTTTTGGCGTTTCGCCATAGTGTCGGCTGATGCAACGTTTACAAATGACTAAGTAAGACTTATTCTTTAGAGGAAATAAAAATATTTGAATATAGCATACTGTTTACATTGTTTTTCTCAATTGTGTCCCTTACTTTTGGACGATCCTATTTTGAAAATAAATAAATAATTGTTATAATTCTTTTTTCTATCCTTTGCAAATGATTCAAATTTTAGTATGTTATTATGGATGATAACGACTACCAGTTGTCAAAATTTCAGCTTTTCACAATTGTTATTTCTAACAAATATTAGGTTTTAAAATTTTGTCCCTTAATTTTGGACGCTACTGTATATATATATATATATATATATATATATATATATATATATATATATATATATATATATATTGGTGTCTGTTAAAAACATTGTAAGAAAAATAAAATAAAAAATAAATATAAATGCATAAAGAAAAAAATTAAGTATGCTATATTCAAATTTTTTGATTTTTGAAACATGAGAACTCTTATGTAGCGAAGGAATCATATTTTTAAACAAAAAATATTATAATATAAGCTCTACTTCTGTATGGAGCACTGTCTTCTTAAAAATAAAAGCAAAAATACTAAGGAACTCCGGATTATGCATCCAACGTGTTCTTTTCTATTTTCTGCATACCTGCGCACTTATTAGAGCAAGATCAGATAGGAGTGATAGAAGGGAGGATAAGGGTAATGGATAGATTAAGGCAACTGGAGATGTCGATTGACATTACACTTGAATAGCTGGAGATTATAGCTCACAGGGAAACAGGAAAAGGAAAGGGAGTTCCACAGGCGAGAGGTGCGAGACATGAAGCTATTAGAGTAGAAGAAACGGCTACATTTAGGAGTTTCGACAGTGAAGGGGTGAGAGCGGGATGCCAGCCTCGTAGGGCGCTGGAACTCATGACGTCTGGGAACCAGCGAATGCAGCTCCTCGGAGCAATTTCCATGAAAGTATTTGTAGAACAGACACAGGAGGCGACGGCGCGTCTGTTTTTTTTTGACTGTAGACGAGACGCCAGGGCAGGGCCAACCACATTCATATCCGCCTCTGGAGCCTATCAAGAACCCCGAGGCAAACAGAAGGGCGCCAGACCATATATGGCAGCAATACTCCATGCAAGGGCGAATTGTGGATTTGTAGATCTGGAGGATCGACTCTGGGGAGAAAAACTTCCTAGCACGGCTCAAGGAGTCAACTTTCCTTGCAGTGGACGAGGCAATTGACTCGATGTATTTGTTCCATCTCAGGTCAGCAGTCAACGTGAGACCGAGAAGCCGCAGAGAGTTGCTCTCGAGAAGTTGAGCGTCAGACATTCTAATATATATATATATATATATATATATATATATATATATATATATATATATATATATATATACCAGCAAGCAGAAGTATTTCTCCTCCCGATGATGGACATTTCGGTCGAAACTAGTCGAGGAATCTAAATGGAATAATAATAAAAAAAAAACGAAAGAATATTAATCTACAACCCAGTGTGTCTGAAGATTTTAATTTTTTTTATTTTCTTATTGTTCAATATATATATATATATATATATATATATATATATATATATATATATATATATATATATATATCCAAGATGGTTGGAATTCACTTTTCTTTCTCCTAGGCTGGTCCCCAACAACGGTATAGAGCCGAGTTGACTCCTCCCATTTTGAATTCAAAGTTGTTTTTCACCTAGACCGGTAACCAGCCAAGGCTACTTGACCTATTATAGGATTAGGTATATTTAGACACCAATTATTCATTAGAAAATTGTTAAATTCAACCGAAAATGTCTGATTAATTCATTTTTGTTTTTTTTACAGTTTGTAAATAAGAGATACATCGAGATAAAAATGGTGGATAATTTCATATCTATTTGAGTCGGAATTCAAGATTTTTGTTGAAATACTTTAAATGTCTCAGTTCTTCATACAGGGACAGGGCCAATAACAACTGATTCTTCTTGGGAGTTTATCAAAAATCTCTAAATACAGAACAGAAGCACCAGGCCATATGCTACAGCAACATTTAATGCATAGTCGAATGGTAGAATTATATGTCAGATATATTCCACTGAAAAATATGCATCTACTATGATATAACAAAGCAACGGGTGTAAGTATCAGCCATGTTGAGGGAAAAAAGAAAAGGTTCTCAAGGACGATTAAAGGTAATCAGTGTTATTTTTTGATGTATTAAAATTAAAATGCCATTTCTTGCCTCAGAGAATAGATGGTAGGTTATATTTTTTGGTGTCAGCTGCAAATTTGACCTGATAGAGTCTATCAGATTTATTATTAAGAGAGGAGACCTGTCGACAGCATAGATACCCAGATGAGGTGTGATGACATCGAAAAGATTATTGAGGAACAACGTAGGTTCAAGGATATATCCCTGGAGGACATCTGCATTAATACAAAATGTTCTAGATTATAATATATATATATATATATATATATATATATATATATATATATATATATATATACATATATACATACATACATAGATAGATAGATAGATTGTATTAAATATTTTATATACAATAATAATATATATATATATATATATATATATATATATATATATATATGTATATATATATATATATATATGATATTAGTCTTTATGCATTAGTGTAGGGCTATGTAAGCGTTTTAAAAATTACATCAGTTTCTATTAATCTGAATTCAAGCTTTGAAAAATATTTTTGCTATATTTTGCCATATATTCTATATAGATCTGTAACTTCAGCTTAACTATCAAACTCCCTAAAACGCAGACGCCATATCTGTCATATATATCACCAAGTCAGTAATATTAGATAAATATTTAATTTTTATTTCTTGTAGTCAATGCGTTAACTCTTAATATAAGACTGTTTGCCTGAAATGCGTTATGATTCAGAAATACATGAGTTTTTGTTGTTTCTTTGTTTTTTTGTTTTTGTTTTTTTGTTTTTGTTTTTTTTGTTTGTTTTTTTTCAGAACAAAATCCTGAAACTTTGGATTCCTAAGTTTTCATTACTGCGATTGCTTTCGACGATATTTTACATGATTTTTTGCGACTAATTTTTCGTCCGATGTCAGTTTTTAGAACTTGGTAGTAAATTTGAGAATAATCGAAATTAATTGCGAAAGTCACCCATGAAATAAAAATAATTGTTTGTTCGGAAAGTAAGGACATTCGTCTTTAAATTAAACGGCGACAGAAGAATTATCGCTGAATTTTTTAAAAGGAAAACTTAAATATCAATATAATATTGATGCAACGATCTATTTTGAGTTCTGCAGTTTATTGTTGCTTATCGCATTTTCACCTCCCTATCTATTTCGATGAATGCCCAATAAAGCGCCCTACGCAGGAGTTACTTTGAATGCCGTTCGATAGGGCGTCTTTTTAGCTAATTTTGATTATATTAATATATGACATTTATTAGCCCAATGTATTTTCTCTGAAAAAAGTTGAATATTTGTCCAAAACTCTCACCAGATTAAATTAATGCTGAAATTTCCTTTGTTCAAAATCCATACCGTGAAATTTGCCATAATTTATATATATATATATATATATATATATATATATATATATATATATAACTACACTCGTTTCGAAAAACCCTCGAATTTTTAATTTGCCAATAATCAACTCAATCCCGAGGGAAAAAAGGTTTTTAAAAAAAAGAGCTAGAAACATGAAAGTCTGTCGAAAAAAATCGCACAGATACAGGTTCAAAGCCCAAAGAAAAAACCCCGACACGAGTAAACAACTAACTAAAAGAGCTCAATACAACCGTAGAGCAATTCCCTGACGATTCGTTTAGGTGAAACCTGGGTAGGTTTGTCTGGCTCACTAGGTTTATATATATATATATATATATATATATATATATATATATATATATACATATATATATATATGCATACGTGGACGTAAGCGTATTTACATATACATGTTGGGATAAATTAATCAATCTCTATATTTTAAATGTTTAACGAAACGGTTCATGATTTGGATTGTTCAGTATAGGTTCTAAAAAAGAAATATTTATCGGATTAAAATGATTTCTTTGTATATATTCCTGGTTTTCCATTAAAATAATCTCAAAATATTTTACATTATGACGAATAGATTTTTTATGCTCAATATATAATTATTATTCTTTTTTCATTTATTATAATAATTATTCCGCTCACATAGGTGTTCGCACACACACAATCACACACACATATACACACACGCGTATATGTGTGTGTGTGTGTATGTGTGTTTTGTGTGTGATACAGCGAGAGATGGAGCGAGAGAGAGAGAATAAATATTTAAAACTGTAACGCGCAGATTATTGAAGCTCTTTTTTTATAAAAATATTTAAAGTACCTAAAGTTGATAAGCCATATACCGTTTCCCTTCAGGACGTGGACGATCATGTTTCTCCTCAATTTCTTATACCTCATGGTTCTTAGCAATGTTTTCCTATTTGCCAAGCAACCTGCCCCAATTCCGATCCATCATCCATTCCCACAAGCTCTTCAGGTAGTTCACCCGCTGCTTTCCCTATCTCACTTGCCCTCAATTAAAACGTGTGAAATTTATGATTTCTCAGACTTCCTTATTACGTTTCCATGAAATTTCAGCAGTCTCTTTCTGATTCTGGGTATAATTTTTCTGTTTGTTATCACTTTCTTTAAGACATCCGTATTACCTATTCGCTCCCTCCATGGAATTTGCGGTATCCTCTAGTTGAACAACATAGCTGTTGTTTCCCCATATTTTATAATCATTTCATATCAAGGGTGTGTTTCAGACACAAGGTGTTACTTGGTGTCAAAGTATAAGAAAAAGAAAAACATTATTAAGAACGGAGATCAATTTAAAGAAGAGGAATCAAGAAGACAATGTCAAGAAGACAAGACGTTAGGCATTGCATTTAAATTTTTGGAGATCAAAGTTGACTGGAGATCAAGAAGCTGGAAGAGAGTTCCACAGGGCAAAGTGCTAGGAAAGAAGCTCTTAGAAAAGAACTTATGGTTACAGCTAACCAATTCAACTGTAAAAAGATGAGACCTAGTTGCCAACTTAGTACTGTCCTTAAATTCATAAAGTCTTCAGAAAAGTTGATCAGAACAATTATCATGAAAGTATGTATAAAAAAAGGCAGGAAGACAAAATATATTACGGTTCTGGGGAAGTCATTGATGCTGGCGTGCTTGATCAGGACCAATAATCTTTCCATTTAATCTGTGAGAATATTGTCCAGCATTCATTCCAATTTAAATTATTTTTATAACATAGCAATTCAGCACTATTTTCTTTTTTCCCTGAAGTAATTGTCCTGTTAATTCTTTGTTTACCTTTTATAATGCATCTTTCGATAATGCAATGGACGTTAAGATATCAGCTTCGCATTTTCAGTCCTCTATATAAACTTCTGGAATTGTTTGATGTTGATATCGCCAAACCGTACTTCAACATTTTTCCTGGTTGACAAGCATACATTTTGAACATTATTTTTCGCTTTGATTTACCGCGTTGTCTAGGAGGCTCTGTAATTTTCTTTCTGTGTTTGTTATCGATACAATATCACCTACTTTTCTTATATTAAGATTATGCATCCCGGATAATAAGTCTTGGTAAGTTCTCCAACTCCGTTATAATAGCCCCGCTGTAGATAAGTTCATTTCATCATTATTCTTATGGGACATATAATAAAACCTTTCAAGAGGAGAAGACCCCCATAAGCCGAAATGTGCTCGTGAATTAGTTTCGAAAAAGGCACGAAACATTCAACTACGATTTTTTCGAAATCTAGACAGTGTCACCAAACTTGTAACCAAGAATACACACACACAGACACACACACGCACACACATTGAATAACCAAATTCTGAAAGATACAATACAGCTTAATTTGCTTAAATGTGTATTTTAAGATTAAAATAATAAAATGAGGACAAACAGAGAGGCAACTCTACATATATGTGCAGGGAGACAGATTTGTTTTTGTTTTTTTCTGATTTCTGTAGCGAGCGAGAAGGTATCAGGATAGCACTTAGTTAAAACAGACAGATGAGGAATCGAAAGAAGCGGGACATATGTGAATGTTCAGTGTCCCAAGATCTAAAAAGGACGTTAAGAAGGGATCTGAAACGACTGAGTATTGAATCTGGCATTGCCAGACAAATTGATTTGATAGAATTATTAGACATTTAGGAAACAAAAATGCCAGAAGAACACATTTTAATTATTTTTCTAGTTAAATGTTAAAATTGTTATTTTATTTTTCAAGTATTTTCCTTTGAAAGAAATTATTATAAATGTTTACGAAGCATTTCATTATGACAAAACCTAAAAGGTGATTGTTGAATGCAACTGTAAATACTGATTTATACTGATTTATTAATTGAATATGTTTGTAATATTGTGTTATTTCTGATTCCGAGAGATTATATATAGATTTATTGGGTTATGTATTCCTCAGTTTTGAAAAAAAATGGCCTACATCGGTTCTCCAAAGAGATCTTGTACAGTCTTCGAAAATTTCTCTTGGGCGTAAATGATAGAATAGGATTAAATAGGAAATCCGTATAAGAGAGTTGTCGGGACCGGAGAAGAAGTTTCTTATATCCGGGTTTCTCTTATATCTGGGTTTGGTCTATTTTGTTTAGGTAAGTATGGGCTCTAATTTGGGGCCAGAGAAAATCTCCCTTATATCCGGGTTTCTCTTATACCTGGGTCTCTTATATCCGGGTTACACTGTATCTAGATGAGAGAGATGATTATTTTCAAGCATGCGCACAGATAGATATTATCTTTATATTCCAGCACCTATTCGCCTTTTAAAGAGGCCTCACGTTACAGAATGGAATAAAATGTAATATGTGATGTCTCTATCCGTTGTGTTGACATTTTAATTCGACAATAAACAAAAGATTGTTACAAAATTTCACAACGTTTTCGTCGTAGTAAGTTTTTTCTGGGTTGTATCTCTCACTTTAGAATAGAGTACGACAAAATTGACTGATCTTGTAGATTGCTATTGACAAAAAAGCTTTGAGTGAGTGAAACCTGTAGACCATGGCAAAGAGTATCCGTCTTCGAACCTTGTGGACTGACGCTACAGAATCACAAGCAAAAACATGTGCCAAATAACAAGAACCACACCATATGATGACTTTCAACAGAAGCAACAGGTAAAATGGATATCACCCGTAAATCGAAGAGGAAAATGACATAATCTCAATGTTGACGTTTCACACTAATTTCAAAGAAAAAAAAAACAATGGAGGAAGCCCCAAATCAATACTGAAAATAACCACTGGATTTGAGAAACCTATATGTCTGAAAAAATAGAAAGAAATTGTATAAATTTCAACCGATCGCATTAGTAGCTTCTCAGTCAGAATCTAGAATATTTCCTCATAAGCAAACGGCTAATATTATCATTACCACTGTATTTAACAGGAAACATGTATCAGAAATTTTATCAGTGAAAATTATTCAATGATTAAGAAAACGCTCGGCGGAGATTCAATAAGCGAATCTCAGACGATTGCAATTGTGCCAAGAATTCGTTGAAAGCGATCCACGTTATGAAAGGCATTCAACAAGCGTTAACACCCTAAAACGTTCAACTTATACGGGCTGCAATGAGAGGAAATCTGTGATGGACGATGAAAACAACAAAATTTGAAAATACCAACCATTTTGAATATATTCGTTCTTGATTGTACTTGCAGGAATCTTTTAGCAAATCATCACATCAGCCAGTTCAGTCAGTCACAAGTTCAATTTGGCTCGCTGTGCTTTCTGGAATTTCTCTACGAACTAAATTCACCGTTGAAAGAGAAGAGAATTCATAATCATAGACTTGATGGAGAAGAACATGACGAGAAATTCCGTAGCAAAGCCTGACAAGAAATTTGCGTAATGATTTGAGACGTAAAAGAAGCTGTATGGGGTTAGCAAAGGAGTAATTTGATAACAACCGGGACACTATTGCTATAGCTAGGCTAAATTCCTTTAATATATTATAGCCTAAACATTACAGAACAGAACTGGCATGTATCTAGATAACATTCTTTTATTAACAGAGGGCTATATAACGAGTGCTGTTAATTACTTCATAATTATATAGTATTACAAAGGTCTATATAAGTTCAACCAGTTCAGCCCTTTATAGATGGGACAGACCATGCTACGTCCACGGAATTGAACCAATTATATTTCCTCCGTCTTCAAATTGCAAAAAGAAGGTTGTCATCAGATAGCTACTGCTACTATGTGAAAGACACTGCTGCGTGGATAATTCCACTACAATATTAATCTCTTCGTCAATGGTTTTCTTTTCTCAGTAATCTCGTAATGTTCATTACTTCTACTTCCGTACCACACATTCAGTAACGCCCCTTCAGTGGCTCTAGGGCCTTATAATGAGTGAACTTTATTAGACAAAATAATTGATAAGTTTTCATCATAGACAACGTGCGATGGGTAAATTCACGACATATCATACATTTAATTTCGCGCATACAGGTTGTTTATATTTGATTTTGTCAACTGCACAATACAGTATGGTCAGTTGGTCACCATCTTTGAGAAAAATAGCACAATGACACAACACTCCGCCAGATATTTGGAAACGACATGCTGTACTGCTTGGCATTCGCGCCGGAAGCTTCAATACGAGTGTTTGGATGTCAATCTAAGGACAGTGCAGAGGATTCTGAAAGAGTTGGATAAGTTTAATTGTGATTACGAAGGTACGGCAGCTCGGAAAACTAACTCTGATTCTTCTAAGAAAATAACTCCCAAATTTGTTAGTGAGGGCCACAGACTCAAAATGGTGGCCTACATCGGTTGCCTTGAGGAAGTAGTGCTACCCTGGGTCAAAAGAGTAGCTGCTGGATGTTCCTATGTCTGGCAACAGGACTCTGCACCATGACACACGAGTAGAGAAACCCAGTCTTGGCTGTCATACAATTTTTGCGGCCACATCATTTCTTACATCTGGCCACCTAACTCCCCAGACTGTAACCCTCTTGATTATTGTGTGGGGCGCAGTTGCAAGAGACACCAACAAAACTCCTTGTAACACCAAAGATGAACTGAATGGAAGGATTTTGGAAGCATTCACCAATTTACACAAGGAGAGCGTCCAGAAGAGTTACAGGAGATTCCGAAGTCGTCTGGAGGTCGAGGTTGGAGCCAATAGCGATATTATTGAATAACTTTACTTTTTATTATTTCAAGACATTTTTGTATAACTTTGGTAAATATATTTGTTAAAATGAGATGCCAATATTATTTTAATTTTTGCGTAATTTAGACGACAATTTATCCATCGCACCCAGTATATACATATATATATATATATATATATATATATATATATATATATATATATATATATATAACGTAAAAACAGCTGTCTTACGTGGTCTTTAAAATATTTAAGTACATATTATTATATGAAGTGTGTGTTACTTGATTTTGTTTCCAGTCTATCGCTTAAATTTGCTTTCAAAACCAGTTCAGCCAGTCCTTAAAACTGGTTATTTTATGTACATTTCTGAATTGGTTAAAACAAGAAAAAGTTTAACATCTTTGTATGAGAATAATCGTTATGAACAGGAGTGCCTCATTCTCGCCATCACATAAATAAGGAAAATGTCTCCTGGGGTTGTGAATGAACTGTAACTTTTCTTTCGTGAAATGAAAAAGGCGGAATCTTCATTATTTAATATGGAAGCAACCAAACTACCTGTCTATATTTCTGGGATGAGGTATTATGTACACTATTTACATTGTTCAGACTATCATCCTCATCTTTGCTGCCATATTTATCACAACGTTTCGGCCGGTGTACGCTCCGGCCTTCTTCAGTTGGTTGGAATGTCGAACTGAACCATTTATTTCGCTCGTTGGGTTAGACTAGTTCCACGTCCCATGTCTAATAGATGTCTGTTATCAGTTATCTCCTGTTAATTCCCAAGTCAATTCTCCAAGTTCTCCACTGCCTTAAAGGCATTTGTTAGATTCAGTGACAAGACCCAAAGAATGTTAGTTCAATACCTGATTAAGGCGGTGGAGAACTTGGAGAGGGGAATTAACAGGAGATAACTGATAACTGACATCCACGTGGAACTAGTTCAGTCTACGCCAGCGAGCGAAATAAAGGGTTCAGTTCGGCATTCCAACCACCTGAAGAAGGCTGGAGCGTACAACGGCCGAAACGTCGTGATAAATATGGCAACAAAGATGAGGATGATTCTGCGAACAATGTAAATAGTGAACTAAACAACCATCAAGAAGAAACGGACATATTTACACTTTTGCTATATATTTATTTCCTGCGCTTTTAAAATTGCTGTTTTTTCATTTAAATTGACCGTCTGGAAACTAATATGTTTTATCAACATCAATAAAGATATTTTATATTTGACACAAATTCAAGAATTAATAATATTAAGCAGGATACAAATCTGGCGGTTTGATGCCACAGGGGAAAAAAGTTTCTAAATTTTCTATACTACTTAAATTCTACAACGTAATCGTCCATATATTGTTTAGTTCATACATTTATTTCGTTTTTTTTATTTGCCTCTTTACCACGTAGCTTCCACATTTGTAGTTGCACAAGTGTTTGAGTCAACGAAATCAATGATGATTATAAGCGACACACATAACGGACTTGAAGACTAACTAACAAATGAAATAGCAATATGATGGTTTCCTATATGTTTAACTACAACAAATATGGTGTTTTGTAGCGGGGACAAACAAAAGTATAATATCATCGAGGTAAAGCAGAATATATTTGCAACTTGACAAAAATGTTTTCCAATATCCAAAATTAATAAAATGTTTGACCGTCGCTTCAGACATTAATTTTAAAAAAAGTATATTGAAAAATAGCACAAGAAAATCTCTCGGAAGGAAAAAAAAAAACTATTAGAATAATATTCGAAACTCGTAAACTTAAAATCTATGCTTGAATGACAGATGATTTTGAAGGATTGATGAAAAATAACTATGGAATTTGAATGAGTGCATATTATGTAAAATAATTATAGAATATAAATGTCTGCATATTATCGTATTTATAATTATAAAATGTGAATAAGTCCATATTATCGTGATTAATAATTATAAAATGTGAATAAGTATATATAATCATATTTATAATTATGAGATGTGAATATGTGCATATTATTATATTCAATAATTATAGAATTTGAATAAGTCCATATTACCATGCTTAATAATTATAGAATATGAACGAGTGCATATTATCATGTAAAGCAATTTATTCATATTGGATATTGTGTTAATAAAATATATATTATGTTGCTATTATCTTTCGTATATATTTATATACAAAAATCAATTTGAACAATAAAATTTGATACTTTCTAAAGGTTTTATTAACATTTTTATTAATATGGACAGATATTATGATATTATCATGATAATGCTTAAAATATCACTATATATTACACGGGTAAATATACGTATATTATTAATGAGCTTCCAACGTTGATTGGTTAAGACCAGGTTATTTTTGTAAATTCTCACTTGAATAAAAAAAAAAATGACAGAGTATATTATCACTTGAATATATAAATAAGGATTGAATGAAAACCATGCGGTATGGGAAATATACGTATATACCGATATGAAATGTTGAAAACATTGTTTAAAAAATGCTAATTTTTACGTTAGAGGCGGCAGTCAACAAATAAAATACAAACAATGCCACAAAATTACATCGGTGGAACTTACTTAAATTTAAATAAAATAATATATATATATATATATATATATATATATATATATATACACAAACGTCTGGATATAAATTTGAGCAAAGCATTCAGTGCGTTTGTATTTTCGCGGGAATATTTGTAATCATAATTTGTACCTGGAACATTCCGTTTAATAAAATAAAAAAAGCTAATATAATTAGTATTGAATTGAATGTGATATGATCTCCGATTAACAGAGAAGGGAACTTTTTTTTATTTTCCGTCTCTTCTTGGTAATTTTTATACTAAAACATTTCAAGATACTTAAACTTTGGAGAAAAAGTAAAAGCAAAAATAAACACATTTTAAAAGAAATAACATAAAAATCGAGCAGAAATCAGTTAATTTCCGTAACGATATATTTGAATTAAAAATAAAGTGTTCAGCCACTTATATTTGTCGTTATTTGTGGCACTGATGTAGATGTTTTTCTGAAATAAAACTATTTTATTATCAGCGACATATTAAAATGAAGTTTCCTAAATTGCCCTATGTGTATATGTACAAAATAAGAACTTGCCTTCACCGGAGTTGAAACACATTATAAAATATTTGCAAAGATTCTTTCTACAGACGGGATTTTCAATCTTACTAGATGGATGTTCAGATTTTGTAAGCTTGTGTCAGACGAATCAAATTTAGCACTCAACACACACACGCACACACACACAGATATATATATATATGTAGAGAGAGAGGGAGAGAGAGAGAAAGTTCCTAAGGAAAAACATATTTCATAGTTTTTAGACTGTTACCTATACGACACGAAAGGATGTTGTATCAAAAAGAAAAAAAAAGATGACTACATTGGTGGACATTAAACAAGAAATTGAAAATACATGTGTAGCAATCCCACTGCGCACTTTGGCCATCGTTGTCCAAGCAGTAGTTCGCCATACATATAAAAGTTAAAGGCCACCATTTTGAGCATCCCTTTTGAATATAGAGTACAAAGGTAACTTCTTTTAATCTTGTGATGTCTAAATAAACTTAGTATTACATTATCTTTATAAGTTTTTCCTTTCCTGAAGTGTATATACATTTTTCGCGGACTCTCTCACTAAACACACACACACATATATATATATATATATATATATGTATATATATATATATATATATATATATATAGTCTGTCAAGTTATATTACTTGGCAGCTTAATTATCAGTTACTGACGCCTGATTTCTATGCAGCTGCTCGGATCGATCAAAATCTCAGCTATCCAGGAAACAGGAAAACGCTCTTTTTATCCGTGAGAGATCTTCACGCGTGGGTTGGACATCCAGTTGTTGGGAAACAATTATCACCATGTTTTTGTGTAATAAATTGATTCTTTCTTTTTGTAAGGGAAATATTTCAATCCAGCATTTTCACTGGTATTCATGTTATTAAGGGATTGAGGGATCTGCACACCAATAAAGTGACGGTAGCCTCATTTACACGCCATGACACCCATGCTAATAAGTGTATATGCATCTCCAATATGTGTATATATATTTATTTCCAGCATCGAGGTTACCATCCTTCAAAATCGCTTCTGCTGGGCGGGTCACGTATCCAGGAGGCGTACCACCTGCTATATATTATCCTGTTTGGAGAACTCGCCAGCAGCAAGAGGATACACGGAAATCCAAAACGATGCCTCAAGGATCAGTTGAAGACATCCCTGACAGTTACCAATATCGAAACTTTGACCTCGGAAAGCATGACTGTAAATCGGCCTTCCTGGGGTAGCACCATCTAAGGTTGACCAAGACTTTCGTGCCCAACCGTCAACATGAAGAGGATCTGCGACGTGCTGTCACGAGGTACTGACTCGCTATTCCACGTCCACCACACACATTTCTTTGTGACTACTGATCAGGACTATTCAGGAGTAGGCTGGACCTTCACAGCTATCTTCATCGCCGCCACCAGAGGAGAGAAAGGGAATAAGTATGAGAGGATGGCCGTCACAATTCTCGGATGCGAGCGGGTACCGACGATAGCAGGCAGATGCATCACAACCAAATGTACTCGATAATGTGACAAGATTAAAGGAAAACGGGATAAAACCTTATAGATTCGCCTATCGAAGGGTTTACGCTCATTCCCCGTCTTTTAAACAGGAGTAGAGGTTTATCCCTTGTTTCCTGTTTAGGACTGGATTTCCGGTTCCTTCTCCTAAACTAGTTTCATTTTCTTTAATCCCAGTAACCCCTTGCATCTTAGTGGCATTATCACTTTGCTTAGGGTGAAATTATTGAAAAAGTTGTGGTTCTGCTAGAAATTTATACACGTTGAGTGATTTAGTTCGATAAGACAGTGTCAAATTTTTGGTGTTCCCAAGTATCTAGAACTGCTTCCCAAGTGTCATTTGCTGCCTCATCTTAAGATGTGACACACAGATAATGCTGTGTCGATTAAAGGCTCAAAAAGAAAACAGATTAAGCTTTTAGACAAGGTAGCAATAAGATATCAGATAGAAGGTGTTACTGCAAACTGTCTGTGTTGTAGGAGATGAAGGAAAGCGTGACACAGGGATCAGAATAGCGAAAGATGTCTTTCAGAAAATAAGTAAATTATTAAAACACAGGATTATTTGTTACAAAGAAAAAGTTACTGAAATACAATCTTATATTTATCCTGCATGTCGGTGAGTACTGGACAACTTCCTTAGGAATGGAAAAGAAAAATAGAAAAAGATAAAGATGTGGCTCTACAGACAACAGCTGAGAATGGACAGACCACGCGACCAAGAACCAATTTCTAAACTAATTAGGAACTATAAAATCACTTAAAATCAGAAACGGACAGATAATTTAGAGACGCATTATAAGAAAAGAAGATACAGTAAATTTAATTCTCTAAGGCGTCAATGTAGAACGAGACAGCGAGTAACTTACTTAACGTATTTTTATGTAAAACAAAGCAGAGACACAGAGAAATGGGAACGTATGAAACGTTTCATAAAGCTACGATAGACAGGAAGTTGTAGAGAGTCATAATTGCCCACGTCCCGAAGCGATATTACATATTAATAAAGATAAACTACTTAAATTACCTCCCCTGAATATGAATACAAATAATCTGTTCTACAGAAGGATGCTGAAAATTGCGTGGAGGGAACGTGTAAACAACGAGGAAGTCTTAAAGAAATTGTAAACAAAAATACTTATAATCAGAATCAGAAAAGAAAATGCTAAAATCTCTTGGACTCACAATGAGAAAAAGCGGTTAGAAAACGTAACATTCACAGAGCGTGTAGAAGGCAAGATAGATTGAGTAATGCAGCGGGTCACCTACCTGACGATCTTGTGTGAATGGAGAGCGGAAAGTGAGGCTGGAGGCTTGACAAAGGTAGAACGGCTGCGTCGCAAGAGATAGAAAGTTGTGGCGAGCTCATTTCATAAAGAGATTCATCACATAGAAGAAGAAGAAGAAGAAGAAGAAGAAGAAGAAGAAGAAGAAGAAGATATTATTGACTGGACGCAGGTCACTTTTCGATAGCAGATGTTCCAATAAATGTCTAAATGTATTCGGAAAAGTTTTCTTTCACTGTAAAATTTTATTTCCTGTGAGCATAACATTTTGTTTTCCATTATTGTTAAATATTATTTTCATCAGGATATAATCTTATTTTCAGACAGTGTACAATATTAGTTATTTCAGTGTATAATATTTTCCTTCAATCTATAATATTTTGACTAAGTGTGTAATGTGGAAAAAGAGATATTTATGAAGTATAACAGCCTGTCACATTGGCTTTAGAAGAGACATGTTAGCAACTATTTTTCTATAATAAACGAATTAAAAATAAAAACAGAATAGGATAGCAAAACTTATTTCGATTTTAAAATTGGAAATTGAGGAAAATGACTTATTTAAATAAAATGTAATTTTTCGAATGCATTTCCATTTACTGAAAATAAAAATAAAATCATTTTGTCACAATTGAGAAGACTGTATTAACGCGTCCGTGTCTAAAAGGGAATAACAAAGATATATCTTTACTTGAATTGATTTTTTTTTTTTAATTTTATACACAGATAATAGAATATGTTGAACAGAAATCTATACAATTCTTATATGATCGTGGAATCTGTAATTAGAAAGACCATCTCTTTACGCTATTCATAATATTCAACTGAGAGTAGGCGGGGTTTATATAAAAATTCCCGTAAGAGAAAGAGGGAAGCCAAAACCTAAACACAGAAGAGATAGATAGATAGATAGATAGATAGATAGATAGATAGATAGATAGATAGAAGGGATTGAGATATAGAGAAGGGATTGAGATATATAGAAGAGATTAAGATAGATAGATAGATAGATAGATAGATAGATAGATAGATAGATAGATACTGAAATAGAAGAGATATATAGATATAAAAGACTTAGATAGATAGATAGATAGATAGATAGATAGATAGATAGATATAAGAGACTTAGATAGATATATTTATAGATAGACAGACATACAGACAGATAGATAGATAGATAGATAGATAGAAGGGTCTAATATATATATATATATATATATATATATATATATATATATATATATATAGATATATAGATAGATAGATAGATAGATAGATAGATAGATAGATAGAAGGAATTGAGATATATAGAAGAGATTGAGATAGATAGATAGATAGATAGATAGATAGATAGATAGATAGATAGATAGATAGATAGATAGATAGATTTCCCTATCAGCTGTGCTTATTGAATAAAGACGCAACTTACTATGGACAAGATTTATGTCTTTAAATAATAGAATAAAGCGCTCAATTCACTTGAAACTCATAATTTGGAAACTAACCTACAATTAGACTCGGAAACTGACTAGTGACGATCAAATAAAGAAGCAGCCAGAGTTTCTAGGAAATCAGTTCCATAGATAGACGAATAGATGGCACGGGGACTTGATGAATTACGTGATTGATTAATTAGATGTTATCGGAAATCATTGATTGTCGATTCAAATATTTCTCCTTTGTCTCTTCGTTTATCAAAGGCGTACACACAAGACTTATGCTTTAAAGGATGCGTGAGTATCTGCCTACCAAAGAGAAAGCGTGAAGGAAAGGAAATGTCTTCGACTTTTCAAAGACAATTCTAAATAAACATGAAAAAAACAATATACACTAAGCTTTACATTCTTTTCTTTTCTTACTATGAACATAATAATCCAATCATAATATGCAAAAATTCAAATTTTGTAAGAATTTTAGCTTATCGTCTTAAAAGGAAATTCAAGCCATTTCTTCATAAATTTTTCGGTGTTCAGTTTCACATTAATATCAATATTTTACATTGACAGTACAGTTTCACATTAATATCAATATTTTACATTGACAGTACAGTTTAGAACTGAGCCGATACATTAGTCACACATTATTTGATCATAGTTATATACCGTATATTCCCGTGTATAAGGCGACCTTTAAAATTTAAAAATTAGCCCGCAAAATAGGGGGGGGTCATCTAATATAACAGTTAAAAAAGCTAACCTTAAATCCCATTGAGTATCGGCATGGGTAATTAGGCTAGAGTATTTGCGTCATGAATTGTGACAAGAGACCAAATACCTCGGGATGATGTAAATAATTCTAGTTGAAACAATTCACATTATAATACTGTAATACAGTTATAATTATAATAAAACTACTTTTGTTTCTTGATATCACATTCACATTCAATAATCAAGAGATTGTTTTCTCAAGAATTTGCAAAAGTTCCGCTGTGGAACATGTACAAATAACAAGTAACGTAAACAAATGTATCGTTGTTGATTAGCAGATCTATGGATGGTGTGCTTACGCCAATCATTATTTCCCATAACAGTGTTTAATAACAACATTTGGATAATATACAATTTATATGTCTTATTAAAATTCATTATCATTATGGTGTTAAATAGCAACAACATTTAGTATAATATACAAATAGTATTTTCCAATAGCATACATTATAGCCTTTGCGGTGTTAAGCAACAAAACATTTAAGATGCCATAAAATATTTATTACTCATTATTGAATACGCAAGTTATGTTTTCATTTGTACGAGTCGTTAGAATCAAATCGTTATTGTTATTTTCATAAAGATTCATGATAATATTTTATATTATTTGATTCCTTTTGATTTCATAACGATAAAGGCAAATAAAACAACATTTATAATAACATCAGCTTTATTTTATACTCGTAATAATCATTATGATAGGCCTTACTGCTACTGGCGGCCTAGGCTAGCTTACCGTAGGTTTGCCTACATATTCGGTCTTCTTATAAGACAGATAAAATCACGAAAGTTGAGCTAGATTTTTTCTTCTCGTCTTATTTTTAGGTCGCCGTATATGTAAACACACATATATATATATATATATATATATATATATATATATATATATATATATATATATATATATATATATATATATATAGATATATATTTGTGTGTATATATATATGTATGTATATATAGAGAGGGGATAGATAGATAGATAGATAGATAGATAGATAGCTCAATACAATTTTTATTATAGAGCGTATAAGGGAATTAAAATTAATGCCATCCAAACAATTTACCTCATTTCATCGATGTGAAAGTAGTTTTCCCTGGACTTATCAATGCAAATACATTCACAAATTCTTACTATTTTAGTAAATGTATTTGCGCAGAGGGTGTCAAGGAAAAACTATTTTACCATGGACGAAATGATCATCTGCATGAGGTAAATTGTTTGGATCTCATTAATTGCAATTCACTTATATATATATATATATATATATATATATATATATATATATATATATATATATATGAAAAGGATATATAAATATGTGTTCATGCTTTTAAAATCTTTCACTTTTCTTGAAAGATCTTCGATTATAATGTGGCACCATGCATCCACACGATTTGAAAGATATATTTATAGATATATGATTTGCTTTTTTACGGTTTATCAACCATTTGAGGATTATTTAAGGCCAAAATGTATTTTAGGTTTTAAGAATAATTCTTTCTTTTTTTTTTTTGCAAGAGGATTGAACCGCCATGCATTCAGGCGATTTGGAAGAAAGAAAGTGAAAACGTAGAAAAGAAAAAGAAAGAAAAAGTAATACGAGACGGGTCATAGGTGAACACACACGCACACACACACTGCTTAAGAGACGGGAATAAGGAAGAAAAGGGTTATTGTTGATAGGTATCAAATGTCGAAAATATCTAGGTCACCTACGAACAAGCCTTGACCGATTTCCGCTTATCCGCGAAAAATGGAATTGTGTTATCAATAGATGTCACCAAAAGAAGAAATCCATTTTGAAAACGTTAGATTTTGATAATGAACAAAACGCAGATGTAGCTTGCAGTCTTGACTGGGTGTGGAAAATTAAAATCCCACACAAGTAGTTTTCACTGGCTAAGTTTTTCTTTTGACAGAATAGACTTTTGCCCTGCGATAATAAAAATTTTATCAACACATGAGCCGAAGAAAACTGACATATTTTTATTTCTGCTTTGGAGACGCCAAATTGGCTGGAAACTTGGAGAAAATTCCTTTCTTAGACCATGTCAGATAATCCAGCTGTCCAGTGAATTGGCGATAAACTGCTTGACAAACGCCACGTGTTGAAACCGAGAGTTGTCACATCAACCGCTCATGATAACGGCGATTTAATTAATTATTTTTAGTTAAGCAAGGTATTTCTTTTCCAAAACAAAGCCACGGGTTGTTCACGCCCGACTAAGACGTCATTGGCCAAGTGGATCACATGACGCACGAAGGAGGAGGAAAGATACCCGACCAGGACCTCATTGGTCGAGAGTGGCCACGTGACGCACGAAGAAAATCAGTCGACGCCCCTATCCAAAGTATAAGTATGAGAAGCCGATACGAGGAAGTGGGGAGGGCAGTTCACGTCCCTCAGAAGCATGGTGAGAGAGTGGGAGTTAGAAAAGAGTTACCAAAAATGGAAAAGAGTGGAAAATCCCTAACCAGAAATAAGAAGGGTAGATACGTATTTAGAATTATCGAAGAACCCCTGGCGCCGACAGACCCACCCCAGTTTTGACGGCGTCAATAAAAAC
Source organism: Acanthosepion pharaonis (assembly GCA_903632075.3). NCBI lineage: Eukaryota > Metazoa > Mollusca > Cephalopoda > Sepiida > Sepiidae > Acanthosepion > Acanthosepion pharaonis. Next base: position 1,245,484 of record CAHIKZ030005036.1, on the reverse strand, counting down.
GAAGCCCCACTAGACAGAAATCAGTTCAGCCCCGGACGGCAGAGGGAAGAGTTCGTTCGCCCCAAGCGGGCAGAAGAGGCCAGTTCGTTTGGCCCTGAGTGCCGAGTTCGTTCGACCCAAGCTGGCGGTAGAGATGAGTGCCCAGTAGTTCAGACTCTGGCGAGAAGAAGTTCAGCCCCGGACGGCAGAGAGAAGAGTGCCCAGTGTTGAAACCGCCTCAAGATAGCTGACCAGATTCACGCAAAACTTTGGACTCTTCTGCAACCAAGAACAAGTAGTTTGAAGAGCGACTTAGAACAAGACCACAGAAATAAGTTTTTCGACTTTCGTCCAAAGACACACCGAAACACAAATTTCTTAGAGTGTAGACAACTTGAAGCGTTAAAATTCGCCTAGCGAAAGCGTCGTGCCACAATCCACAGAACGGGTCGGGAGGTAGACACAGTCCTATGTACCGAACAACTAGACATAAAAAGTTTGTTACCTTTTTTCTTTGATACTTTGAACTTTGTGAGTTTTCATTTTATTTTCTTTTATATACATATTTGTGTGTTATCACCCCCCCGTTGAACTCAGCTTGCATTACGGGCCCCAACCCCTGTTTGATCTCGTCTGTCTAAGATCAATTCACAACGTGAGTAGGCAGACTGGAGATCAGTGCAGTTACCCTGGTAACCAGGCGTTGGAAGCAGGTTGGGAACGGCGAGGCTGGTATCAATCTAACCAGATTCCTACCCGAATCACCAAAGGGTTAGAACGTCACGTTTGGAGCAGCGACACCTGGACGGAGCAGCGAGGAGCGAACGGCTGACGCCGCGGCGAAGACGTCACAATTGGTGCTGTTTAGGGACGTCACAACTGGCGCCGTGGTAGATCAGGGTAGAACGTCACAGTCGGCGCTGCGACCGGGGGACGACGTCACAATAATAATAAGGAATAGCAAATAGAATAAAAATATAGCCAAAATGGAAACAAAGTTAATGAAATTGGTTGGACTATATCTTCGAATACATATTATAAAAAAACGAATGAATTTAAAAGTTCAATTTGCAGCGTCCCTTCTTCTTCATGCAGTTGTGTATTTACGTTAACGTAAACATCACTTTAGTCCAATTTTGTCCAATTTACTACTTTGTCATATATATATATATATATATATATATATATATATATAGAGAGAGAGAGTGAGAGAGAGAGAGAGAGGGAGGGAGGGAACGAAATTACGCATATATTTCGATTATATTGCTGAAGGCTTCTGCAGAATCGACCACGCTTTTTGGAAGAATTGAATACCGAACTGGTGGGCAGTGTACCACATTGTCCCTAAACAACCCTCCTAAGTTTGTTTTTTTTTTGTTTTTGTTTTTATTTAAGACTTTTCTTTCTTCTATACCGGTTAACATCGAAGGCTCTACTACGGTTTCTCTTATGCTTTTTACTCATAGCTAAGTAGAGATGGATTCATACCTTTCTCTCTGGTATTTGCCCGTAAGTGAATGTAAAGATCTTGACTAGAATTCGAACATATATATATGTGTGTGCGCGTGTGTGCAATTTCTAAAGGAGTAATGAATTTGTATTTATTAATCCGACATATTTAAAACACGTCCGATTAATAAATAAAATCCATTATTTCTTTTGTAATTGTTTTGTTTATATTTCGGATGTTCTTTAGCGAATCTGAACGAGAAAAGTGTTCTTTAAGGTCGTATAATAGTATTGTTTAATACCAGTCTCTTCCAAACCGAGTCAATTAAAGCATGACCGATCTAACGACGGTTTCTACTCCGAAGGGTCATGACCGTTGGAATATTTCAGGCCAGAACCTTTTTGACTTTTGCTAAGATTTCTCGAATATTTTGGCCTGTAGAAGAAATACAATGCGGAGTGTCTACACAAATCTGGTTATCTACGAAAATTAAGGTATAAATTAATAAAATACACACACACACACACACACACACACACACACACATATATATATATATATATATATATATATATATATATATATATGTGTGTGTGCGTGTGTGTGTGTGTGTGTTTAAGTGTACGGCTTTTTTGTAACCCTATTTCCCTATGTCTTATATCGATGAACTTTTGTTGAAAAATGCATTGTTTTAGTTCTTGAGAAAGGAAATCCAAAAATGAAAATTTGATTTTACCCTATACCCAGTAAAGTTAAAATATCAAAATATTTCAGAAGATTATTTTTCAATTAAATAATGACGTAACTGGATACAACATCTCTATTTTTAACGAATTTATCAGTTAATAGCTATATCATAACATACAAATTTACAAATAAATAAACATTTCAAACTTGCATATGGAGTTAGAAGCTTATATATATCGGATTTAACAGTAAAACTTTCTAAATCGTGTAACAGCATGGGGCAATTTTCCATCCCACAAAATGTTTAATATATAAAAACCATTAAACTAATTGAGCTTCTTTTTTCTAGGTTTTCAGATAAGATGTTTAGCCATCTCGACATCATTTGTCGTAAGAACCACAAAAAACCCTTATTCAATTATTCAGCTAGAAAGGGAACAGGTTAAATTGTTTTGTGTCAGCTCCATTATGTCTTCCACCCTGAGCAGTGGTGAAAGGAAAAAGAACACCCAGGCCTTCAGTAATGGTACTAACATTCATATTATGACTTCCATCTTTAAAGACCATTCAAGAACCATTCACGAGAACGGTGAATAAGTTTAAAAAGAGAGGGAACAATAATTAGGAAAACATCAGGAAGAGGGATCATCATTTCAACTTAGAGCTAAATACATTCGTATTTTTCAAAATAGAGTCCAATAGTTTTATAAAAATACTTTAAAGAATTCCAGTAAGATATCTTTAATCATTTCTAAGATACAAACGTTCAAAGCTTAATCTAAAAATTGGACAATTTTGCTGTTACAGCATATGGACAATTTTGCTGTTACACCTGCTACAAGTAAAAATATCTTTTTTTTTTCTTTTTTTTTTTTTAATTTTAAGCGTTTCATCCCAAGCAAGACGGGAAGCCACTAGGACGCAAGGGGTTACAGAAAATTTGGAGCAAGATCAGATAGGAGTGATAGAAGAAAGGATGAGGAGAAGGGTAGTGGATAGATCAAGGCAACTGGAGATGTCGATTGACATTACATTTGAATAGCTGGAGATTATAACTCTCAGGGAAAATGGAATAGTGTTATGATGTTGATTTGGGGTTAGTAGAGACAAACGCCAAATAACACGTAACAATAAAAAGGGTTTTCATAGGTTGGTAAATAGGTACAGAAATCGCCTGAGTAGTCAATAACTAGCTCAGTTAAGAACTTCTCTGTCTATCTGTCCCCCCATGTCAACTGACATGCCACTATTTAAAGTCTTTGTTCACAGACGCAGACAAATTCATCTTCAAGAGGGGTGGTAGGTTTCCGACACAACAAATAGGGAAGGGAGTTCCACAGGTGAGAGGTATAATGAAAAAGAATGTGCTTTGATTTGTTCTGGGAACTCTAGTCATGATAGTTCTGAATTCCAGAAAAATATCACAGAGTTTAATTTTTTTCCAGCCTGCATTCTGCTACATAAATTCTGATAATCATCTGTAATATAGATTTAGTCAGTAAACGAATAGCCACCCATCTTTTAGAGATGATTCTACGAATTTCGAGTAGGGAGTTTCTTTTCTTTGGTAAAAGAATAAATGCCTAAATAGCTAGTATTTCTCTATATTGTCATCTTGCATTACTTAAGTTAGGTATTTTTTGAAACTTCACTTTTGGAAATCTTCCAGTTTCTTCGAAAAAGCGGAAACCTCGAGTTAACCGAAATAAAAATTCCATATCATCACGCCATCCTGTCGTTCCAGTAATTTCTTCTTTACCATTATTGAAATTTTTCTTGAGCTGTTCTTAAAACTCCACGTATAAATGGATATTTGATATTAGGCGATGTATTGTTTCCTCAAAGCTCGTCATCCATTATTACGAGAAGTACCCGGTCACGAACACGATGTTGACAGCCAATTAATTGTGGTCCTCCCATTTTATTTTGAGCAAATAGTTTTTGTAACTGCATCGCAATCCCATTCCAGATTCTAGTGTTCATATTCGTAATGTCTGTAACAACTATCATTATGGTCTTCCATAAATTGTATACATCCAAAACATTTGCTATTCTTTTGATAACAGTACCAGTTTTTCCATTTGGTAGATGTAATGCTTATAACTTCTCTTTTTTATTCTTCAAAACAAGCACTTGATATTCCTGGCCACCAATTCTAAGCGTAGTGTATTCTCCAGTTCTTCCTCAAGTTTAACAATTACTTTAATAGTGGATCTTTAATTACCATATCTAGCAGGTGCCTCAACGTCAATCCCTTCTTGAGATAACTGCTGATAAACGATTTCTGATTTGATGACTGATAAGCTTGAAGATGCTATTAATTTAGAATAGTTTTAGAACACAGTAGTCTTTCCAATTGCATATCCAACATGTCCTTTTCTTTCGATATGATGATGATATAATCGTCTTCCTTTAATACCCAGCCATTCAACATTATCTTTTTGTGTTGTCAAAAATGTCATTCAATAGATCATATTTTCCTCGTTTCACACATTCATTGTAAGTGTTCAGCACTTGTTTCAATTTTACTTGTATGACTTTATTTGATAAATTTGAGAAACCTAATTTCTTTTGCCATAAACTTGTTACTTCTTTAGAGATTTCCTTTATCCTTTCTTTCCTTCCATTGATGGATGTTCCAAGGAACAGATGGCGACTAACAAATATCCCGCTGTTGTTCTCCAATGATTGTTCTTCTAGTGGAATTGTTCTTTTTTCTTATGTGATTCTTGAAAGCTTGTTTCTATTAGCGGTAGAAGCACATTTTTTAGACATTATGGTTAAAAATGAATACTTGGAGATCATTCAGCAAATCAATCAGCGTTGCTCAATCAGGAAGCGTATATATTCTGAAACAAAAAGAAAATGATCACAAACACAACACACGTTTCCATTTCGCCTTATCGATGTATTATTTTAAAATACAATAATTGCGGCAAAAGGCCAAAAAGGCGGAAGTGGTGGGTGAATAGTTAACATTAACTATCTTATACTTAGCCAATCACATTCACGTCCAATCCATTCATTACAATTATCTCATTCACCATAAGAAGTCATCTTTCACCATTCACTACGACATACGCAAGACCTCATATTCACAGGTAAGATACAAAAGGAGCCCATGACATACAAATTACTTTACAAATGTATATAAAAATATAATGATTATATGAAATCAGGGGGAGGGCTAAACTACGAAAACTAAAAATAACAAGACATTTAACTAAAAATCACAGATGTTAGTAAGACCCGTTCACCGCGCAAAAGTCGCCGCTGTATTTTGTCTTCAGACAGAAACAAGAATCTTACACCCTACCGGAGAGGGAAGGATAAACTAAATATTGGCGTATAAAAATCAAAGACTGAACCAGTCGAGATGAAAAAGGAGGTCGAAAACAAACAGGGGAGGTTGGGAATCTCGACATGGATCATAAAAAAAGGGCCTGTCAACTTGCAGCATAGGAAAGTCAACCTCGTGTCGATGACTCACTAAATGTGGCAATCCCACCCATACGTATGACACTGACGCTGGGTACAGATGTCTTTGTCGACCATATTCTTGCGACCACCTAACAAGAGAGAGAAGAGCAATCGCTCGATTGCCTCCCTACTGTATCGCAGAGAGGGAGTACAGACAAGACGTAAAGGATGAGAGGAAGCACATATGGGACACACGCTTCAGTGCTACCCTTCACGGACAACAGCATTGGCAGCTAAATCTGGACTGCCACTCCGGCATTTGTCTGTACCTCCGACCAATTCTTCTCTAGAAGCCTGGGCCCAAACCATACTTCAAATATGCGGGCAGATCCGTCAGTCCAACCAAAAGACCCCGAAATAACAAATCCGTTTCAGGCACCTAAACCAAATCTGGAAGACTTTTGCAGTTAATCTTGGTCCCCGTGAACTTTTCGTGTCATTCATGCACCTTATGTACCACCTTAATATCGCTGCACTACGACACAAAAATGGATACCTTATGGGCGTACGTGGAAACCGTCAGGGACAGCGATTTCACGTAGGTACTGTGTGCTCGCCGTATCCTTCAACCGGCAATGGCGAAGTTCCAAAGCCAGACTAAAATAGGCGCGACAGTGGGCAACCATGTAAAACTTTCCAAGACAGCACAAAACCGCGCAATTGCTTTCCGTTCACCTCTAACACAGCACTGGGGGAGTGATACAGGAGGCTAATCCATCTGCCGAAGTCGAGTTTGAATGGTCGATATTATCAAATAGCTTGGACTGATCCAAATAGATTGGCGCGGCTTGCTCGGAGTTTTTTACATCCTCTAGGATCGTGCCGATGCATATTGTGAAAGCCGCGGAAAGTCAGCCAAATAACTGCGAAACTCTTCATCACAGAGACCAGGCTCCTTGGTAAACCATCTCTAAAAAAGCCGCAGAAACGCCACGCACTTGTTATCAGACGACCTCAGAGTACGCCCCTCTGGGGTATCGACCGCCCGAATGTATCGATTGGAACTTCGACGAACTTCCCCCTTGCGCAAATCTGCGCCCATGTTCACGGCTTCGTTAGACATTTTGTTTAATCTATGTCTAACTACCTGACCCTGGTAGCACTAGCTAGCCGTGCGCTTCAAAGCCTGCCTAATTTCAAACCGTAAGCTCCAGCGAATCCCCCAGCCTTCGCCCGGGACAGACTATCCTTGAGAACCTGCTCATTTTTTAGCCTTATCTAGTGAGAGTCATTGGCTATATTCAGTGGTGATGGACCTAATACAATCCTTAAGCCTCTCCCACCACCTATTGCAGATAACCGCCCCTACTAATTCCCGCTGTACTAATCTAATTATCTCTTGTCGGAAGTCTCGTTTGTCCAGTAAAAATTGAACTTCCAGTGTCCAGCCATTCTAGGCCTAACACCTAACGCCATCCAGGCATAGAAAATCTATGGTTCAAAGTAGTAGGTGGTAAACAGTGAAACGTGGGACAATCTAGCGAATCTATACCGGCCCTGATCACTAACATTCTATCCAGGTAGCTAGCCACCCCGGTAGACGGCCACTTAAGTGCTCACGTCCACATATTCCGCTGAGGGTGATCGACCCTGTATCTATCGATGAGACCAAACTCGACAATCAGATGAACCAAACTATGATCCCCAAACTTTCCGCGAGCTCCCCGCTGCATGTCTATGTTGGGGTCCATGATAGTCTAGTCCCCCACTAAGACCAAACGTGACGAATCCACCAAAAACGACACTAACTGACGCAAAAAAGAGACGCTGCCTCTGGTCGTTGGGTGCATAAACCGCAACGGATCCGAAACGAACTACTGTTCACATCAGTATCAGCCACGATCAACCGCCCTCCCCTCACCAACATGAACAAGGTCCACCTTGTGGAGTATAACTGGGACATTCCCTGCTCAGAACATATATATATATATATATATATATATATATATATATATATATATATATATATATATTCCGGTTTTCCAACCTCGGCTATTATGATTTCAGGAAAATCGTTCTTTGCCTCTAGGGAGATGGCTCCAAACTTTCAAATCCCTCACTCGTTTCCTGATTTTTAAACATGGGGCTTTGGGAAAATTTCTTGGGTTATCTGCCGATTTCCCTTCGACCAAAATGACTTTAAATAGGGGTCTCAAGATCTTTTTGAGCGGAAAGTTTCCTTTCTAGGGCTTGCCGGTCTACATGACAGACTTTTTCCCCTTTGGGTATATTTTTTCTTTCTCTATTGAGAGAGGTCGAGAGAGGTCGAGAGACGGAGAAGACGGAGTCCAAGAAGGGGAGGCTTCTAGTCTTACTTTGACTGGAAAGTTCCATTTTTGATGGCGAAGCAGCGACAAATTGGGATATGGCATAATCCATGGCCTTCGCCGCCCTACTTCCTTAGGCAGTTTTTTCTTTTCCAAATTTTTTTTTCAATTCTTCTTCATCTTCCACACTCCACTTTTTTTTTTTTTTAAAGAGGAGTTACGAGTTGGGAGCATCTCCCCTGTCTCCTGTTCCTGACTTTGTTGCTGCATTAATTGCCTTTGTTGATGTTGTTGGAACAAAACAATTCAACAAAATGAATTCACGTGGCGAAGACAAAAATACTGATAAACTAATACAGCAATGACAAACGTGGACATAATGCGACACTTCTACTCTTGCTGTTGATGAAGCTCTTGCTGTTTTGTTTTGTTTTTTTGTTGTTGAAGCATCTGCTGCCGCTTTTGTTGGTACATCCGCTTTAGTTGGAGCTGCTGCTGCTGCTGATGATGATGATCGTGTTTCTGCTCCGGCTCACCCTGCTCTGGCTTCTCCTGCGAGCGCTCTTGTTGCTCCTTTTTCGAAGCTGGCTTCTTTACCTCCTTCTTATGTGGGATAACCTGCTGGTGGGGTGGGTTTAAAGCCTTTGATCACTTCTTTATTACGTCCGTCTTTTTACCGAGGCCTTTCGGGTCTTTTGTGATTGTCTCTGTCACTGTTGTTTCCCTGTTCGTAGTGCCGGCCTCTTTCCAGGGTAAGATTTTGAAAGATGCCCTGTAGCCTCACTGGACCAGCAGAAATATCGGTGGCATTCAACAGCAATAGATGGGTCGGACGCCACACATCAATAGATTATGGATGTCCATGAAATTCTTTCTGGTCAATGTGATCATTATCTCAATAATCTCCGATGGCAATTCCCACCAGCTTTTGACAAAAGAGACATCTCTCACCTCTCCAAACTCCAAATAGTCGTAAGTGATATATAAGGGAACTCCGTTGTCTTTCTGGCGCCCATGTATTCAGTCTGCAACCTCACAGATTTTGTTGTGAGGATGTTCCGTCCAGAGACTTAGATGTGTCCTCAATTGTCAGCAGAATACCCCACATTACGTTACTTCTTTGGACCAATGCTTTCGCCCCGATACTGAGCGTTTTTAGGACCTCCCCCATTGTCTCCTTGTTGACGCCGATCAATTTCTTTGATTTTATGTCTGTAGTCAGAAGAGAGATTGTCCTTATATTAAGTGACTCAAAAAGCGAGGGCACCGGTAAAAGTTCATTGACAAAGATAAATATTTCGTATTGTTCTTCAAGGCCGTTATAGTAATTTGGACCCCCTTTTTTTAGGGCCTATGCTCTACCACGGCGATGGAATTGCTGCTGTTGGTATTGGGTCTTGTTTTCGAGATTCCGGGGTAATATTGGCGTAACCACGTTACCGCACACAATAAAAACAATTCTACAAAAAGAATTCATATGGCAAAGACAAAAATACTGATAAACAAATACAACAATGACGAACAGACATAATGGGACACTTACTTTCGCGTAATATATGTTAGAAAGTAATTCCAATGAAAGTCGAATTAAACTTGATATAAACTGACAAGAAATCGTCCTCGTATTCGGCTTATCTAAAAGACACCCCAACCATCTCTCAAGCTTATATAGTCCCACAGAATGCACGTTATAGAAGGCTCCAAAAAGTTCCTAAATATACTAGAAGTCTTCAAAAAGTTCTGAAAGGTTTCTAAACTTTCGAAAAGCTCCAATAAAATTATTGTATTACTATACTTATATACGATCTTTGAAATTTCATTGTAAGGGTAAGCTTTAAAAAAAAATAAACTGAAGTATGATACAGGAAATTAATTATTTTAGAAAAAGTCTAAAAGTCGTAAGCCTAATATATATAGTTGTTTTAGTTGCTATCTTTGCTGCCCTATCAACGAGGAGTAAAATACGTCGTCTGCATGCTCTTTAAATAGTTAAGACCCCTCTCAAAAGGTACCACTTGGATTTATGCTGACGAAAATATAGAATCAATTAATGTGTAACTATACGCGCATATATAAACAAGACCAGTCTTTACCTAGAGCAGCGTTTTTCAGCATTGGTAACCTTTTTGAAATCCTGAAATAGTTTTTTTTTTATTTTTTTTATTTTTCAGGGAACACGTGCATAAATATCATTATATAACAAAATTCATAACTATATCATTTATATTTTCATCATAGTTCACGTGTTAAACATAATATACATTTTTCGGATAACTGTTTTTTGTTTGTTTTGTTTTTTTGTTAAATTACTGGGCAATGCAAAAATGTTATATTGCTCATTTATGTAACTTCACCCCGAGGTATTCATTTACAAAAAAAAAAAAAATCTCTAGGCATGCTTCAAAAATCGCCACATTGAGAAGTCGGTTATTTCTGTAAAACTTAAAAAATAACTTTGACAGACAGACTTATCATAAAATAACCTTGACAGACAGACTTATCATAAAATAATCTTGACAGACAGACTTATCATAAAATAACCTTGACAGACAGACTTATCATAAAATAATCTTGACAGACAGACTTATCATAAAATAACCTTGACAGACAGACTTATCATAAAATAATCTTGACAGACAGACTTATCATAAACTAAAAACAATTCTTCAATTTTTAGAATTCAATTAACATCTTTGAATGCTTGAGAAAATTTACTGAATAATGTGGATGAATGTACCTGCGCGCCAGTAAGCACAGAAAATAGAGATGGGTATCGAGTATGCGTCCTGTACACGAGTGAGTCACTCAATGATACACGAATTCATCACGTACAAGTCCTATCCACTAACCAGTGGATGCGGTTTCTCACTGACCACATGTAAACATCGCTAAGTACGTTCGCTGTGATTATCACAATTTTAAATAACATATTAAGCAAAGGTTTTATTATAATTAACCAACATTTTCCAACAATATTCCGTGTATCTAGCGACCTCTTGCAAACTCTTGAGTTATACTGACCGAGAGATTCAAATATAAATCTGTTCAATGTTTGCCTATAAATTCAACTGACTTACAAGAAGAGATTTCCTCATTAAGTAACATAAGAAGAGTTAATATGTGTTGAAATACTCCAAACGAAATCAGTACCATGACTAACATTGTGTGTAGGCATATGTGCAAATCATATGGAAGCACCTTTTCCCTTATGATCTTGGAAGATAAGGAACATCGAGCTTAGTCGGTACCTAGATAGCTGACAGATTGGGAATACCAGGTGCTGTAAGCTTGGATGTGACGGTGGTGTAATGGATAATAGATCGTAATTCTTAATAGCTTTGGAAAAGATATGAATCTAACTCTTCTCCCTCTATCTATGGGTTAATTAGTAAAGATTAAATCACTAAATCATTATTATCTCTTCCAAACCTTCTTACAATCCAAAAATATTTTCTAGCTTTAAATAACTTGTAAATAGTTGGTAAGCCACAGAAAAAGAATCAACCAACATTCCATAATAACAATCCTTTTCTTCGTACAGTACATATGCCTCAAAATATTGCTTCATTTAATTTATTTAGGGACAGAAATAACCAACCGTTTACATATATAAGAACGTTGTTTCTTTATTTACGTTTTTATCAGTTCTTTTGTTTAAAAGCATTTATAGAATAATTTAAACACATGAGACTTGAAGCTTATAAAAAAAGATTGATTTATTTTGACGCCATCGACAAGTTTCTGGTTTCGATCAATACTTTCCATCACGTTCACTTCATCTCTGACAATTATTATCATTATTTGGTTACATTTCTGCAAAGTGTGGCGAATAAAGACGAAATTCAAAACTGATTCGTTCATCGCATTTCATTTCAGTAACATATTTTTCTCAGTTACCCAAATTGGATTATCACTCATCTTGTTTTCCTTATAATCCAATATTTACGGCGACATGAATAAGTTTGATTTTCTTTTATAATCATTTTCTTCTTGTACGGCTACTACTAGAACCACAACTGCTTGCTTATTAACGTTATTTATTTCATTGTTCCTCTCCTGATTCGGATATTATATTTACTCAGTGTATTACAATTTCCTTACAGATAAAGCTCCGAGTCGAAGCAACATATATGTGGTTCTATAGAAGGATGTTAAGAGTATCAAGGAGAACCATAAGGAAATGTTACTTAAGCTCAGACAAAGTGAAAAGAAAGAGGACTTTGAATGTTTAACAATCCTGAATGAACGAAGGTAAGAGAAGCAGCGCGAAATAGCGTGTAACCTTCTTCATGGGATTGGCTGAATAAATAGTTAGTACACAAAGATATAGTAATGAAACAAAAGTTGCTTCGAGCTGAAATGGACAGGAAGTTGGGGGTTCCACAATTGCATACGTCCCAAATCGACATGGCTCATGAAAGAGAAAGAACTAGTGTATTTCCCATGTGTTCACTTGATAACAAATCTCCAGTATATTCTAGTACTCTCTTCAGTATTCTAGATGATTTTAGAAACGTTGCCGTTTGGATAGCTACTATGTTTCCTGTGATCACCATTTTTTTTTCAACATACTTCGAAGAGATATTACGGCGATGATAATGTACAAAGCGTGCTGATTGTAGTCACGAAATGTTCTAGTTTCTTATAATGTCTCAGTTACACTTTTTTTTGAAACCGGAACAACAACATAGGAAGGGAAGGTATGAGATTTTTACTTGGTCTTAATTGTTTAATGGTTTATGGACAGAAATAAGTCTGTGATGTATGACCTTCAAAATGTTTATCCCCTTGACCGTAAGGGAATGAAAAAAAGAAACAAAAAAAAAAAACCAGAAAACTTTGGCGCCCAAATGTCAAAACCGGACATTTCCGATAAAAGACTTATATTACCTCTCGCATTTATGATTGAAGTAGTTGAGTTCCGAATCGCTCGTTACCTCGGACAGCTTCGATGCCGCCCGATATAATTGCCAGTTGTGCATTGTGACGTGAAGGGCAGAGAGTTCATAGGAGAAAGATTTGAAGGGACGAGCTGATGTGAAATGGCAGAGGTTGTTCTATGTGACACTAAACTACTCACTGTAAAATGTTTCCCTAAAAATACATACAAATATATTGGAAACCGGAATCTTTCGTCATTTCTAGCCACGGCGTTTAATTTAACTTTTCGTCATGAGATGGCAACGGGTTTTACCCATTTTTGTGTTTGTGTGCACATGAACGAATTGAAAAAGAAATGGTGATTGTACAATCCGATGATTATTATTATTCCATTCCACATAGCTGTGATCAGTACATCAGAAATGTACATGCGAAGAAACATTGAAATGCTCTATTTCGGATAATAACTGGCCCCCAGATCGTTAAATGAGACTTTAATCTTGTCAGTGGGCATCTAATATTTAGTGGTATATTACTCATTAAGAATGTATATATATATATATATATATATATATATATATATATTTTCGCTCATTACCTCATGTCATTTAGGAAGTGTTTTATCAGTCAGTCAAGTATGCGCCATGAGTGATACACGGGTAAGCGATCATGTATCTTTGGATAAATGTCTATCGAGGCAGATTTTTTTTCCCTCAGTAGGTTGCCATTTCTTTCTGCGGTAGAACAGTTTCTATCCAAGGCTAAAGAACCCGGTCTGTCCTGCTATTTACCCATAACTGGGAGGAGAAGGAGAGGATTCATGCCTTTCCCAAGAATATTAGCACGTAAGTGAATGTAATAGATTCGACTGGAATTCGAACTCGGCTCTCCGATTCCCCAATCCGAGATGCTATCTATTACTCATGTTTTATCAATGGATGAATAAAATGACACCGAAATCCGAAGGCGCATTTGAATAGCAAAAGATGCCTTCCAAACACTAAACAAAGTATTAAGAAACAGGCTAATTTATTTAGAACGAAATAAAAGAATGATGAACTGCTATGTAATATGAATCCATTTATAGGAGAGTGAATTCGGAACAGAGGAACGTCAAACTAGAGGCAACTGTGACATGGTTCTACAAAAGGATGCTGAAAATATCACGGATGAAGATTATAAGCAAAGTGGAAGTTTTAAGGAAATTGTAACATTGAAATCAAGCAGAGTTCTACCAAATCTGGCCCGCAGATATTTAAATGAGGCATTAATATTGTCACTGGTCATCTAACATTTAGTGAAACTCATTAAGAATATAATTTTGTTTTTTGTTGCTTTTTTTTCCATCTTCATCTCATGTCATACTTGGGAAGTGATTCATCAGTCAGTCCGTTATGTGCCATGAGTGACAAACGGGTAGCCGATCATTTATCTTTGGATAAATGACTAACAAGGCAGATTTGTTTTCCCGCAGTAGTTTGCCATTTCTTTCTGCGGTAGACCAGTTGCCATCCCAAGCTATTTACCCATAGCTTGGGGGGTAGAGAAGGAGAGGATTTATACATTTCCCAAGGATATTAGCATGGAATTCAAACTCGGTTCTTTGATTCCTCAATCCGAACAGCTCTCCATTACTCCAGGATGCCTCCTCAGATTTTATCAATGGATGAATAAAATGACACCGAAATCCGAAGGCAGATTGGAATAGCAAAAGATGCCTTCCAAACATTGAACAAAGTATTAAGAATCAGTCTAAAGAAATAAAAGAATTATGAACTGCTATGTAATATCAATCCATTTATAGAAGATTGAATTCGGAACAGAGGAACGGCAAACTAGAGGCAACTGTGACATGGTTCTACAAAACGATGCTGAAAATATCACGGATGGAGATTATAAGCAAAGTGGAAGTTTTAAGGAAATTGTAAGCAAAAAATGAACATGCATCGATTCAGAATGAGAGAGTTAAAAATTCTGGAATATAATGAGGCTTGGAGAATTCAACACTTGCTGAGCCGATCAATTACAAGAGCGATAGAAAGAAACAGTATGTAACATACCAGACAAGAGTGCGTAAATCAAAGACAGAACAGAGCGATAGTAAAATCAATGTTGCTAAGTGCGACTAAAGGATAGGATGCTGTGGTGAGCCATGATCGCACACGTCTTTAGGAACACGGCACAGAGAAGAAGAAGATCTTGTCATACCACATATTTGTACTTCTGTTCGTGTCTTTTTCTTGTGTTTGCTCTTGTTCTCATTATAATAATCATTATTCTTTTTTTATTCGCCATTTTGTTAGGAATTACTCGAGAAGGCTCGATTTGCTGAATGGCAACGAAGAGACGAAATTATATAAAAAAAAACCTGAACAACATAAGAAAAAAAATCGTTGTACTGAATAGATATACCCTAAGGACTCTGGGCAATGCACAATATCGCTTGAAGATATTGAGGATATTGTGTGACTCAATGAAATTCAGGTTTTTGCGAACAATCAATATGATCGATATAAAAAAAATATTACCTCATAAAGATATCGATCCATTAATTACAGCCTGCGTCACGTTTTCAGATGGAAAAAAATGTCTGATAACAGATGAAAGAAATATGGCTGCATTGAAAATAAAGAAAATATCTTGTCCAACAATTCTTAAATCTTTTACTAATTATAACTTCTGTAAAAAAATCACAAGATTTGCTAACAAATAAATACTCTTTTATAAAATGTTTTCTTTGACTTCTTACTCATTTGAATTTAATTTGTTTTATTTAATATACATATATATATATGTGTGTGTGTATGTGTGTATATATATATATATATATATATATATATATATATATATATATATATATATATATATATAATAATTACTTTCTATTTTAAAGATATGGTTCCATCGCTACATAGGAAATACCATGTTTCAAAACAATATATATATATATATATATATATATATATATATATATATATATGGACAGTCGAAAAAGTGTTTGAAAGGCGTACCAAATCCTTTATTTTATCCTGAAACTAAAGCCATTAGACGAACCTTGGAACGACTCATAAATATTTAGACATATTGTTAAATATGGCCGACAAGGAATGCTTATTATGTCTTATCATGGGCCTTTCCAAGCTTCGTCTAATCACTTTAGTTTCAGAAGAAAATTAAGAAAAACTGTTCAACATTTGGATATTTTTTATTATGTTGTACAGCGATCTAAGCTTTCGGTTGATGTGAACTATGTTCAGAGTCGTTATTTGAAATTTACAACAAAGATGTTCACCGTCAAATATGACATCCCATTTTGCTTACATAAATATTTTCTATTCGACGATAACGGTTCCTGAATAGCAGACGCAAGTCATAAATTCATAATCCCGTTCTATGACGTCATACATCACGTGAGAGAGAAATTTTATTTTTCATCACAGAACCGTGTTTAAATGTATTGTAATATGTTATTATTGGTTTGAAATGTAATTTTTTAAAGTGTGGGTTGGTTTGATTTATTGTAGAATACTCTTCAATATTATATATATATATATATATATATATATATATATATATATATACCATAAAGGAATTGTATTACTGATCAATCAAAATTCATAAATGATTATATAGGCTATACTACAACATGTTTCACTACACCTTTCTGATCATAGCTCAATTAGGTCTCATTTAAAAATTCATTGAGACCTACCGGACCCTATTAGTAACATACTCTTTGACAACACACAGCATAATAGGATCATCTACATGCAAAAAAAAGCAAAAAAAAATGGAAGTCTTATTAATAAAAACAAAAAAGCAAGCCACAGTAACACACACACACACACACACACACACACATATATTTCCAGAAATTGAATTTGTATTTATTTTTTTATTTTTTAATAATACTACTTGATTGCATTAATACGCAAATTCTACAAAATAAACAGTTTAAAAATTATTTTTCAGTTTTTATCAGCAGAATTCCGATAACTTGAAATCTAATATTTTCCAGTCCCTCAGATATTACTAGTACTTAACAATTAGTAATTAATTGGTCCAAGAGAGTGTCATCCCTGGAAAGTGTCTGAAAAGCCTACCAAAGATTGATCCAAGTAAAATTAGGTAGATAGATGGGTGTGCTAGCACGAAGTCACAAATCATCCTGACCGAGGGGTTGAGTGTGCTGGCCTTGTTCAGACTGTTAATCACGCTAGATAATGCGCTCTCTCCCAGAAACTGTGGCTAAGGTCTCATTGTCATAATTACAGGGAAGCATACTCGGATATGAGAAACCAACGATTATAAAAGTAATTTTATTAGAGATTACGTCATTAAAAAGTCAAGATTTATTTTCAAGAATATTGTTAACTAGCCGAATGACTCACGCCTTGCCTCGTGTCATACATTTTTTTGTAAGAAAATGATGAATAATTTTAAATCATTACTATAATTTATGGAGAAAAAATGATGCATTTCTATATCCATTTTCTGGCTGTCTCCATCTATATTTTGGATAGGAGTCATTCCCTTCTTTAAATTTAAATTTAAGTCAAGGAGAAAAAAAATCAGTGGATGGAGGTGGACATGGATCCCCTTTGATCAAAATTAATATACTTAACCAAGTACCATAGGAGACATTACGTTGTTCAAATTTCAATTTAATTAAATCAAAGGGAAGAAAAAATTCGGTGGAGGATTTGTTCCCCAGGGAAACCCCTTTGATCAAAATGATCTTGCCGATATGACCACTATCATTTGACTTTCTCTTTCTATATTTATGAACGGAATCATTCCTTTGTTCAAATTTAAATTTAATTTAAATCAAAGGGAAAATAATTTCAGTGATGGTGGGGGTAAGGCTTCGCTGGGACCCCCATTGAAAAAAATGAAATATACTTATCGAGTCATTCCCTTGTTCAAATTTAAATTTAATTTGTATTAAAGGGAAAAACTATTCAGCGTGGGTGGAGAGGCCCTTTGATTAAAACGAAATATACTCATTCGAGTACCCTTGGGAATTGTACTTCAGAATATATATGGTTAACGAGGTTTATCTCCTAAACCCTAGGAGGAATTCGACAAGAAACAGACAGAGGCTACAACTATATATGTATAGATATAGCTAGTTTGTTCCTATTCTCGCATTTTGCTTCTCGAAATAAATTTAAGAGAATACCTGTCATAAGAAAGAGTTTTGCATGCATTTTTTTTCAATCTATCTCTGTCCCTTTCTTTATTTCTTTCTCTATCTCCTCTTTGCATGTTTTACTACTCTCATCGAAGACGTGCACGTTTTCTATCTCAGCAGTGTCGGTGGGGCATCACAGGTACTATAGGCATAACAAAAATATGATTGTCTTAGACAAGAATACTTGACGAATCTCGTTCCTATTCAGGGCGGTTGCTCTTCTTTGAGACTGGTTCATCTACTAAGATTGCAAACATATTCTGCCCTGTTAGTTACTTGAATCATAATTTATTACCTTCTAGATGATACCCGACACCAGAGAGACTAGTATATCTGCTGTTTAACCTTTATATGGAGGAAAATGTATTAATAACTTCACTAAGGAAATTAGTGATAAATCCATGAAGCAGACTTTGTAAGAGATTAAAATCGACATATCGATTCCACCTTGCGAGTTCATCACCGTTCCTTTAACCGTACAACATCAATAATCGTCCATGTGTTTGTTGATTGTTGTCATATATTTTCGAGTTATCCATGCGTTCTAACATTATCACTTTTACGCTTTCTTCCTTTTACTTGTTTCCTTACATCTGGCATTTTCAGAAATGGCGTTTCTTATTCTTTTCTAATAACTTTGTTTTCTCATTATGATATGCTATTTTAAATAGCAGTATGTAATAATAAATCTGTTGACATGTGCCTATTTAGAATTACGTTGTATTAATGGAACTCGCAGGCGCAGCTAGCTGCGTTATATATAGTAACTCTGGGCACGCATGTGCCACCCGAGGCTTGCGGGTGTTTTGTAAGCTTTTAGATAGATGGAACGTGTGGTTGAGCCATTTTGCTCGAGTGCTTGAGGTTCAATTGCCACATGTTTCCGCAATTTGACAGCAGTGCTTTCTATTGCATTTCGTCAAAGTTATATATAAATCTAGGTTCAAATCGTTACACCGAGTTTCAAAAAGAGAAATCATACGACGACAAGAATCTATCTATCTATCTATCTATCTATCTATCTATCTATCTCTCTCTCTCTATATATATATATGTATGTATGTATAGTCATCCTCAGACAGTGCGTTTCGCTGTATCACAGCTCTTCAGTGTGAGTAGACTTCCGATTGGCATCAAACTGAGATCGAAATACCGAGATACTATACGTAAGCCGTCAGCTCACGGAAGAGAGAAAGTGACAATTTTAAGAGGGTTAGAACAAAGAGAAAGGCAATTCCTTGCTGAATCCGACTTCCTTCACCGAGAGCAGCCAAAACTTTGTCAATTCTTCCAGGAGGTATAGATTTAATGTTGATCAACTATGTTTACTTTGTTTTATAATACCGCGGTTGCCAATGCTAAAAATCAAGATATACATGCGAGCGCAAGTTCATTGCACGCAGATACAATAAATATCCAGTAAAGGTTATCAGTTTGTACGAAAAGAGCGCTCATTAATCTGAACAGTGTTCAGTTTTCTCATTGAGGATATATATATATATATATATATATATATATATATATATATATATATATATATATATATATACACACATATATATATATATGTGACCGACAGACGAACTTTCTTCATTGTGGTTAGACACTCCACTGATTCAAAACGGGAGCGAAACGCAACCGATTTGGCATCTGTCAGACATCCTACCCCTAGGCTATCTTCGAACGGCAGGGGTGGGGAGGAAATGTTATCGTTTTCTATACGAAATACGTCAGTCGCTAAGAGAACTCAATTCCTACTTGAAAAGTAATGCATTCATAACAGCATCAGCCATTTTTTAATTAAATTTACCCTTTTCTCTCTCTCTCTCTCTCTCTCTCTCTCTCTCTCTCTATATATATATATATATATATATATATATATATATATATATATATATATATATATGTGTGTGTGTGTGTGTGTGTGTGTGTGTGTGTGTGCGTGCGTGCGTGCGTGCGTGTGTGTGTGTGTGTGTGTTTTTAGTTCACCTTTGGTGTAATAAGGCTTTTTGTCAGTCAACTTCGTCCCACACATAATAAAGGAGGTTGCAACCCGTAATTAGGTGGGCAGATATAAGGGGTGATGAGGTCGCAGAAATGTCTGACGCCCATAACTGGGTTATCCTGCTTGTGTGGCATGGTGCAGAGTCATTTAGCCAGATACAGTGTCTTCCAGCAGCTACACTCTTGAAGCAAGGCAGCACTACATCCTTAAGGCACTTCCTGTAGGCCTCTGTTTTGTGTTTGCGGACCTGTGGTAGGATGAATGGCGACATAACGTTGCCATCATCATTGATCACTCTAAACAGTTTCGTAATCACCATTAGACTCATCCAACTTTTTCGAATCCTCTGCACTCTCCTCGAGGTCAAAACTCTGAAATATTCGTATTGGATATTCCGGTGCGAATGCCAAGAAGTACAGCATGCCGTTTCCAAATTACTGGCGGAGGGAATTGCGTCATGGGGATCTTTTTCTCATAGACGGTACCCAACTGACCCTACTATACTGCGATGTCGAAAAAAATAACAAAACAACAACGCGCATGCGCGAAATTAAAATTATAAAATGCGACAATCGCGCCGTTTATTATCCTTGTGCCTATTAGACATCCAGTTAAAACCCTATTTTATTTAAAAAAAAAAAAAGAAGAAGAATTTCTTATTTTAAATGAGTTTAAAATATCATTTTTTAAAGATTTTTGTACGTAAGTTAATCTATATTTTACAAATCGCGTTTTATGTTTATCGGTTTGGTACGCCCATTTTTCCGGCGTTCATAGATTATGCTGGCAACGCTACATACACAATATTATTTATCATACAACAATCACTTGTTGTCTCAAGTTGTGTTCATACATCGTCATGATTTTAGAACAAAATTGTGCATTACATCACTGTCTAGGGACAGTGGTTTCATGCATACACACATTTATTTTATTAATAGTGCACGTACTGTTCACTCTTTCTGTTGTTGACCTAATTCTTAAGAAATCTCAATAAAACTTTAATGAACAGACTTCCTCATAAGGTAATACGCAATAATTGCAATGAACTCGGTGAGAACTCTATTGACAGTTTAGTATATAACATAATAGGTTGTACTACATATAGTTGATTTTTGTTGTCACGAACATATAAGCAAACAGGATAAAAGGCGTTCAATACTAAGAGAAAGAGACTTAAGGAGAGCATGTAGAATAAATATTAAATTCATGATTTTTCTTTAGATAAGTCTTTCGTGATATTAATCAAAGTTGTTGTGCTAAAAAAGAATTTCTTCTATTCAAAGGTCCAGACATCCATAGAATGGTCAGCTTTTGAAATAAGGAAACTAAATTAAGCCAGGGAACTGAAAAGAATCAACCCAATACTTAACTTCTGGTCGATGTCAGATGTAGAATTTCAAGAAAGACATGCATCTTTCTTTCCCATCCCACTTTCTTTCATTAATATCGAGGAATAGTTCTTTTTTTATATACATAGATTTATTTTTATTTTTCTTAACTATTCATAATATTTTTGTGTTTCTCTTCGATCCTATTTCTTTTATACTTTTCTTTCTTTGATTGCTTATATTTCATTGTTTTATTTAATGTCGTTTTCTGTTTATGTATTTTAAAAAACTTGCCTTTTATGTTTCCTTTCACTTTTGAATGCTGATCAGTTGTGACCTCCTTAACATTTTTCCGCTTTTTCTACTCAAATTTTATTATTTGACTACAATTTTCATTGTTTTTTATTTTTTGACTTTCCCTTTTTAATCTCTATGACTAATATGTTTACAGACCAGCTTTGCTAAAGCGGTTTCGTGACAAGAACAAATGGCTTCCCAGAATTATGCATGAAAAGGCTAAAACTTATATCCTGTTTGTTATAAAAATATATATATTGAATTATATGATATTGCAAAATTAAAAACAAGCATAATGTCATTTTGTTTCATAAGTATTCGAAAATTGTTATCGACATGTGAAAAATACCTATTTATTAAGCTTAGCTTAATTTTGTCAAGAAAACAAATATTATGCACCCAGTTGGGATCGATCTCACTACCCATTGTTAACACTATATATTATCTCACTTCGAGAATAATTTTAGGTTTAAGCCTTCTTGAAATCGTGAGAAATATATATATATATAAAAAAAAAACAAGCCAGTTAGATTTACTCACATCAAGGTAAAATAATAGCGACATGAAAATGTCCTTTCGTCTCTAAAAATTATTTTATAATTCGCTAGCATATAACACATTAAGATCCAAACACACATTTTAAGTTTATCGGGTGACGATCATAATTCCGAAACTTAAAATCCCGAATGTCAAAATCCTGAAGTTTAAAATCCCGAAATTTGAAATCCGGAATTTATAAAATCCTGAAAGTTCTGAATCCGAAATGTAAAATTCTGAATGATCAGAATCTCGAAAAATAGTCTTTGGAAGAAATTAAAAAAAAAAAAAAAAAAACTTTGGAAATATCTTTATTTGTAAACATTTACAAAATAGCATTGAAATAGTATTTATACATTTGAAACAGTCAAAATTCATAAAAAATAAAGTCAAAATATGGTAGAGGCGATTCGAAAATTTATTAGGCAATGCACATGGTGTTTAGCGCATTATTAGAGAGTTTCAAAAAGAGCAACAAGGCCTAGAAAACTGAGAAAAAATGTGTGTTTTATCGTGATGAAAGGCTTAAAAATATAGTTAACGATCGGGAAAACTGATCAGATCATATGGGCTATCTTTGGGCTTTTGCTCATAATCTTTCATTATAAATTATTCATATATTATAGTTTTATATTTTTAATGAATTTGGAAAACTAAGGACGTTGTCATAGCGTATCATATATACTGAATTTGAAGTATTCTTTTTCTAGTATTTGGAACTTAATACTCAGGTGCTGTTCACCTCTCTTTTAGCCCCATACGTGAACAGCTATATCTGATTTCATACTTCGCGTCGATTTCTTTTAACTATGTATTATTTTAACAATGTAGGACAATTACTGTGAAATATGTGATATGTAGATTTAGACACGTACTTCTGTTTTCGTTCGTTCTTGACTACAAGAGCTTTACCCGGGGCCTACGTAGCCTAATTGTCTTCTCTTCTTTCGCCACACGAAGAGCAAAACCTCACCGAAAATACATGATTTTTAACCACACCCTAAGAAGTTTCACTTGTTTATTGTGTAACCGTTTACCAAAAATTCACGATTTTTAACCTTTTCAAAAATATAATCAGTATGTAACGCGACCTCCTATTTTTTTCGTAAACAACTGACCATAAAAATTCGCACTATACTGTATTCCACAAGGAATAAGATATAAATACTTATCAACAATAATTCCCCACTGATGTTGTTGAATGTACATAAAATTAGCTTCAAAGAATATTGAAAAAATTAACGAGGGATCATCATGATATAAACAGAAATAAATACGCATTTAAATTATTCTATCGTAAGCAGATGTAACCTAACTATAGACAACATTAAAATATAATTCGCCGGCATGTATAGAATGATGATCGAAACAAATAACTTAAATTTATCATTTATTGTAGAAAAGATTAAAACCTCTAACCTGAATGTTAGCAACATTTTGGAACTTCAAAAATCCCCCGTATGCAAAAACAATTATTTAAACTATATATATTCAGATTATTATCCTCATCTTTCTTGTTATTATCATAACGTTTCGGCCG
This sequence comes from Acanthosepion pharaonis, assembly GCA_903632075.3. Taxonomy (NCBI): domain Eukaryota; kingdom Metazoa; phylum Mollusca; class Cephalopoda; order Sepiida; family Sepiidae; genus Acanthosepion; species Acanthosepion pharaonis. Next base: position 1,221,836 of record CAHIKZ030005036.1, on the reverse strand, counting down.
TTGTGCCTTCCGACCTTCTTTATGTGTATATCAATGTGTGTAACATACAGGAAATTCTGAATTGAACCCTTTATTTAATCTACGAGGGTAGACTGATCTAGGGATATAGTTTTTATTTTATTTTTTTATTAATGTTAATTAGACACTGTTCGAACCAAGGATTAGAACTCACAACTACTATGTCACCAAATTCACAAACCAACGATTTTACACATTAGGACTCTGTTGTTAATAAATTCTCTTTGGGAGACTACATCTCTAAAAACAGCATTAAATTCTTACTTTGGCCACACATGCATCAAACTTTCTTGTCGCAATTTAATGTAGTTCGTGAACATATCGATCATCACATTACATTACAAATAACCAAAATAAAACTAGAGAAACATAAACAAAAAAACAACTCCCATTGAAATAATATTTTTTACCACACGCAACTATATATTAATGGGTGTTTAAAATATTAAATACATAATATTAAGCATAAATATTTGTACATTATTTATTGGACGGTCTAACCCCGTTTCATCGTTTTACACCTGGCGTTACTTTGGATTAATCTAAATACCAGCGTCCAGAAAAGTTGCCAGACTTAGGCAAGAAAGTATCTACCACACTAAAAAGATTCAGATCTTGATAATGACTGAAATTATCAAATATACTTGAATGAAAAAAAAACAAAAAGCACATTAGTTAAAAACAGGATTCCTTGGAGAAAGTAAATCATCTATTTTTATTTTCAAAAAGTTACACATTTCTCGAAAATCTACTTCGAATCGTAAAATAAAAAATCCAATAAAACTCTGATTTTATTTAATTAGAAAAGCTATTAATTGCTTTTATAAATAAGATTTATTAAGGACAATATTGTCTTAAAAATATTTTTCGATGAATAATGAATTTTTAATTTTTTTAAAATTTTAATTATCATAATTTATAATATTTTTTAAAATTAAAAAATCTTTTAAAATTCTGCATTACTTTAATTGCATTAGAGGATATTGTTATTATGTGAAAACTATATTTCCAAATAAAAATTTGAGAAGCTTAAAACAAATCATCACGCACCAAGATTTTAAAAATAATCTTTAATTTTTTTATGTATATAGAAAATATTATGTAAGATGCTCATTTTTGAAGGTATAATCGATCATACACTGCATTATTAGAAAATAAGACAGATGACTATAGTAAATTTAAAGTCAATATTTCTAAAATTAGATTACGGAGAATATTTACCAACATTTTTCAGATTACTGAAAATTATGTTAAAAAATGCGTTCATGTCATTTTATTAAATTATGTTTGACACATAAAGTCTCCGTAGAACACCAATAAATAGATCATTACCTGTCAATACACGTCAATCACATAAAACATGGTTATTGTCGGTTAAAACACACCTACTATTTGTTTTAAAAAATACATTTCTCTGTTATTTTAAAATTGAAGTAAATAATATTTGTTTCACATCAGATTACTTATATTTTATATCAGCTAATATTCTTCAAATAAAGTTTCAGAAAAGTAAATTTGTTCTTGAAAGATTTTTATACATTGCGATGAAAGACGACAAAAAAAATGGTATTTCTAATCAGATAGTTTGGCAACAAAAGAAGTCGATTCCAATCAATATGATTTTTGTTTGAAATACACAGGATTATTTCGCTTACTGGAAATAGTAAATTTAATCTTTTAGCTTTCAGTTGAAGTTCAAATGGAAGCTTCACGAAAGCATTTACATTTTTAAAAATTAATTTTAAACCTTACGTATATCGAATTAGTGGAGGTTCCTAATGAACAAGGATTTGTGTGTGTGTGGTGTGTGCGTGTGTGTGTCTGCGTGTGTGTGCGTGTTTTGAAATATTTTTAATGCTTTCTACTTTGTCGGCATGTGAAGGATAATTTTATATAATGAAAAAACGGTAATAGTATTAATAATTATGATGGTGATGGCAAAATAAATGAGAATTTTACATGAGTGTCTATGTGCCTATAAATGTCATAGCGTTCAATTTTATTGGATCGCGTGTGTGTGGTGGGGGGCGATTTATCACCTTAATAATAATAATAATAATAATAATAATAATAATAATATATATATATATATATATATATATATATATATATATATATAATTATTTATTTAAAAAAGAATTTATAACATAAATATGTTATAAAATCACTACAAAAATAGCCATTTTGTTTCAACACCCTTGGTGTCTTATCAAGTGATGATGTTGAATGTAAATAAATGGTTTTAAAAGTTTCAAATTAATTTACAATCCTTCACAAGGGGAAAACGTTTTTACAAAAGCTAGATGGACCAATCAAAATACAAGTATAGGAAAATTCAAAAAGCTTGACAACGAAGTCATGTTATAATAGCAATTCAGATGTTTAAAATATGGGTAGTATTAAAAAAGAATTTATTCTAACCAATAATTACTAAATTATATGATAAAATTTAATATTAAAATTAAAAACTGCTAATTTCAAAATCAAAATTTAATCGCTATTAAGTTTACAACTATAAAATTACTGAGGAGAAAAGAAGAAATATATATGTTATTCAATTTATTTCTTCATTGAATTTACTCTAGCTAATTTTATATCCGGTCCTTAAAATGCGTAGATAAGTGACAGTTTTACCAGCAAATATAATTAAAGGCAGAACATCAAGAATTTGAATAAAGATAGCGTGTACGATAATAATATAACTGATTCCATGTGTAATTGTGGAAATAAAAATAAGCTCCCACTGAACGGAGTACTCCACAAGGCAGAGGGGGAGAATGAAAAAAAGCCAAAATAGACAATATTTGGTGTGCACGTAAGGCAGCTTTAAGAAAAGACGGTATAACAATCGCTCATCATTTAAACTAGTTAGTTACAAATGTTATACGAAACTAGCTAGTCACGCGTGAGAACTAAAAGAAAAAAAGATAACAATAATGAGACTAATCGGGGATCATATTGTTGAGAAATCCGGTTGAGCTGTCTTGAGAAAAGTGTAATTGTAAAAACAGTGACTCCTACTGCTATTAATGCATTGAATTGAGCTCTCTGGGCCACCGGCGTATTTCGTATAGAAAACGCTAAAATTTCCCTCCCCCGACTGCCGTTCGATGATATACTAGAGATAGGATGTCTGACAGATGCCAAATCGGTTGCGTCTTGCTCCCGTTTTGAGTCAGTGGGGTGTCTAACCACAATGAATAAAGTTCGTCTGTCGGACACTATATATATATATATATATATATATATATATATAATGACAAATAATAATAACCTTATATTATTTAGTGGATATTTATTGTATCTGCGTGCAATGAACTTGCGCTCGCATGTCTATCTTGATTTTTAGCATTGGCAACCGCGGTATTATAAAACAAAGTAAACATATTTGATCAACATTAAATCCATACCTCCTGGAAGAATTGACAAAGTTTTGGCTGCCCTCGGTGAAGGAAGTCGGATTCAGCAAGGAATTGCCTTTCTCTTTGATTTGCCGCCTTAACTGAAACACACTAATGAGAAATAGAATATTGTTTGTTTCATCAACGTGAAAGGAACTCATTTATGTTTTTATTCTAATTTCATTGTTATTCGTCTAATTAAACCCGACAGAACAAGATCTAAAGGTGAGAGAATTGGCTGCTTATGGTCAAATCAATAATCACACAAATTATTGCTTAGAAGAGATCACGTAAATTTTCATTCGATCTTGTTTTTTTCTCCTTTTCATACACATCCACTTATAGACACACATATATATATCTGGAGATAAATCTCTCTCTCTCTCTCTCTCTCTCTCTCTATATATATATATATATATATATATATATATATATATATATGAAGAAAAATATACTGAAAAAACAAACAAAAATCCTAATATGCGATTATGCTGTTTTAATGTTTAATGTCAACGTCGGACGTTTCGGACTAATAGACCATCTTCAGGACATATTCATAAAACATAATTAACATAGACCATATTCAATTCAACATGAAAAAGACGATGTACATAAAAGCAATAACAATCCAAACAGATAACAGAAATCTTTTATAAAATCAGCGTTCCGTTTAAATATGATCACGTCGTCGTCACGTGGGCAATATTGTGAAAACGTATTCCTATAATTTGAGTATTTTGAATGAAAAACGAAAAGAATTTTATTTTTGATCTAAAACTTATATGTACGTTTGTCGAGCATTAATCTTGCTAGAAAAGGGGAAATATTAAAGAAGCCAGGTCTAGTGTTCACCGTGCGTGAGATAGATATTATGCCTGCTTCATAAATCCGCCTAAGATTTTTATTATGAAAATATTTTAAAATCTTCACAGAATCAAAATCGAAATTATGATCAGCTTTAGTTGTGTGTACAACTAAAGCATTGTTTAAATTTCCGAGGCGAATATCTCGTTTATGTTCGAAAACACGAGATTTTACGGACTTACATGTTTCACCACATTTTAAGTCACAGTTGTTGCATGAGATTTGGTAGATGAAAGCATCGGATGTAATATGTTGTTTGCTGGTGTTATTTAATAAACTACGGATAGTTTTAGTAGGTAATGTTGTAGTTTTGATTTTTAACGCATGTAAATTATTGGGGATACGTTCGGTCAAATGGTTATTTGGTAGAAAGATGCGACCAAAAGAATTATTAGGGGCAGCTGGAAGTGTGCCTTTTCACTGATGTAGTTGAATTGTATATGGTCTATGTTAATTATGTTTTATGAATATGTCCTGAAGATGGTCTATTAGACCGAAACGTCCGACGTTGGCATTAAACATTAAAACAGCATAATCGTATATTAGGATTTTTGTTGTTTTTTCAGTATATTTTTCTTCATACTGTCGGATCTATATCCATATATTTGCTTATATATATATATATATATATATATATATATATATATATATATATATATATATATATAAATATATATATATAAGGTGATAAATCGCCCACCACTACACTCACATACGATCCAATAAAATTGAACGCTATGACATTTATAGGCACATAGGTCTGTTTACAAGCTAATCTCAGAACTAAGTCTACTTTTAGGTAAGTAAACATTACTTTTTTTTCGAACTTTATATTCAAATTTATTTTGAAAAAAACTTTTGTGTAATTTCTGATAATACATATATTTTCTTTTTCCGATATTTTAATAAACTATATCCTATTTTAAACCCATGTATATATAGGGGGCGCACGCGTGCATATATATGTATATATGTGGGTTTAAAATAGGATATAGTTTTTTATAAATTTGAAAATGAAAAATATTTATATATATATATATATATATATATATATATTATATTTATATATATATATATATATATATATTATATATATATATATATATATATATATATATATATATATATATATATATATATATATATATAAATAAAATGACTTAAACATTAATATTCCATGGTCATAATTTAGTCCATTTGAATTGTAATTTACGATTCCAATGGAATAAATTATAACCATGGAGTATTAGTGTTTAAGCCTTTTATTATATCCTTACTCTGTCCTGGACATTGAGTTCTAACTGGATTCTATCCTCTTGAATTTTTTATTCAAAAATATATATGTATGTGTATGCATCTATGTATATATATTTTGCATATGTATGTGTATATTTACCACCAATATTTTATATATATATATATATATATATATATATATATATATATATATATATATATATATATATATATATATATATATATATATATATACATTAGGGTAGGTCGATTTTGGAACTGTAAAAAAAGTTACTCGAGCAAAGTTGCAAAATAACGTCAAAAATTACCACAAAAAATTATTTTTCTTCAGAATTACGTATTTCTTTGAGGAATCGAATTTAAAATAAATAAATAAATAGCGATTTCTATCATTAAATCGTTGTCACCGGAAACATGTGTAGGTTAAATTAAAACCGAGTCTTAACGAAAAGAAAAGAAAATACGCTTAATAATGGATATTTTTAAGTTTGGTATCTATTCTCTTAATAAATTAAATGAAAAAAATAAAATACACTAAAATATTTTAAAATACAAATAACTACTTATGAGCGCCGTCTTTTTTACTGGATATTTTTTCGGTATTCACCGGTAGTAATTACCTCTTCTTGTAAGTTCTTTTTATTTTTGTTTACTGTTTACGCTTTTAACTAACACAAATATCTATTGTATTTTTCTTCAAAATATACTTAACTATTTAAAAAAAAATACAACTTTTATAATTATTGTAATTTGTTTATATTTTCAAATTTAGTGTGTTTTATTAAAAAGCCTGTTTACGAGTTAATCTCGGAACTAATTCTACTTTTAGATAAGTAAACACTACTTTTTTCGAACTTTATTTTCAAATTTATTTTGAAAAATATTTTTGTCTAATTTCTGATAATATATATATTTTTTTAGTTATGTATCTTCCAATCTTGGAACCAGCCTTTCCAATGCTTTGCTCTTGGATTTGAGTGCTATGAGCCTTCTTATCCCTAAAGTTAATATAAAAGATATCTATATAGATAAATGTAAAATTGATAGAGCAAAGGCTCAAGTGAAAACAAATTCCCCTCAACAGCATGATGAAAAGGTGGGAAATCTTTGTATTGGAGTTGAGGGGAGAACTGACAAAGACACATTAATGTGCAAGGAAATAGTGGAGGAAAATGGAGAGAAGTCTCTGAAAAAAAAAAACAAGGAACCAGAACGCCACTTGACTGTCACAAAGATGACATAAAAGGGTTCTTTCTAATACTGGTGCAAGTGGTGCTGTTATTGCCGAGCAAGTGG
>CAHIKZ030005036.1:1190000-1205000 GCA_903632075.3 Acanthosepion pharaonis | reverse complement strand
GATTGCCAGCGCTCTGAAGAGACAGCGCACATAGAAGAAGAATCATGTTTTGTCTAGTTAGTGAAGATTTTCGTCCCTTTAATATAGGTATTATTGAAATTCAATTATTTATTAGGTGATACCGATTCATCAGCGGAACATATCAAAATAAAAGATATCTAAATTACTTTATATATTTACTATAAAAACATAAGCACGGATGAGTTTATGCCTGTGTGATAAACTCAGATATATTCAGTAAAACGGTGTGTAAATGAATATGTAATTTTATGAGCGTCTGCTATTACAAGATATTTAGTTCAGAAAAAGAATAGCCCATTCTTAGAAAGCACTTCATTTTATATTTAAGTAGAGATATATACGAATACAATATGCATTTCTAATAGAGAAGAGAAGAATTACTGCTTTGAGGAAATTGTTACTGTACTATATATTGTCTTTAAAAATAAAAGTTTTTAATCCAGGTTAAAAAAAAAAAAAACAAACAAAAAAGACCATGATATTGATTACATTATATGTATACGGATTAACGCAATATCTAGTGAAACGGAGCTTAAATCGATAAACACGGAAGATTAAAAGTTTGTTTAGATGAAGTTTATAACCTGCTTAGGAAAGAAGATTGCAGAATAGGATTATCCAGCATGTCTTTTGGCTCTGTTAAGAAGTTGAGTTTAAATATGCATTTGTTTTTAATTCCTAAGACAAAAATAGTCAGTTATTTTTTTCTGAGGTTAAAATATTAGCTGAAGGCAAGGTTGTGATTAGACCACCGTCTGTTATGATACTGAAGGATTTAATAAACTGAATAGTGGCTAAATATGAAATTAAATTCGATAGGTATTTAAATTAATGCGGCGGTTATTAAAGACCTTTTGCAAATTCATTTCCTTAAGTGATTTCCATCTTCACCGAGTTCAGCATTCACGTTCCTGGTGATAGATTAAGCTAAGATTATTAATAACGAGTTTTACTAGTCTCGACTCCGAAAAGCAATTAAATGGATTACCGCTATTAACACGAAGAACTGTTAAAAAATTTAGCCCTGTAAGAGAAAAGGGGAAAAAAATCCTCGGTAGAAACAAAGAAGTCTACTGAAATGTTATGTAATATCAAACCTTCTATATGTTAGTCAAAGATAGGCAATCTCTGCACAGATGAAGAAGAGACTTAAAGCAACAGAAATGTGGCTCTACAGAAGGATTCTGAGAATACCATGAACTGAACAGATGGACAGAATGGCATCCCATAATCTATCTGGCGATCTTGAGTGAATGGTCTGGGGAAAGGACCAATTCAACACCAGCGACTGGGCGCAGGGACAACTCAGAACTGAAGAAACGAATCGACGCACACGTAAAAACAGTAACAAAAGGCTATACTTCGAGTAAGTCATTTTTGGCTTACGATCATATCACGTCGGAACAACGGTTTTCGTCCGATCACCGAGGGTAAGTAGAGTTGGACCAGCTCACTACCTAAATAGGTGACCACTTGGAAGTACCAGATGCTATAAGCTCAGGTGTGCAAGAGGTGTGGAATCGGAGAACCGAATTCGAATTCCACTCGAGTTCATTACAATCACTTATGCGCAAATACCCATGGGAATGGTATGCATCCATCTCTTCGCTTCACTAGTTATGATTAGCAAACAATCTACCACGAAAAGTAACGGCAGCATAGTGTGTGAATTATTGTACCAGTCAGTCTACTTCTTTCACTACCGTGTCCCCTATGACGTCACCCTGTGCCTCTGCCCCCGTGCTACCCCGTGACGACCAATGTGACTTGGTATTGGTCGCGGCGCTAAATGTGACGTTCTAACCCTTGGCTAATTCGGAGGGAAATCTGGTTAGATTCGGTATCAGCTTTGTCGTTCCCAGCTCGCCTCCAACATCTGGTTACCGAAGTAACTGCTTTGATTTCTAGTCTAATCTACCCACGTTGTGATTTGATCTTAGGTAGACGAAATCAATCAGTCGTCGGGCTGTAATGCAAGCCGAATTCGAGCAAAGGTGACTTCGCACAAGTATATGTAAAAGAAAATAAAGTAACAACTCGAAATGTTCAAATGTGTTAAAAAAAGAATAGCAAATATCTTTATATCTGGTTGCTGAATACAGGACTGATTCTTTCTCCTAAACTGCTTCTATGGATACGTGACACTTTGCGTTTTTTAGGCGAGTCTTAATATCTTAAGTTGTTTTTCAAGAAGCTGTTTTTTGGTGTCTTCAGGCGATATTCGTAAAACTCGTTTTGGTGGTGTGAGTCTAAGTCGTTCTTCAAAAAAAATTGTTTTTGGTTAGAAGTCTAAGTCGGAATGCGTGGATATCTTTCAGGCCGCTCCTGCGAGGCTGGTCTCCGAGCGCACAGCTCAGTTCTGTCTGCTCTGTCACTCTGTCTGCGTCTATCCAACTGCCATCTCTACTGCCCTGTAACTCCGTTTATATGGACGCCGACCAAAACCCCGTGGGGGCCTGTCGTATTTTGGGTTCCTCGATAATTCCAATCCGCAATAATGATTTTCTTTGTTTTCGGACAGGAAAATTTATCATTTTCCATTTTTGGAAATCCATTACTTTCTGTTTTAGAGGGATTCTTAAGGGATTTGTCCTCCCAAATACTTCCTTTCTCATATTGGTATCTCACACCAACCCCCCCATAGGGCGTCAACAGGTTTCCCTTCTTTCTCGTTGTGGTATCTCACACCAATCCCCTTAGAGGCGTCAACAGGTTTTCTTTTTTTCTCATATGTTTACCTTCGCCCATTGCTCACGCCACCATTCAGCCAATGAACGCTCGGCAATGTGGGTGTGGCTAGTCTGGCCTCAGTTTACAACTATCGCTCAAAGAAAAAGAAAATATCTTCCTTTTTCTTTTCTTTTTTCCCCCGACCGGGACCCCCACGACTCGTACTGTGGTCATTAAGTCTCTATCTTAACTGAATGTCATCTGAAACTTATCAACGAGATTTTCGTCAAGTGATTATCAGAATCTCCTTGTGTCCTCAATGCCTTCGTGCTTCTGTCGCCACAATCTGTCCAGGTAACAAACTTTTATCATGGCCAGGTCTGGACATAAAACAGGTGGTCCCTTTCCAAAATCAAATGATATCTCCGAAAGATAGTTAATGGTTTATTTTTCTCCTTTTTCTCTTCCTCCTCCCTTTTTCTTTGGGGTGGTCTCAGCTGATCATTTTTCTCGGTCGCATCCTCGACCTAATTACGATTATCTTCCAGCATTTCGCCCTGCGATCCGCTTGACCAATTTGAAATTTTCATTATTGCCATGGGCAGATTGCTATTTTTTATTCGCCGCGTGATAGCATAAATTAATTCCGACAGATCCGAGATCTTACGAATTTCCTATCTTCTGCGAAAAAAAATACTTATTTCGCAAATGAAAATAAAATCTTTACCACTTTTCTTTTGTTAAAAAAATAACATCGCTCAGTATGTCTTTCGTGATAGCTTCTTCTCGCCTTAAGTATTTCTCGCTTTTAATTTTCACGATTAATTAGTTAGCCAAACGCTAAATAGTGTCACACCCTAAGGGTGATGGCGATCATGGATGTCCTTCCTATACGTCGTAGCTATTAGTAAATATTGTATTTCTGTTATTTTCCCAAAACCCTGTCCCACCATCCATTTACTCATGTTCACTCAGTATATTATGCGTTTTTTCCACTGCCTCATTTGCCTTCAATCTGTCCTGTGAGTATCAGATTTCTCAAGCCCTCTTTCCTCATTATGTGCCCAAGAAACCTCAACCATCTCTTCCTGATGTTAAATATAAGTTTCCATGTTGTTTCCATTTTCTCTAAAACTTCATCGTTGCTCACATATTCGGTCTGTGGTATCCTCAGCATCCTTCTGTAGAACCACATTCTGTTGCTTTAAGTCACTTCCTTATGTTTGAAGAGATTGTCCAGCACTGACTGACATATAAGAGGATATATATCACATAACAGTTTATTACACTTTTCCTTGTTTCTAGCGAAGTTGTTTTGCTATTTTTAGTACACTGCTTAGCTTTTGAAATGCATCTTAAGCTATTCCAATACGCCTTCGGGTTTCAGTGTCACACTTTGCGTCCTCTGTTAAAACACTTCCCAGATATTTAAATTTCTACACTAGATTCGGTGACTCCAATTTTTCTGCTCATCTTTTTTGCTAACAACCATGCATTTTGTCTTCTTGTAGTTGATGTTTAATTCTTTCTTCTCGCTTTCCTGTAGAGGTTTTTTCTAGTTTTCTTTCTGTGTCTGCTATAAACACTGTGTATCGAAAAGAGACATGATCGTCTAACCGTATGGCACTTTAGGGAGGAGGAAGATATTCATATACGTTATTTCATGGATTTTCCTCCATGAAGCAATTACGACATTGGCATTTATAGTTATAGATTATTCAATCAAAATTGTCTGCTAAAGAACATAAAAAAGAATTCGAATACAAGTAGTCGACATTTTAAAAGAAAGTGTTGAAAATTTATTAAACCGACCAAAAATGGAACCAAAATTTATGAGGTTTGTTCAGTTTCTTAGTTTTTAGTAAAGTTATTGAGCCGGTAGTTGTATGCAACCCATGAAATAAAAGAGGAAAATATTTTGAAATGGCACGTTCCTTCAGGTCGGAGGAACTCAGGACTCTCCATAATTTGAAGTTCTTTATTATTTACGTTTTTACGAAATATAATGGAGGTGCATCGTGCTGTTTTTTCCACGGTTTCGAATTTAAACATTTCCTTCTCTTAGCGTGAGAGCGATCAATTTAAGTTAATATTTAACTCTGAGGTTGGGAGAGAATAGACAGTTTCATGCCTTTCTCAAGGGCAGTTGTGCGAAAGTGAACTCACTAGTGAACGATAATTAAAACTCGTTTTTTTTATTCTCCTTCCTGTGTCGATATCCCTTGAACTACCTGCACAGCCCGTAAAATGTTACTGCATATTAAATATAAATGACTTTTCTGTTACGCAGACATAAATCTCTTCAAATCTATTCAATGATTAATCACCATTCATTATCCATCTCTTTATCATTAATGCAATTATCGATAAATTACACCCTCAAACTGTCTAGACACTTTTAGAGTCACGATCTCTAATGACATTCCATATATAATTAGGCTTATATGAATATAGTAACAAGCCGCCGATACGCTTAACGACACATTCACTTATTACAAAACCAATTTCCTATATTGACACAGGTTGCCTTACTACGCATTAATGTTTTCATTTTTCCATAGTAATAAAAAGCAAATTATAGTGACAAATTTATTGTTATTAAATTATTTAATTTACACCAGATAACAAAAAAATGGTGACTTAATTTCTGGTCAGAAAGTGTATCCCAAACAATGTTGAGAAGAATATTTCGTAAATGCAACACAGTGTTGGAATGTTTCAAAGCTAATTCTAAGAGTAAGAACTGAGACTTCAGTTGCAAAATCTATCTGTATTCTTTTTGATTACATGACCTACTGATATATTATACATAATCGATGTTTCATTAACATTGAAGACAAAATTTAAATCGACACATCACACACACACACACACACACACACTATCTACTTTTTGTATGAATGATTCATTGTAATATAAATTGAACTGCACCACACACACACGCGCGCGTACACACACACACACACACACATATATATATATATATATATATATATATATATATATATATGTGTGTGTGTGTGTGTGTGTGTTTGTGTGTGTGTGTGTGTGTGTGTGTAATCATTACAACTAAAGCAAGACAAAAGTTAAAGTTCTCAGAATATATCTTCACGGAATCAAAAATTTTAAATATTTTCATAATAAAAATCTTAGGCGGATTTATGAAGCAGGCATAATATCCATCTCACGCACGCTGAATACTAGACCTGGCTTCTTTAGTATTTCCCCTTTTCTAGCGAGATTGATGCGTACATATAAATTTTAGTTCAAAATAGAATTCTTTTCATTTTTCATTCAAAATACTCAAATTTTAGGAATACGTTTTCACAGCGTCGCCCACGTGACGACAACGTGACGACAACGTGACCATGTTTTAAACGGAGCGCTGGTCTTATAAAACTTTCAGTTATTTGTTTGGATAAGTCTTGTCGGAGGAGGAGTTTCGCTCCTACTAGTCTTGGGCGCCAGCGGCGGATTACCTCAGTAACCCTGAGTTTTCGCTTAGCTGGCGATTGGCTCGGAATCGGCTGCCTCTCAACGACAAGGCTTTCATATGGGGCTTGGCGGATTTGCCAGACTGTGAACGGTGTGGCCTTGGCTTAGAAGAAACGGCTGCGCACGCCTTCTACCATTGCCCCCAGGTCCGCCCCTTATGGGACCATGTCGGCGAGCTGACGGCTCGTCTCGCTCCCGAACAGCTTGTGTCCATTGATCGCGCATACGCGTGTGACAATGTGTCCGGGATGAAACGGATGGTGTTTCTGACGCTGATGGCCACGGCTCGAATGGTGATTTGGACGACGCGAAAGGAGGAAGTCTTGCGAGGCAATCGTCTTTCTCATTCGGATCTAATTCGATTCTTTGAGCATCAGCTCAAAATGAAGATTAGATCGGATAGAAAACGATTGCATTCGACAGTCTTTAGCGAAAGGTGGGTAAAAGAAGTGAGCTTGCTTCGTGTGAACGGGGCTAGCCTTGATTTTCTCTTCTAGGTCAACCTATTGCACATCGGGGTGGCTTCCTATGGAACCCTCCCCTTGGTTAGGTTAGACAAGCTTCAGTGTACCTAGTTAATGTGAGTAAGTGTTGTTACTGGCCTGCATCCCGGCCGTTCTTTGTTTATGATCCAAGTCGAGATTCCCAACCTCCCCAGTTTGTTTTGACCCCCCCCCCCTTTCATCTCGACTGTATCAGTTTTATATTTTTCCATTCCAGCCTAATATTTTATACTTTTTCCCACTCCCTTAGCGAGAGCGTCTCTTGATTTTGTTCCCTGGGCAGAATACAGCGGTTTCTGTTTTATGGGTTGGACGGTCCCTACTAACATCAATTATGTTTAGTTTGTATTTGTGTTTATTTTAAGTTTATTATTGGGTTCATTTCCCTCCCCTCTCATTTTATCATTATTAGAATTGTATATATATATCATCATTAAAATTTTTATGGCATGGGGCGCGATTTTGGTAGGTCTCCCTTGAGAGCACGTGGTATTATGGTGGTTGAATGATTGTTTGGTGATGGACGATTTCTTTTGGTGAATGAGTAAAATGTAATGTACGAATGGGTCGCGAATCTGATTAGCTAGGTATAAGATAGTTAGTGTTGACCAGCCTCTACCCCTCCCCTTTATTGGCCTTGTGCCACAATTTGTAGTTTTTGTAAAAATAAATATCAGTCTTGTTCTTATGTACATCGTCATTGTCATGTTGTATTGATAATGTTATAATTTATGAATATGTCCTGAAGATGGTTTATTAGACCGAAACGTCCGACGTTGACATATTAACATTAAAACAGTATAAATTGTATATAAGGATTTTTGTTTGTTTTTTTCCGTATATATTTTTCTTCATACTGTCGGATCTATATCCATATATTTGCTTATATATATATATATATATATATATATATATATATATATATATATATATATATATATATATATACCGTTAGGGACTTGGTGGTACGTATGACCAACCTCCATTTAAATTGAATCAGAAATATAATAGCATTTTTTATAAAGTTTCATCTTGAATGAGGAAGAAGGTTAATATCCTGATAGGAAATATTTTTGTACAGAAGTTAGAAATGAAGTTATTTTTGTTTGAAAGCTGTTCGTCTGTTAAGAATTATACTCTTGAAGATCAATAAAAAATAAATTTGGATTCCTGATCGATCCATGTTTTGAAAGGCCGCAGAAATTCGAATAATTACTGGAATTTCATAAAACCTTCTGTTCTATTTATATCAATGTTGGAATTTATTTATTAAAAGACGATTTTACGAAAGGAATTTTGAAAATACGCTTCTTCTGAAAATAAATGTAGTCCGTTGTCAATAACATAAGTTTTCAAAGAGAGTTTTGCACGCGTTTAACATGTTTTTAAATCGAGCCCCCTGTAGAATTAAATTTTGTTTAATTTTTTGAAGGAATCAAACGGAAGGATTCAATTACTACGAATAGTTCATTTATGACAAGGCTGCATCGATCGGCAAAAGGGACGTAATGAAAACATTCATTCCAATTCCATAGACTACTTCATACATAAATAAATAATAAATAAATCACTTTCAACACAGTCTTCACAATATTTGCACCCACAGTAGATGGAGAGAGATCTACACACACACACACACACACACACACACACACACACACACACATATATATATATATATATATATATATATATATATATATATACATTAAATATATAATCATACGAGAGATGGGTAAATTGTCGCCATTTTATATTTTTAATTTCGCGCATGCGTGTTGTTTGTTTTTTTTTATTTTGTCGACTGCACAGAATATAAGGTCAGTTGTGTACCGTCTGTGAGAAAAAGAGCATGATGACACAATTCACTCCGCCAGAATTTTGGAAATGGCATGCTGTACTACTTGGCATTCGCACCGAAATCTCCAATACGGTCATTTTAAATTGTTTGAGTGTCAATCTGAGGACGTTGCAGAGGATTCGAAACAGTTGGATGAGACTAATGTTGATTACGAAGATGTTTGGACTTATCACTCGTTTAGGCGTCCTTATGACTCCATTCATCATCCCACAGGGCCCCAGATTCATCACGGACGTCTACATTTGAGTAGATAGTGTTGGCCTTGGTCAAGAGGGTGGCTGTAAAATAAGGTAAACTATGAAAGATGGTAGATGATATTACTTTTAACTTGTAAATGAAAAAGATTTTATTTTGTTACTGAACATAACCACGGTGTAATATTTTGGCAAAAAAAAAAAAATAAATAATGAAACGTCGATGTAAGTAATTTTCCCTTTTAATAAGTCCACTATTTTTTGTGTTCGCAGATATGATTTAAATTATTTCTGTGCTTAATTAATGCATTGGATAATTTATTTTGGAGATATTTAAAAAATACGATTCTTATAAACTTAAGACAGCTCTCGTTCAGACATAAGTATACATAAGTGTATATCTTGAGCGAAAACCATTTTTCCTAAAACTTTCAAAATATTTTGATGCAATTTATTTTTGTCTATGTTTCTGAGATGACATATTGTAATTATTTACATTGTTCGGCCGAAACTTCGTGAATTTGGCAATAAAGATGAGTCCGAACAGTCCGAACAATGTAAATAATAGCAATTTGTTTCATTTGAATATTCAATTCTGTAAACACCATAAGTATTTAGAATGTTTTATATGATTCATATTCAACATAGATATATTTGTCTTTGGGAGGGTCAGAACTGATTTAGTACAATCATACTGTGCTGAGATATTTTTTTAATTAAATTGCATGATATGTATTGTTATCAGTACTGTTTTTATACTGGATTTATCATTCGATCAATCCCCGTAAATTTTCGGATATTACTGGCCCTTCCTGAGAATACAATTCAGATAATTATTTGATGGAGCAGAATTTAGAAGTGGGTCATTTTATAGTTTATAAAACTAGAAACAAAACAATCTAGTAATGTCTAAACAGATTTGTATGAGATCCACAACCCAAATTTATATGCGTTTTTAAATATTTTTTTTAAAGAGAAATAAACTTCTTATTAAAGCCTGAAGTGCTAAACAAAATTTAATGGCATACATTATTTAAAAAAATTGTTTTAATGCTTTCATCGTTACAGATATTACGAATAAAAAAGTTCTCACGGAAAATGAAACTCTGAAATTAAGCAGAGAATATCGTGCTATGATTTATTATTAGACTTGCAGAAACTGAAGACATGCTTGTGTGCAGAAGGTGCAGTTTAAATTGAGTGACACAGGTATGGGTATGGACATAGATATCTCATACCAGGTACATAGATATGTGCACAAACAGAAATATAGATTTGAAAAGGAGATAGATAGATAGATAGATAGATAGATAGATAGATAGATAGATAGATAGATAAGATAAGATAGATAGATAGATAGATAGATAGATAGATGAGATAGATAGATAGATAGATAGATGTGCATATAAAGGGCCTGGTTGTTTATAACTTCAATGTGAAACAACATTGCCCTATTGTAATATATATATATATATATATATATATATATATATATATATATATATTGGATTTGAAGATCGAGCAATTAGGGCCGATTTTACGACCTAATGAAATAAATTATTACCTTAGGAAGTTTTAATGTGTATATATATATTTTAGAATAATAATTATTGCTCTGTTTCTAACTCTACCTAGATTTATATCCATTTGGAAATATCCACATTGATCACCAAGTTTATCATTATATATATATATATATATATATATATATATATATATATATATATATATATATATATATATAAGCATATAATTAATTACATATACGGAATTAATTCCAATAACTAACAATTACTATTCTTAAAAGAGTGCTCAATACAAAGTAGAGCAGATATAATTAGTATTTATAAAAAAATTATAACATAAGTATGTTATAAAATCACTACAAAAATAGCCAGTTATCAAGTGATGATGTTGAAGACAAAATAAATGTTTATGTTATCTTCAACATCATCAATTGATAAGACACCGAGTGTGTTGAAACAAAATGTCTATTTTTGTAGTGATTTTATAACATACTTATGTTATAATTTTTTATAAATAAATTATATATATATATATATATATATATATATATATATATATATATATATATGGATAGATAGATAGATAGATAGATAGATAGATAGATAGATGTGCAGAGAGCTATAGAGATAGATACACGTAAGTATGTGCATAGAACATGCCTGAGTGTTTATGGCTTTTTTGTTTGAAGCAATTTTGTTGTATTGCAATTTTGTCAAAAGCCAGAAGCAGTTGGAAGAGACGCCTTTGCCGAAGCCAAATGAACTGGCACGCACTGAACGAAATATTCTGTCATGTTTCAAAATTCCCTTAGGGACATAAATGTGTTAACAGCAACAAATTGCAACGCTTTAGGCAGGACCGCCTAACCCATGTCACGATCTTGATCAAGCATGAAGAAAAGAATAAAATAAACAATTCAACACACACGTTAGCATATTAGTGTTGGTATACGAATATATATATATATATATATATATATATATATATATATATACAACTATCATTATTTCTCTTTCTTTTCTCCCGTTTTGAAAACTATATTTGAAATGTTGTGTAAAAAAGAATTGTCCACGTAACGTAGGAAAATATTCACATCATAATGTTCGAATGATGTGATTAATATTTACAATTGAATGAAGATTTTTTCGTCTTTTTTTATTGACGATGCTGAAAACATACGAAAAATATTCATTGTTCATCGTTGTTACGTTAAGAAATCATTGATTTTATAATATATTAACATATACGCACATACACACACGCGCATATATATATATATATATATATATATATATATATATATATATATATATATATATATATATGTGTGTGTGTGTGTGTGTGTGTGTTGTCATACAGAGACAGACTGTTTCGCTGTATCACAGCTCATCAGAGTGGCTAGACGTCCGGTTGCCTCTAGCTAGGATCGAATCCCGACTGACGCCAATTCTATCACTAAGCCGTTGGCACACGGCAGGGATGAAGGTGAATTCAAGCGTTTTTTTTTTTTTAGATAAACATACAGCGACTGAAAGAATTCGATTTGATTTACCGAAGAGTCTTGCATTATTAGCCGTAATAGTCACTGCTTACAACCCCACTTTATTTAAACCATAGGTATGGACATGGAAATAGATATTTCATATCAGGTACATAAATATTTGCGCAAAGATTATATATATATATATATATATATATATATATATATATATATATATATATATATATATATATAGAGAGAGAGAGAGAGAGAGAGAGATTGTAAGAGAATGGAAGGTAAACTATCGAAGATGGTAGATGGTATTATTTTTTATATATATATATATATATATATATAATTATATATATAATTTATATATATATCATATATATATATATATATAATTATTATTATATTTTTATTATAATAAATAGCAATAAAACATTTCATATCGCTACACAAAAACTTCGATGTTTCTGTAGTAAGATGGTACTTTTTCAGGCGATGCTAGATAACTTGTGATGAAAATGTTTTTGAGAGAAATTTGAAAAAGAATCGTTAACTCTTTTCGTAAATTAAATTTGGGGTACACGGACACACATACACATACGCGCGCACACACATACACATACACGCACACACATACACATACACGTTTCATTGAAGACGACGGACAAATAAGGTTTTTTATTAAATTTTCTGGGCATAGAATATAGAAAACCTGCCCTAATAATCTGTGAATCCTAGAGCTTTCAACTAATCTGTTAACCTGAATATATATACATATATATATATATATATATATATATATATATATATATATATATATATATATATATATATATATGTATGTATAAGTGTGTGTGTGTATGTGTGTGTGCATGTGTTCGCAAGCGGCCACGTGTGTCCATATTCGCAAGCGGTCACGTGTGTCGATACGGATGTCGACGTTTTTATTTTTTTAATTTCGAATCACGGTCAGCAAGATTTGGCCGTGTTCATAGTTGATATTATTGAGAGCCATTACGATTAAACATTTGCTGCTTGGGGATGAGACGATTAGGGTCATATTTTCCACGAGTATGTTGCGGACAGAGCCTAATAATCACGAATAGATTAGTCGAAAGTATTCGGATCATACATCATTTGGACAGTTTTTATACCCTTTGAATCCAGAAAATGGAATATTTGTACGATTGCAAGGAAATTTTAATAAATGTTCTACCAAATATATTCAGTATTCTTTTATATATAACACATTTGGTCATATTCTTTCTCAGCTCTCTCCTTTTTTCTCTCTCAGACACACTGATATATTGATAAATATATGCTGCAAAAATTGCTGCATATATAGAATAACACCTAATAACGGAGTTAGGACATTTTAGGTATAGACTGTCTGGATATATAGTAATCCACACAGAGCGCTAACTGTTGGTTTTACAACTGAAATCCAATTCAGGCCAAGACTGTTTCTCATGCTTAGATTTTAACTCTCCGATTTCTTTTAACTATTTATTTCGGATAGTGGCCTATCCATTCAATATAAGATAATAAAGAAAAAAATAATCCTGAAGCTTTTCGAATGAGCATGCTGGTTGACGAAAGAAACTGAATTTTAAAAAGCAGAATAGATGTTTTCATTAAAAATAAGGCTTGATGTAATAAAATATCTACATAAGTATATATTTTTGTAACCGCGTTACTCGTAGTCAGAAGTACTTGTTTAAAATATATTTTAAAATAATTTTAATATCTCGTTGAATTGGTATAGAATTAAATTATCCAGTTGTCGAGGAAAGGTCGTTTCTGTGGTCATGTCTGCAGATATGTTCTAACAATTATTACATAGATTTTAATAACATTACAATAGTTAAAATCACAAACTTATAACTCATTCCCATGCCTAGAGATATACAGAAACTTTTAGAAATATCTAGTGACAATACCAAAAAAAAAAAAAAAACAAAAAAAAACTGAGATTTATATCTCCGCCAAGTAAGGAACTCTCTTTCGTACTTATTCTTTTTTCAATGCATCAAAATTAAAAACTTAATACATTCTTTCTTAATTTCTTTCAGTCGTCTTTTTTCCTACTCTGCCTAGAATCTGAAACACTGGAGCAACTGCGATTTTGTCATGTCACGTGGCATAGTAATTGAACACGTTGATGGTGAGCGGCGCATGCGTGCACGTCTTCTCCACCAATCATACACAGGTTTGAGAAAATAAGTGTCATGAGAGAACGAATATTGCGAAGCTCATGTGACCCGCTGAAACACGAATATTAATGAAAATTCTAATTGGAGTCGAGAAAGCCGACAGAAAACTAAGTGGTCACGTCCTGACTGCGGACAAGGGATGTTGTTTGTACAACACAAACACTCATAGCACAATTACGAGTATAACAATAAATAGTTAAAGCGCGCGCTCACACACACACACACACAAATAAAAACAACGAAAATTAAAAAAAAACAAACAAACAAACGTCAATTACATGTTGTGCCAAACTGGATTATCTTATGTCCTCTTTATATCTAGACGCTGAAAAAAAAAAAAAATGCGTGAATTCATATATGTCAAATGCATATGTGCCTGGACCTATGTTTGTATGTGCGAACTTTTGTTTTAATTGCGTATTTTTTCGTTAATTTATGTGTGCGTATATCTATCTATCTATCTATCTATCTATATCTTTCTCTCTCTCTCCCTCTCTCTCTCTCTATATATATATATATATATATATATATATATATATATATATGTGTGTGTGTGTTTGTGCATGTGTGTGTGTATGTGTGTGTGTGATAAAATGTTTGTATGTGCGAACATTTGTTTGTTTTAATTAATGTATTTTTGTTCGTTAATTTATGTGTGCGTATATCTATCTATCTATCTATCTATCTATCTATCTATCTATCTATCTGTATCTCTCTCTCTATATATATATATATATATATATATATGTATGTGTGTGTGTTTGTGCATGTGTGTGTGATTGTATGTGTGTGTGTGTGATAAAATGTTTGTATGTGCGAACATTTGTTTTAATTGCGTGTTTCTGTTCGTTAATTTATGTGTGCATATATCTATATCTATCTATCTGTATCTCTCTCTCTCTCTATCTATATATATATATGTGTGTGTGTGTGTGTGTGTGTGTGTGTGTTTGATAAAATGTAGTTTTAAGTTATGCTATATTTATACATAAAAGTGAAGAATATTATTGATAGTTAGTATGTAAAT
>CAHIKZ030005036.1:1180000-1185000 GCA_903632075.3 Acanthosepion pharaonis | reverse complement strand
GGAGAAGAAAAAAAATTCTTCGTCTTTTCTTATAAAAAAAAAAACTTGTCATCCCTGACGTAAAAAGGTCCGTGAAAAACATTTATTTTCTGTGAAGAAAAACACCTGACAAAGACGACACGGAGGTATCCTGCGTTACCAGGTACTTCATCAAATGTCAATGAAAATATTCCCCATAATTCGACGGAAGGCCAAAATGGCCAAAAATCCACAAGTATGGATGCACAAAATGTCAAAGAAAATTGTATGGTGGCCAATAGTGCCTCAAAATCTGACCAGAAAATGAATAGTTCAGAGGCCGGGGAATTGCCCTCATGTTGGAAGTCCCCCCAGCCCCCGAGTTGTATTATCAATGTTGCGGAATTCTTGGAGCAAGCTAAGAGTTACGCACACCTTGTCGTAGAAGGCGGACTCTTGGAAGACGCCCAGGAACATTGAAAAAAAATAGTGTCAGTTTTCGTCGTGGACAAGCGAACACGCAAGATTTGTCGCTCGACGAAAGACACAGTGATAAAATCACTGGAGTCCTTGGGGTTCAAGCCCCTCAGAGTTGTGAAAGGAGCCGGCTTTTGCATGTGGGACGTATTGTTACCCACACCGGAAGATTGCGTGACAGCTTCGGACAAGGACTAGATAACCAAAGATTTGATTCTGCGGACCGAGTACGTAGGTCGAAGAAGGACCAATGTTTCAATATATGAGGTCCTTCTTCAATTCCTCGGGGAACATCTCGCGGCCTACCTGTCCCAGTTCGGAGAAATACTGGCCGCATCTTGCGATAGCCTGAGTGGGGGTGGAGTTTCGATATTCGTTTAGATGAAAAAGCCTTCCTCCCATCCCCAACTGCCTGATAGTAGGAAATTGAAATTGCCGGTCATTGTGACCGGCCGTAAACCTGTATGCTGGAAGTGTGGAAAAGACTGGTCACCTTTCCTCTTCCTGCCCAGAAAGAAGGCCTCTGGAGTTCAATCTCCCGTTAACCAGAATCCCCCTCTAACCGAGTCTTTACCTACCGCCTCGCCTGTAATGCGCATGCCACCTTCTGGGACCGGTAGGGAAACTCCTCCGGTTGGTCAAAAGACCACATTCCCCAAAGAGCCTTCGCCCTCTGCTAGTGCAGCTGCGGAGAAGTGAGAGGGGAATGGCTAGTTGCTGGTAAGGCCAGGGGGAAGCGCCGGGCAGCGGGTCCTCAGTCCCCTGAAGGCCCAAGGACGAAAGGTACTAACAGCCCCACTCCCACTGGCAACGTTAAGGGCGATGCCCCGGCCTCTCAAATGTCTTTCCAAGACAAACAAAAGAAATTTGATCCCGGATTTGAAAAGACGGAAAAAATTAAGGAACTCAAAAAGAAACTGGATAGTCAGCGCATCTCTCAATCCCCAGACCCTTCTCCTTCCACGTCCTCTACACGGTCCATACCCTCTCCTAAGAAACGACCTTCGACCCAGATATCTCCTTCCAAATCGCTTCCCCTCAGTAGAGATCCCAGCCCTTACAGACATCGATCATTTTATACACCCCTCAGCACACCCACTCCTTCCCCAGTTAAACAAAAACCATCCGACACTCCTCTACATACGCCCAGTCATTCCCCTATCAAAAAGCGGACATGCCACCTCCCGCTTCCAAACGTCAGCAGAAGCCCCTCTCAGGAGATGAAAGATAAAAGAAGAAGGCTCAAAGCCTATTTATAACTCCGGAGAAGACGTTTGTCGTGTTACCACTCAAAACGCCAATTAAATTGACTTTCCCTGGGATATCGGCGGAATCTCCCAAGACGGCACCATCAAGACTGAGATGGGCCATGGGTCTATGGGAGAGGCGGTCGGTATCCTTACCCAGTCCATGTTCAAACCAGTACCTCAATCCTAATCGGTCTTCACTATGTCTCTCTGGTTAGCTAGTATAAATGTACGAGGCCTGAGGTCGGAGTCTCGCAGGGCGAGGCTTTCTCGCGACATTCAGCGCCTCGGGGTGAATGTTTGCTGTGTACAAGAGACCCGGTTTTCTTCTCATGACTGTGAAGACTTGCTGTCTAAGGGGTTCTCCCTTTATTCAGCATGTTTTGATGGTCGTTCGAGGGGTGTCTCTTGGCTCGTGAGCAGGTCTTTGAAGGCTGCATCTACCCTTGTCTTCGCAGATCAGGCGGGCAGGCTTTGCGTGCTGGATGTTACTATAAAGGATAAGGCGCTACGTCTCATTGGGGTTTATGCGCCCAATAACCATGCCGAGCGGCCTGCTTTGTTTCGGCAGATCGCGCCGTACTTGACGACATCTCGTCGGGTAGTTTTAGCCGGGATTGGAAAACCATTGATATAGATTTGATCGTATACCGGATCATAGGACTTGGACTTGTCCGGGTCCGTGTAATACCTCGACCGAGTCTTAGTTAGGAGAGTCGATGTTAGGAGGAGAGTCGATAGGGCTCTTAGGGTGTCAAGTTTCCACTATATAGTTATACGGATCATCCGGGTCCGTGTAAACTTAGATAAGCCTAAGGCTAGATTGGCTGGCTACTGGAAATTAAACTGTTCACTATTTGGTGAGCAGGATTTCCGGGACCAGCTGTTACTAATGATTCAAAGGGAATTGACGAGGGCGGTTATTGGGAACGCCTGGTGGGGTAAATTAAAATCGAAAATTAGAACGTTTGCTGCCGAATTTAGCCGTCGACTCAATCTAGATAGATTAGCGGCGCAAACGGCCTTCATCGGGCAGTGAAATCCCGTGATAGTGGGGAAATAGCCTTAGCTAAGGCAGTGTTGTCCTCCTTCCTTATCAAGAAGGATCAAGCTCTGGTAGTTAGGGCAAGGTTAAAAAGAATGTCCTCTGAGGCGACGAATATGGCCGCTGAACTGCGTGCAGAGGAAAATCGGAGCGCGGCTCAGCGACATATCGCGTGCGTCACATTGTCGGATAATCGGACCGTGACTACAAACGCGGGCATATGCGAGGCCTTTCGGGATTACTTTCAGGAGCTTTTCACCAGGGAGCCCGGTCTGAGCCCTGCTCAGTTCGACGCCTATTTGGCCGACTTTCCCTGCCTCATTACGGAGTCGGAAATCTGGGAAGCGCTGAAACAGGTTGGCCTGGATAAATCTCCGTGACTAGATGGTCTTCCCTGTGAAGTTTACTTGAGGCAGTCGCCCGTTTTTGTTCCTTTGCTGGAACTGATCTTCAACAACTGGATGAAGCAGGGGTCTATACCCCAACGCTTCACCAAGGGTGTGATCAAGTTGCTACGTGGGGATGGTTTAGGGAACTTTCGCCCTTTAACGATGTTAAATACTGACTTAAAGATTTTGGCGAAGATCTTAGCCAACCGCTTGCAGCTTGTCCTGTCTCGTCTGATTGGCCCCGAACATACTTGTGCTGTGAAGGGCAGGACAATTCAGGATAACCTTCATATGGTACGCTTGATCTTAGAACATGTCGACAGTGAAGCCGCGCTGATAAATTTAGATCAGTCCAAGGCCTTCGATAGGGTTGACCATCGCTTTCTGGAGGCTGTCCTTTCGGCTGCCGGTTTCGGAGGCGACTTTCGCTCCTGGATCCGACTTTTGTATGCGACCCCCGGTGCGCTGGTAGAAGTGAATGGGGTATGATCGAAGCCTTTCGTATTGTCTCGCTCCATTCGTCAAGGTTGTCCGTTATCGCCTTTGCTTTACGTTCTTTCGTTGGAACCATTCCTTCGCAAGTTAAAGGCGAATCCGGTCCCTTCGTGGAATCTCCTGCCTGGGGCTACCACCTCAGCCAGGTATTCCGCCTATGCTGATGACGTTTCGGTTCTTGTGTCGAGCAGAGCCGAGATTGACGAAGTCAGCAAAGAGATCAGTGGTTATGAGATGGTGACAGGGGCCAGGATTAACCGCGATAAGTCTGTTGGCTTGCGGTTGGGCGCGTGGAAGGGAGTTTCTCTTCCCGGACCTTTCCTCCGGACGGATGGGCCGATCAAGATTCTCGGCGTCTGGTTCGGTCCTGATCTCCAGTTGGATATGAATTGGTCGGAGGTGCAAGGGCAGGCCGAGATCGCAATTAATTTGTGGTCTCGGAGGAGGCTGTCCTTGAAGGAGAGGGCGGAATATGTGTTTCACACATCTACCCGATTCTCCTTTACCGACTCTCTGTGCTTCCACTTCCGTTTGACACTTTACTGGCGTTAGTGAGGTTCTTGTTCTCCTTGTGGGGAGGCAAGACCGCCAGAGTCTCTCAGGAGATCTGTTGCCTTCATCCTGCTGAAGGCGGTCTGGGGATGCCTAGCATTGAGATTCGTCAACATATGCTTCGCATCACATTCTTAGACCGTATGTGTCGCGAATCGGATGAGGTGGGCGCCTTCTGGAAAGAAGACGTCCGTAGAAACTTCCCATCCCTGAGAAGTGTGCACTCGTGCGAGGAAGAGGCCGGCCGTACAACCCGAGCCGAGTGCTCCTTCTACCGTGAATGTCGTCGTGCTCTGAATTGCCTCTTACGGACGACGGATGGCCTCTCCAAAGCTCAGGCGTTGTCTCGTCGGGAATTGTATCAAGTGTTAGTTAGTGGGGCCGTTCAGGATGATCTGATTGACGAGCTCGGGCTTACGAAGCAGGAGGCTCGCTCGATATGGCCTTGGGCGCCCGGATTGAAATGCCTCACTAACGATCAGGCATCACTCACCTGGCTGGTGATTCGTGGGGCCCTCTGGGTCGGCAAAGACTTTGTGCAGCGGGCTTGGAGAAATCTCCAAACTGCCATCGCTGTATTGGGGAAGTCGAGACCATTGGTCACGCCTTCTTTCATTGCAGGGTGGTAGTGCCGTTGTGCAAGTTTATTGAAGGCCTCATAGTCCGCATGCTGCAAGGAAAGTTCTTTGTCCTTGAGGCCAGTTCTGTTTGTAGCAATGTGGTGCCACAGATGACGCATCAGCTTAAAGCCAAGATTAGGACGGAAAGGCGGCGGCTCACCTCATCAGGATTCAGCAAAAGGTGGGTGAATCTTGCGCGTTTCTGTCGTGCAAAAGG
>CAHIKZ030005036.1:1167500-1175000 GCA_903632075.3 Acanthosepion pharaonis | reverse complement strand
TCCTCTTTACATTATAAGGATTGTTTTCGTTTGTGGAACTGTTCCCTCTTATTTAATGCCTATAATAACTGCGTGAGGAAAATACAAACAGATATTCTAAAACGATGTCAATTTGAGGCCAGAAAAACGAAAATCATTTCTCTGATTTTTTTTTTCTTAAATATTTAAGTTTACTCTTTCAGATTCAACCAATGATTAATCATTTTCTTCAATGTTTTACTGAAATAATTGAATTGTTTTTGAACGAATTTAGTAACCTATACTTGTGCTTGCACTCAAACGCATATCTATATGTTATATTATCACGAGTAAAATGAAAATAAAAATACACCAGAAAGATAAATTACAGTGTAACCCGGATATAAGAGAGTTGTCGGGACCGGAGAAGAAGTCTCTTATATCCGGGTTTGGTCTATTTTATATACATTAACATCTAATTTGGGACCAGAGAAAATCTCTCTTATATCCGTGTTTCTCTTATATAGGGGTCTCTTATATCCGGGTTACACTGTATATAACAAAATGGAGATTTTTATTAAAAAAATAAAACATGCAAATACGTAAAATTAAATACAACTAACAATAACAAAAGAAAATCCGATTTTAATATATATGCATAATAGGTCAGTTATAATTTCATGCTCGATAAAAAGGACGCAGTGTTTGTTTTTAATTAATTATTATCTAGTTTTCTTGTGAGGGAAAGTAGGAGAGTGGGTATTGTATGTAAAAACGGTTCAAATGTTATGGCTTCTTTGGTTTCAGCTATTTGTTTAACCATTATCAGGATCGAAAGACTTAATATTTTGGAAAAGAACAATCATAAACAACTATAACATAATGTAAGGTTTTAGATTACAGTAACGTCGCAAAAGTCAATACTACCAGAAAATCAGCTACATAAATCGTAGACATATTATATGAAGATCTAGCAAACATTTTTCTACTTACAGAGGAAAGCATTTTTAAGCCTGATATACAGTGTTTTAAGCTCAACACGCAAATCACTTTCTGTATTTTCTCTTGATTTCCAGAAGAAAAATTTGCTTCCTCAGATCGTAGAAAACACTATACCTCCGAGTTTATAGATAGAAATCCTATGATGAGTAATTAACGACAACAAGCATGAAAAGTTTAAACTCTTCAATAGCAAAATTTAAGCAAACTCTGAGGAAGTGGAGATTTCATCGTCTATAACAACTGAATACCACGTGAATTGTTAAGGACTCTCTCGATACAATGTGAAATGCTATCGCTTCCACATGGAATCGAAAAAATTCTGGAAAGATGAGGCGCCATGCTTTTTTGAATAGCTTCCCACATTTTTGATATCCGTAGTTAAAGAATCTTTAAGTGAGAAGAGACCTCTCTACCACACCCCATATATACAACATTTCGAGCAAACGTACTAATTAAAACATCCGACAGATATCTCCATACTGTTCTTATAACCAATTTTTAGTAACCTGTGCCTGATGAAACTGTACATTATCCTTTGAGAAGGACTGCATCTTGCTCTATGTACTGCGTGCTGCTCCGTGATATATGTCCTACTTTACGGTATCGAATGTTGGCCGGTCTTCTCAGAGAGGAAGAAGAGACTCGTGGAGAGGATGCAAACAAGGAGGAAGCTTATGACTAACATCAGGAAGAGGCAGCTGAAACTTCTGTGACACCTAATAAAAATGGAGGGCTTGTTGTATCTGAGACTCACAGAGCGGACAGATATATATATATATATATATATATATATATATATATATATATATATATATATATATATATATATATATCGATAGAAAGTGGAGTCGGTCCTAATTTAAAAAGCAGCGTAAATAAAAGAAAGGAAATAAGAATGAAACTATTGTAGCAATAAAAATATTTCTTAACAAAATATTTATTTTACAAACGCAGTGCTTAGAATTATTTCTGAGATTTTTTAAACATATAGAGATTTATTAGTTGTGTTTCATTGATAGAACAGTGCGTTGCTATCCTCTTTGTGCGGTTTCTCTGCAGAATGTCAACGTCCGTGGCTCTGCACAATGTCCTATCCTTCCTATCTCCAATTAATACCTGTCGCTCTACCATCCATTTCAGTCCTTATCCAACCAGACATTTACGATAGATCGTTAAGTAGATTAATCGCTGCTGCCCTCAACTACATTTGCCTTCAAAGTCTTGTGAGTGTAAAATCTCCAGGCTTTCTTTCCTTGTTATGTGTCCCTAATATTTCAATTGTTTCCTTCTGATCTTAAGCACAAGTAATATTTGTTTTCATTCTCTTTAATACTTCCTCATTACTAACATGTTCCGACCATTGCATTATCAATAAAATTCTGTAGAACGACGTGTTCGTTGCCTTGTTCCTGTAGGGAAATTCTCTAGCGTTTACTGCAATGTGATAAGCTTAATATTACATAGATGTTCAGTAAATTTTCACTATCTACATTATTCGGATTGTTATCCTCGGCTTCATTGCCATATTCACAACTTTTAGCCCGTTGTACCACTCCGGCCTTCTTCAGGTGATTGGAATCTCGAACCGTTAAAGACGTTGGTTAGATCCAGTGTCTCGACCAAAAGAGTTCTTTGTTCACTACCAGGCCACAGTAATGACGAACCCGAAAACTTGGAGAGTTGAGTTAAAGGGAAAAACTGAGACACTCGGAAGAGGCATGACACATGGAAATAGAACAATCTACTCCGGTGAACGAAATAAAGGGTTCCTTTCGAAATTCTAATCACTTGAAGAAGGCCGAAGCATACAACAGCCGAAACATTATGAATATGGCAGTGAAGACATGAACAATAGTCCAAATAATGTAAATAATGTAAATAATCATAATACCTCATCCTAGGGATATAGACAGATATTGTTTTTTTCACGTGTACTTTATTTAATTTTTGTAAGACATTTGCACTATTCCAATGCGTTTCTGAATCCTCTGTCACATTGTCCGTTATTTATTATATTAGGTTATTTCAAAAGTAATGTCAGATCTCTGATAATTAAATTTTAGATTGTATTTACAAAATGTGTGCTTATCTTTATAGTTAAGGAATGTTACAATAAGTAATTTATACATTTCTCTTTCAGATAATAAAAATAATTTTCATGATCTTCCGAAATATTCGCATCCATGTTCGTCCCACATTCGATATATCTTACTGTATGAGTTTCATAAAGGTGTGTCAATGCAATTGCATCAGTAAAGTCTATTCTGATCTCTTATGGAGACGATGCAGTGAATGAAAGAATTTGCAGGAGGTAGTTTTCCCGTTTCTGAAGTGGGGATTTCAGTTTGAAAGACGGTCAAAAAGAGGGTTGTCCAAAATCTTGATTGCAAACAATCCCACCACTACCACTATGGATCTTACAGAACAATTTAACGTAAAGCATACAACTGTGCTACTCCAGTTAAAAAGAATCGGTAAAGTTTCAATGGTTGGGAAATGGATCCCGCACAAACTGTCTCCAGAGAATCTGAAACAGCGCGTTGTTTGTTGCGAATCATTGCCCTCACCATTTTTAGTTAGGCTTGTTAAAACTGATGAAAATTGCACCCTTTATAATAACGTTAAACGCCGCTGATCGTGGATCAGTCGTGGAGGATGTACAGTTTAACAACCAAAACGACTTCATCCAAAGAAGAGTGTATGCTGATATTTTGAAGATATTATTCATTACGTACTGTTAAACAACAATCAACCAATGACAGCTTATTTATACTGTGACCATCTTTGTTGTTTGAAAACAGCATTGTATCAAAAGCGACCTTCCATAGTGAAGAGAAAGGCTGTCATTAATGCTCATCCTTACACAGCTTTGCTGATTTTTGGAAGCGCTTGGTTGGAAAATGTTGCTTCATCTATCATATTCTACAGACCATGCTCGTTCTGATTATCACTTGTTTCGGGGACTACAGAATCATTTGGATGGTCTTAGGTTAACATTAAGAGAAAGGTTTAAAATTAGTTGGTTTGATATTTTGCTTCAAAATCTAAGGAATCTTACAGATGTGACATTTATAAGGTTATTGACAGATGAAATGATATTCTAGAAAACAAAGATCATGTTAACAAATAAATATTTTAATGAAGATGTTTATTGGTGAATTTTTTTCATTTTTAATAGAGACCTTGAAATCTTACATTAACTTTGCACCAACATGATAACAATTCCCCACAAGTGAAATTTCTATTTATTTTTTTTTGACATCTCCAAATTATAGCAGACATCTTGGGCTATCTCCATTCTTGGTGCCCAGACATTCTATCTCCTTACAAAGGTTGCTTTCTTGTTTCATCCCGCTTTTATTTATTAACTGTTCTGATAATTCTTATTTTTTTTATCTGACATGAATACGACGTCATTTGCGTATCTTTCATTGTTTGACTTTCATTCACTTATAATAAATCCTAGTGCAACTTGATGTTATTTTTTATTATCGTTACACTGTATAGGTTAAATACATTCTGTGCGAAGAAATCATTTTGACATAGATCCTTTCTATTTTTGTGTACTTGCTGAATTATTTTTCTCTTCGTATGCAGGCGGTCTGTTCCCAGAAAATTTACTGACTTATTCTAATATCTTCTCCGAATAAATAAAGTTTTCTTAAAACTTTGAAGACATCTCTGTGCCGTTCCATTTCAAATGCTTTTGATTAGTATGTGAAACATAAATATACACGGTCTTTTGCATTTATTTTGCGCGGTTTGGTAGGTTGCTATACAAAGTCAAATTATCTGGAAATATGCACAATTAAATTCTTTTACGCAGAGGAATACTAATGACGGTCGGAATAGAAGAAACCCGATACCAAAGTATTCCGTATATTCAAAGGTCGCTTTTCTTGACTAATGAAAGAGTGCCATCTTTACTCAGCCAACATCCAAAAAGCAATCTAGAATCAAGACCAAAAGTGATAAACTCATTAGGAACGTTGTCTAGGTAATCAAATCTATGACCTTATGAAATAGGTTTTATTCTAGGGAGAATTTAATATTGTATATACTTATGATCTTTGTTTTTACAAAGATATTTATCTCATGTAAGCTAATAACACAGTGCCTCATTAATATTGAAGTATAACTAGTAACCTTATGCAATAATCTATTCGAATGTGGTCATATATTAAATTCTATAGTAACAATCTTCGTCTTTCTTTAACTGTCAGTTCTATTCAGTTATCTTTCTAGCAATATGAACATTACTCCGTTGAGATATTTCTCATTTCCCTGTATACGCCAGTTAATTTATTTCGTTCGATCTTTCCTTGTTAGTTTGAACTTATCTGGCCTCTCCTAATCTATTTCATTGCACCTAACCTTCTGACTAACCCAAATTTTGAATTTACACCGGTCAGGTTACAAGATACACTTGAAACAATGCGTTTATCTATATTTTTCTTATACTATAAATGGGAAAAGTACTTTTCCGGCCACAATCTTAAAACAAATCTTTCGTAATGAAATGGATCTATGAGTCTGTGTTGAAATGTTTTCAGACAAAACTAAGAAATGAATAAAGGAAAAAATTATGACGTGTGGTCATTTAGTTAAATTTTGAGAAGCGAGTCGGTTCAAGAACCCTTCATCAACTCTTGTACGTGATTTGGTTGAAACGCATTTTTTATTGCTTCATCCCAAGGAAGGCGATAATGCCGCTAGGACACAGGAGGTTACATGAAGTCAAAGAGATTGAATAGACTTTACTGAGAAGTGCGGAAAGGACAATAAAGGGACAGGGTTCAGGAAGAATGCATATATATATATATATATATATATATATATATATATATATATATGTGTGTGTGTAGCGAGGTATGGTGTAAGTCAATAGCCTGAAAGTATTATCAAATGAATTATCTGATCTGAAATCTTCTTTGTATATTGCACGATCCATGTGATCAATATATATCTCTAAAATTAAAATTAGTAATAACAATTAAACTTCTGCTATAGGTTTTACAACCATAGCCCTTTCTCACAGGCTCGCATGTGTTATGTCCGACGAAAGAACAAGTTGGTTATACATTATACTGACACTAAACAAAACAAGATAATAAATTACAATAATAACTGTATTATAATAAGACTTTCTCATCCAAAATATTTGGTAAAATTTACTATAAAAATATTTAAACATTTAAGAGATTATTTAATGTAGAACAACAAATAATCACCTAAATTAAGTAATATCTAATAATCGCAAAAATGTTTAAATGCTCAGAATCCAAAACACTTTTTTGAAAGCAAAATGAAACAAAAACGACGCTTATATTTTAAAATGGCGTTACGCTCCCATGGCATCAAATACATTAAAAATTAAATAACTCATTGCAATAACATTTGAGGCAAAAAGTCATTGCGTTAAATGCATTTTGATACTCAAAAATGAATTCAGTCAAAAGCGTAAAAATTTTTCTGACACTAACTGGAGACAGCTCCTTAATTACATTCAATTCTAAATAAGAAAATCAATAAAAAAATATAACAGACACAAATTGTTTATTCCGTTTAACAAAATCTGTTTGAATGAAAACACAGAGAGACTTATGGCGGGAATGGTTTCCAAGTAAAGGTAGAAAATGATTTCCCTTAATTTCGGAAATACTTAATCAGGAGAAAATGCTTCCAAGCAGAAAAGTTAAAACTCGAATAGCATTCAAAGTGTAATTCATGGAGAAAAATATAATAGAAATATGATTTGAGTGGAGAAATTCTCCAGAGCACCCATATTAAGATGTTATAAGATAGAGAGTAACAATGGGAAATAAGAAGATTAAAAGAAGCAGCACATATGATATACTGGAGATCAAGCATAGAACAAAGGTACTGAGCAAACGAACGAATATATTTCCACTTTTTTGAACTACTACATTTTCTATTTCTGTGAAACGTTTCCCCTCAAGACGTGGTAGAATTTTCTCATTCACAAGTTCCTTTCATTAGTACAAAACAGTGAGATTTGTTTTAGCAATCCAGCCTAATATCTGCTCTGTCAAATATTTAGTCAAGTTTGTTCAGCCGTTTATAAGCTGCTTTCTTTTGTCTCTCTTGCTTTCAATATGTCCTGTGAGTGTCAAATTCTCCACATCTTCTTTCCTTATTATACACCCTATAAATTTAAACAATTTTTTTCTGATTCTAAGTCAAAACGTCGATTTTGTTTCCGTTGTCCCTAAAACTTTCCCGTTACACACGTGTTCAGCCAATGAAATTCTCAGCATCTTTCTGTAGAACCATATAAGTCCCATCTTTCTCTATGAGGAGATTGTCCATCCTTCACTGCCGATAAGAATACACCACTTCTCTCTGAATCTCTCTTCACATAAGACTATACAGACAAGAAAAGTGAGGCCTCCATATTGACAAACGAATATATACGTCTTATGACAGGGAAGAGAATTTTAGAATATAATAATCAAAAGATTATTGAAGTAATAAACACGGATAATTGTCGGAACCACCGTGGAGTCAATATGTGAGAAA
>CAHIKZ030005036.1:1012500-1162500 GCA_903632075.3 Acanthosepion pharaonis | reverse complement strand
TCTTACAAAAGGAAAGTTGAACAAAAACATAAATTTTGTAGTAGGTGGCCAAAGAATCCCGACTGTATCAGAAAAATCAGTGAAAAGTTTAGGTTGGTGGTACGATCAATCCATAAAAGATACCGATCAAGTAAAAGAAACATCCAGGGCATTACAAGAAGATCTCCATAAGATAGATCTTTGTCCTCTAAAAGGAAAATACAAGGTATGTTTTTTTTTCCAAATATTACGCCACGAGCACGGCGTGAAGCCACTAGGATGCAGGGGGGTGCAGAAAATTTGGAGCGAGAGCAGATAGGAGTGATAGAAGAAAGGATGAGGAGAAGAATAGTGGGTAGATCAAGGTGACTGGAGATGTCGATTGACATTACATTTAAATAGTTGGAGATTATAGCTCTCAGGGAAACAGGAATAGGGAAGGGTATTCCACAGGCGAGAGGTGCGAGGTATGAAGTTATTGGAGTAGAAGAGACGGCTACATTTAAAAGTTTCTACAGTGTAAGGGTGAGAGCGGGATGCCAGCCTCGTAGGTCGCTTGAATTCATGAAGTCTGGGAACCAGTGAAAGCAGCTCATCGGAGCAATTACCATGAAAGTATTTGTAGAAAAGAAAGAGAGAGGCGACGGCGCGTCTGTGAGAGAGTGACTGTAGACGAGATGCCAGATCAGGGCCAGTTATATTACATATCCGCCTCTGGATCTTGTCAAGAATTCAGAGGTAAACAGAAGGTGCCCCAGACAGCAATACTCCATGCATGGTTGATTTGTATATTTGAAGTAATGATTCCGGGGAGAAAAATTTCCTGACGCGGCACAGAGAGCCAAATTTCCTCGCGATGGTGCTTAGAGCGCGTGCTCATTCCAATGCTACCATGTGTATACGAATTTGAAATGAGTAAAATTGAGTCAATGGAAAGAAAAATAAACAAATATATCCGAAAATGGTTGGGTTTGCCTCCAGGTTTGTCTGATATCGCATTGTACTGCAGACAAGCAAAACTAAAGTTGCCATTTAAATCGATTGTGGAGGAGTATAAATCCGGAAAAATTAGACATCAAATGATGTTGGATGACTCCAAGGATAGAACAATAAAAGCATTAAAGCCTACATTAAAAACAGGGAGAAAGTGGAAGGTCAGATAGACGATAACAAGTGCTAAAGACAATCTAGCTGTCAATGAAGTTATCGGATACACTCAAGCAGGGAAACAAGAGTTAGGACTAAATGAAAGGTAATGGTGGTCGAAAACTTTTGGTAAAGATCACCGTGACATGGTCATCCAAAATGTTATGAACGAAGAATTTAAAAAATGACTCGTAAAAAGAGTACAACAATCCCAACAAGGCCAATGGACAAACTGGGAGGAGGCTCTGCAGAAATCTATTACTTGGAAGGACATTTGGCAGATGGCTCCACTCAGGTCGAGTTATTTAATACATTCCACGTATGACCTGCTACCATCTAAGAACAATCTTGTTAAATGGCAAAAAGAGAGTGATTCTACTTGTCCTCTGTGTAAGGAAAATGCACAAACATTAGAACATGTTCTTAGTTCCTGTAAAACAGCTCTTGTCAGTGGAAGATATACATCGAGGCACAATAGTGTTTTGGATGAGCTGGTCAAAATTATAAAGAAATATATGAAGTCTGAGTCATCTAATTCAAACCAGAAATTTGTTGCAGAAGGAAAAAGATATCTCGGTTCTAAGCAAACAAGTAAATGTCAAGCTATACCCGGAAAAATCTCCTTAGTTCTGGTGGCATCTGGGAGGTATCTGCAGACCTTCCTGGTTGGCGTAATGATTACCCCAAAATAATATCAAGTAAAGGTCTGCGACCACATATTGTTCTTCTGTCAAGGGTGAACTATAAAATCACCCCGGTTGAATTAACAGTACCATATGAATGCCGGATGGAACATAGCCACGATTATGAAACTAATAAATATGAAAATCTAAAATCAGAGCTAATAAAGTAGGTGTATAATGCAATTGTTAGAGCAGTGGAAATTCGAGCAAGGGGTTTCGTTTCAGGCACTCTGTGACAATTTCTAGGCCAAATTGGAATCAAAGGGCGTAATAGGGCCAAAAGTATAAAACGTATAATAGAAGTAACAGAAAATAGTTCTATGTGGATATGGAAAAAAAAGAAATATTCCATGGAGTGTTTCAGCGAACATGACGGCATGACATGCCTGATCGTGAATGCGTAATGAGGTTCACGTTGCATTCTCAGAACGCGAGGTTTGTCGTTTTTCGGAATTTTCGTAAATCTAATTTCGCCGTTAGACATTTGAACTAGTTTATCTACAACACACTTGTATATCGTTATAATGGGGCCTAACATCAGTGAGGAGTGCCGGTGTGCAACTGAAACCGTTGATAGGAAGGCCCCGAAACGGTGCACATTCTCTCCTGATGACCCCAGTTTAAATATAAATTCGAGAGGAACACATCAAAATTCAGTGAAGGCGTATGCCGTAGAGAAGCTCGGTGGAAGTGTCACTGGCATAAAGAGCATTACACATTCAGCTCGCTTCAGGTGAGTTTCAATTATTTTCCAGTAATTTCCTTCTTCAATGACTGTAACATTTTCAGGCATTCGTCATAAAATATTGTTGTAGTCACTCAATTACTGGCAACCATCTATTGTTTCCTCTCTCTGTATATATATATATATATATATATATATATATATATATATATATATATATATATATATATATATATATAAAATTTTTATAACATAATTAGAAGAAAATGGATATATATATATATATATATATATATATATATATATATATATATATATATATATATATATATATATATATATTCATTTTCTTCTAATTATGTTATAAAAAGATTGTTTTTCTAAAAGAGCTTTCTTCCGAGCAACATTATAAGTCAGTAATTGACGTTGTCCCATATTTGTGTTACTCTCATTAATTACGATTTTAATGTCAGGAAAATCAACGGAATATCCATTTCCTAATAAATTTGCTGTAAAATGTCTACGATATTTTCTGAGAATTTACTCTTCACATCGAAAAAAATAATCCTTCTTTGTATCAATTATCAGAGCTTAGGCCATTTTCCTCCAAGAATTTTCAGGAACAGCATTTTCTCATACGTTTTTCTATGAAGTCACACGACCACGCTAAAAGTTGTTGCAATATAGCGTGTTCCTTCGTAATAATTCGTAATTCGAAATAATATAACTATTTGTAAGTCGGCTGTGGAAATACAGCCATCAGGATTTTTTTTACAAAGGCCATTGCACTTATAAAACTGATATTATAATTAATTAATTCAGGTATTCATCTATCAGTTATCTTTTATCTAACTCGTGAATTTTACCTGATTCCAGTAAATTTGATGCTATCCAGCACTGAACTAAGCCAAAAATATAGCGTGTGCCGACTGCCTACGAGAAAATTGCTGCGGATATGTTTTTATAGATTAAAGTGTTCAGTTTTTTGATATCTAGACAAGGAGGGTTACGACTAAGTTCGATAAATACAAGCCGGAAGAAGAATAAACAAATGATACAGGTAAATAGTTAACAATTAACTGAGCAGCCTAAATATGCAAGAGTTTCGCAGACAAATGTATATTAATACAAATGTTTACATGCATAATACAAAATTACTAGTACCTGCTATGGCGACTACACAATAGCATATAACCATTGTTATGAATAATCAAGAGTGGTAACCCTTGTTTTGTTACTCTCCTCTTTGAGAGCGCTATTTCTCTTTACTGGGACTATACGTGGACCATGTATTCTCAATTGAATAAAGATTTCTTAAAGCCTACACCTGCGTAATTTTGTCATAAGAACCATATAAATAATGACATCTTTTTCTTATATATTAGATCCCATTTTCCACTCTCCAAATCCACTGAATGCATAGCCTACCTTTCTTTCTTTGCGCCGTATCCTTTCAGGACGTAGGCGATCATGGCTCTCCACCCGACTCTTTCCCTTGCAGGTCTCAAGAAGTTCCTTCCCTCTGCCGCCTCCCCTAGACCATGTTTTGTCATCCATAAAAGAGGCAGCTGTCTTCAGCCGATCACACTCACTAATGGCATTGGAAGGATAAAAATAAATGACGGAATAGTGAAAATCAAAGACTGACACTGTCAAGATGAAAAATGGAGGACAAAAACAAACTGGGGAGGTTGCGAATCTCAACATGGACCATAACAAAAAAGAATGCTGGGAAACAAGCCGGTAACAACATTTATTTACATTAACTAGGAAAACATAACAAAAAGCAAAACAAAGAAATAATTTAATTTTTTTAAAAATTTTATTTCGATTTATTTTCTCAATGTTTCACTTTCTGTTGATTTAGTCGTCAAAACACCGAACTGTAATTTTCACGTTCTCGTAATAATTACGAATCAAAAACATAAGCAAAATATTCCATTTTTTCTTTTCATTTTTTCTTTTCGTCTTCATTAGTCATTTTCTTTGCTCTAAAATTAGGTGCGTTTTATACAGGAAAGTAAGCTTTTAACCCTGAAATGTTTCTGCTTTCTTAACTGAGTTTTATACTTCCTAGTGATCTATACACAAAGCATTACAGTATTTGTAATTAGCAAGTGTCCTGAAATAATGCCAATTCAACAATATCAAATCTTGGGCTAACTTCCAAACGCGCTCAGAAAGACCCGCCATAAAAGAATCTCCGACAGAATGTACAAGTTCAAAGCACCACCAAGATGTTAACAGCTGCATTCTTTTTTCCAAACTGTTTAGTGAGAATGTGGAGAACACAGTACGTCTGTTTTTTGTACGCATTCCTCTATCTTTGCGTTTATATGCTATTAAGTCAACCCAGGTTGGCCGCTGTCCGTCGACCGATCCAATTTTAATACATTTCCTCGGGGAAGTCGGCGAATTGTTTAAAGTTCCAAGGGCAGATTTGTTTCTGTTGCGTGATTAGATGTCAGAAAGATATTGGGTGTGTAAGATAGCCAAGTTTATTTAATATAGGCGTAGGAACTACGCAGAATCTCGGTGTTGGAGATTAATGGACACGAAGATGAAAGCAGAAATAGCATCAGAGGTAGAGATTTTAAGGTTACCCGTTCAGACCAGATGGGTGTATGTCGGTTTTATTGGAATTACGATCTTGCGCATTCATGAGTAAAAAGTCATGTATTGACCATTATCAATGGTAATAAAAGGTTTTAGTAGAATTGTCCGAATTTAACTAGAAGTGCATTTGAAATTGATATCAACACCCACACTAGTGAGTGTCTGAGAGAGGGGGGATGAAAGGAAACTACAATAATGTTTGTTAGTATCTCTGTAACATCCAAGATTATTTTATGCGGTCTGTCTAGAAAATATCCAAGTATTTATTTTCAATCATTTCACTCGATGCAACGCAATAAAGTCGCTATGACGCAATGGTTTATTGTGTGTTAAAGAATATGTAAAAAA
The DNA here is from genome assembly GCA_903632075.3 of Acanthosepion pharaonis. Classification (NCBI taxonomy): domain Eukaryota; kingdom Metazoa; phylum Mollusca; class Cephalopoda; order Sepiida; family Sepiidae; genus Acanthosepion; species Acanthosepion pharaonis. Next base: position 1,157,043 of record CAHIKZ030005036.1, on the reverse strand, counting down.
CACTATTAAAGAGAGAGAATAATAAAAGAACAGGAATTAAGAAGATAAACGCTAACGATTGAAACTGCATTTAAATTTTTGAAGATCAAAGTTTACAGGGAAACAAGAAGGCGGAAATGAGTTCCACAAGCGAGAAGTCCAATAGAAGAAACTGTTAGCATAGAACTTACGGTTACATATAGCCATTTCAACTGTAAAAGGATGAATCCTTGTGTCTAATCTAGTTCTATTCATAAAGAATGAAGGTTCATTAGAAAAATTACTATGAAGTATTTTTAGAAAATAAATGATTTTACTGAACTTTCAGCCACCTTAAGAACATTCATAAACCTTAGTAAATTTATAAGCCTTGATAAACCAATCACATCCTGGCCTTTGCATATAAACACATGCAGCAAAATAAATCCGGCATTGACTACCCCAGAGGACGGTACGCGTTTTTCCTCTTATCTCTTTATATATATATATATATGTGTGTGTGTGTGTGTGTGTGTGTGTGTGTGTGTGTGTGTGTGTGTGTGTGTGTGCAAGTATGAGCGCACGCGCGTGTGTGAGTGTCTGTACGTATGAGATAAAGATAAATATCAAGAATATATTAAAGAATATTAAAAAATCTCTTAAAGTCAGCCATTTCATTTAGAAACCGAAAAAAATTCCTAATGAAATGCATTGATTAAATTATATTGCAACGATGAACACATAAAATACTTAGAACAGCACATTTTTCCGACATACGCATACGATTTCCTAAAAGCATCTGTAGAAGAATTAGAACTATTGGAAAATTTAACCACTAAAAAAGCCAGAACTGCTGAAATGCAAATCTATAAAAAGACCATTGTATCAAAGCCGGAAATGCCTTAACTACACAAAACAATAAAACTAATGAGTTACAATCCAAACAGCAAACAGAGACAAAACTATCCAGCAACAGTAATTGGAAATAAGTCAGTAGGCCAAACAAATAGAAAATCTATCTGTTATATCTCGTGCAAGATATAATAAACAAAGTAAAACCGAGTGTTGGTTTTTCAACAATAATTTTATAATCGGATGTAGGTATGTCAAAATACAGAGACAGAGTCGGGAGTATGCTAACCTCAATAGGTGTTAACAAACGAAGACCTTTTTCACTGTCCGCTGTGGTCGTACTTAATCGGCAACCAGTCCGTCCATTATCGTGAATGGGGAAGTTGGGTTATATCATCACAACACTATCGTATATAAAGCTTTCCAATACAGAACGAGACGCTCTCAGCGTAGGTTTAGAATTTGCCACCGGAATCAGCAAAGGTGACGTAGTAGACACTTTAGTAAAAAATCATAGGCAAAAGGATTCCGAATTCACCAAAGTTTTAATCCAAGGCATAATCACTGCTGCTATAGGAACCAACAATGAAAATACATTACCAGAGGGACATCGAAATGCACTAAAGAACTTATCAAAAATAAGGAAATCCACATCACTCTCTCTGACAAGGGAGGGAGATTGTGATCATGAACAAGAATACAGGCATAAAATAAAATTAAGCTATAACTCAATGATACTGACACATACAAAATATTAACGAACAAAAATAACTAATGAAACACAAAAAATTAACAAGGAAATCAGGAAACTAATTAATAATTAAAGCAAATCTTGGTATAGACTCATTGAATATCACCTTAGAACGCACAAACTTTACTAAGATCCACAAAGTTGGTATCCCAATGCGCCTCTTTATCTTAGGAATAAGGTAAATGAACATGACTGCAAAATTCATGGCCAGTCTAGATATAAAATCCATCTCCAACAACCTCCCAGCTGAAAAATGAGCATCTAAAAAAGTATCTAACTCAAGTAAAGATAAAGCTCTTTCTATCAAAAGTAAAATAACAAAAATCAGCCATCTTTTAACCAATCAATGCTATTTCACATAATGATTTTTACAAACAAAACATTGCATTCCCAATGAGATCGCCTCTCAGTGGAATGCTGGCGTGTATCTTAGAATTTCTTGAATTTGGCCCTTTTAAAAATATTTTACCCAAACAATCAACATACTTCCATTATATTGATGATGGTCTACTTATATGTCCTCGTGATGCTGATTTTCCTGACCTAGTATATCAACTAAACAAAGTGGAACACATAATAGAATTTATATAAATGGAAGAACACAATCCCTTACCATTCCTAGATATAAAACTACACCTCGTCAACAAAAGTTAAAACTCTGTGTCCACCAGAAATCAATCGACAAAAATGATGTAATAAATTTTTATCTACATCATAACAACAAAATAAAACCCGACATAGACAGTGTTTTCTACCTAAGAGAACTAAGAATATGTAGCTCATATTATTTTCACGATGAGGAGAAATAAATTGAAAATACTTTCAAACTTTTCCAGTACGTTAATTATTTTTTAATCAATGCGAAACAAATTGACCCTTCTGAGAAACCTGATGAATAAAAAATATATTATCCTGCCTACTAATTCTATCAGATCTAAAATCAAAAAGATTCTATTTAAACTCAACTTAAAATTTGTTACTACTACTACTACTACCAAAACTATGAAAGACGTAGTCAAGACTAAACAAAACTATAAGCTAAAACCTGAAGTTTACTCCATCGCCTGTAATAATTTTCACAAAAAATACAAAGGAAAAACCTTAAGGAATCTAAATGAATGATTATAGGAACACAAAAGGAACATTTTACAAAATGATAGGTCAAATGTGTTGGTTGCCCGCCGTAACGAGACTGATCCAAATTCTGGCATAAAAAATGCTATTCTTATCAAAGGAGAAAATAATTCACTACGACGTAAATGTCTAAAGAGTGCCTACAGTAAATTTTCGCCTTGGCTGTTGCAACATTTCACAATTCCTGGCAGATATTCTGGTATAACAGTGTGGAATATTCACTCACAAAAGTGGTGGAAAGAAAAGGAAAAATGAATTTGGCTAGATAAATATATTATAAATTAATTGATTTAAAATATGGTTTTAAAAAAAAACATATATTAAATCAATTAATTTATAATATTAATCTATAAATTTACATTGAGCACTATTTTGTAAAAATAAAATATCTATAAGAACACCGGATTATATATCTTACTGTTCTTTCTTTTTAATTTATATACATACATATATATATATATATATATATATATATATATATATATATATATATATATATATATATATATATATATATATATATATATTTTTCCGATATTGATCAATCTTCTACTATATATATAATACATTTTATCAATATATATATATATATATATATATATATATATATATATATATATATATATTCAAACCCATTAATACATCGAATGAAAGCTTATTAATCGAGATTAAACTTTTGACCTCATAGCATTTCAACGCTCAAGTCTCATAATTATCATCTAACAGTAAGATTTTGATCTAATGAAGTTGATACTGGCAAATCGCACGCCTCTGTTTGCTATGATTTATTCCAGCAGCGAAAAAGTATTATTTAAATACTCCAGACTCCGATGTGGCGACGTCGATATCTTACTCAGCACGATTTATGTTTCATTCTGTGAAGTCGTTATCAACAGCTCTTCTACAGGAATGTACATCCAGTTTAATTTTGGCTGCAATCGACTCTGACAGTTGCATTGTTATACAATATTTGAGATGTGAAAGACGGTATTTAAGACATTTTGTATGCTGGAAGAAGTTCTTTGGAATTCATTAAAAAGAACCTTGCCACGTGTCAAGAGATATGTTCACAAAAGAAAAGAAACACTGATGGTATTGTAAACAGAATCGCTGTTTGATAATATGGTGCATATCCATAATCACGTATTTATACGCGTTCATATACGTGTATATACTTCTTCTTCTATATTTCTATATTTCAGGACGGGATGGATTTTCTTTCCTTTGTTTCCCTTAGTAATGTTTGTCTCTTGCTATATTTCCTAATCCCTGTTCTGACAACTACTTGCACAATCTGGTTAGGTAGGCTATGTTCTGTTTTCCTCTGATACTCTTAATTTTCCATGTCCTGTGAGTGTTAAATTTACCAAGCACTCTTTCCTCATCATGTGCCTTAGAAATGTCAAATTATCTCTTTCCGATGCTACATATAAATGTTCGTTTCCATTTTCTCTAAAACTTTGATGTTGCTCAAATGTTCAATTTATCATATTCTCGACATCCTTCTTTAAAACATTTCACTTGCCTCAAGTCTTTTTTTTTTCTGCGATGAGATTGTCCAGCATAATCCACTAGAATATATATTCCATAGCTATTCTGTACTTTTTACTTTGTTTCTAATAAATTTTCCCCGGTCCTTACCTAAAACGGAAAAATATTCACATTTATAGATATTGTCTAAATACCTTTTCCTGAAATCATTTAAGTTGATTCAATGATGTCTTTTCTTATGGTATACCCCCCTTTGTGGTTTATTTAAAGCAGAAACATGTTTCAGATTATAGATGGTTACGTACAGTAACTATTATTCCAAAGCAATCCTCCCTCTCAGCATTGATCGAAAGCCATGTTGCTTAACTTCGGTAATCGAAAGAAAACCAAAATTTTCGATGTGATTTCATCGTAGGCCATATACTAAGTGCGAGCTATATTTTCATCTATGAGTTTTATACTTATATATTTCTAAAATAACGCATTTGACGATACTCATCTTGTCTTTTCCAATGTCTATTATTTACAGGATGATGTAATCGTGATATTTGCCAAAATACCTAAGAATATGGATACTCTTAAACTTGGATGATATTATACCCAAAGAAAAAATGGCCGTGATGTTATAATGTTCTCATATGACAAGGCAAGTAAGTCTCTTTACTATGAACTTTCCTTCTAACTCTACGTTAAAAGATAAGGATCAACAATTTTATGATTTCCCCTTCTCACGAAGACCAAATTTGTAAAATCTCAGCATTATTAAAAAACTTTATTCTAAGAAGGCCACCAATATGGATAAAATCCCAGAATAGCAGTCCTATGTTGACCCCGGTAAGTGCAAGACAATTTAACTTCTTTAGATGCTTTGAAAGACTATGGAAGGTGTCAACTGTGTACCTTTTCTTTCCTTCTTTTTTTTTCTAGGAATTCGCAGCATCGAAACATTTAGCCTCCTCGAATTTATAATCAACAAGAAGTTTACTGGACACATCAAGAAGAACAGCATCAGGATCGATAACTAGTATATATTTTGCTCTGTTACATCCATAGCTGATGTCTTAAATGTCATTACTCACAGAACCAGTGAAGCCCAAAAGATAAATTAATCACCCTAGATATATCAAAGGGTTTTGACAAGGTGTGACAGCGGGAGCTATTACACAACCTCTCAAGTTAGGGAATCTTTGGATAGACTTTCTCAATTAGCAATTCCTTCCTAAAAGATTGGTCACTTTTAAGGCCAATTATCAGAAGCCCTTATGATCAATGCCGGCGTTTCCCAGGTTTCTCTCTTCAGCCCTTCCCTATTTCTGCTCTATGTTAGTTATAGAAAAGAGGCAAAAAGATAGTGACAACTTAAAAGAATGCACCAGTTCATTTTGCGTGCAATGTTTCTGAAAAATATACTATTAAAATATATTTAATATATAAATAATGTAATATTATTAATAATATCTATAATAATATAAGAAATTAAGAAACATGACATTTGTTTTATTTCCTTTATTTTCCTTATTTTCATAGTGAAAAAGCAGAAAAATATGATTTTTATAGATTTTGTATACAACTAAAAAGAAAATGAGCACAACATTTAGCAATGAAAATTTTGCAACGCATTAGGCAACACTTATTGAGATTAACTGCGTTACTTAGAATGCTAACTTCGCTACATATATAAATGTAAAAACAATCTTAGTTTGCAATAATAGAAGTGACAGATGGCTATAAATGGATTCTGTTGATTATTTACGGCTAATTTGTTTTATAAAGGCAGTGACTATTTTTGTCACATGACAATAATTTTAAGTAAAATGAAGCACCAAATTATGTAACCAAGTAATTCTTTTAAGTTCTCCGAATATCGGTGCATTAAAAATTCTGCTTTTCGCCTTATTTTCTATATGTTTGATGTGCACGTTCATAAAAATTTTCCAGCCGCTTTAGGATTAATAAATCATAACAGGAAATCTACAGGCATAAGTACCATAAACAAATACCTTCAAACTCAAGCGATCCCATTATTGAATTAAGTACACCACGTGATCATAGATGAAACGCATATATGTAGGAAGTAGCTGACGACTAATGATCTCCAGTTCTAGTCCATTCTATATTACTATACGTATCGCTATTCTCTACTCTATCCTCTATTACTATACGAACCGCTATTCTCTACTCTATCCTCTCTTACTATTCTCTACTCTATTCACTATAATATCCTCTATTCATATCACTATAGGTGTTATTTTTCGAGGGAGTATTATCGAGCAAATACTATTAGTGCGAGTGATATTCGAAGGCGTCTGACACCAGTATTGTTCCACGGCGTACTTTCGTGGTATCTGCGATTACAAAGTCTTTACTACTGCGACTATTACACAAGTGACAACGAGTATTCATTGACATCACAAAAGTGTCAAAAGAGTGTTCGTTGAATCAAAAAAGTTATTAATCATAAAGAAATGGAAAACTGAGATAATGGATGTCTCGGTGCCAGCGGAAGAAAAAATGAAACTCAGAACGAATAAAAATTCTGGGTAAAAATTATGATCTTGACTGAGAAATTAAACGTTGCATTATGGCTATAATATTATCACCCATAGGGATTACATGCTTCAATCTTGAAGAAAAATTCAAAGAGACAGAAAGGATAGGAAATCCAAAAATTGACTTGAATTTTCAACTCTTTTTGGATTATTTAAAACCGATACAAATTAAATTATAAGAAATTTTATTGGAATGTCAGTTTTTTTTTTTGAAAGATTATTTCATTAACAAAATTTTGGAAGACAATGATTTTTTAGAAGATAGTCCTATTTAATCCATAACTGTGGATCTATGCCCTTTCCATGGTATTTGCGCGTAATTAAATGTAACTCGACTGGAATTCGAACTCATGTCCAAATACACGTTCAAATCTTTAAGCGTTAAATACTGCGAATAACTTGAAATCCATGAAAGAATAAATGTGGTTTCGGCAACAACATTTTTACAAACAGTAAAATATGTAAAGAATTTTTTTAAAAATGAGGTAAACTAGGCGACTATTATGACTGTGAACGACTATTTGTGCAAAAAAGAAAGTAGCAAGTATTTTCAAATGAACTAAATGCCAGTAAATAAAAATGAATATTTCATCTACTTACCAAATACGGTTGCAAAAACAGTTGTAGATATATGACAAAAAATAGAGGAAGATTTGAAGTTACGCAAGATGGTTGACGTCAGCCAATATCCTGAGAGTAGTATAGAAGATATTAACGTACTTGTCAATTGAACCACAACAAAATTCACCAGCTACAACTTGTGTAAAATATCGATGAATAAATCACTTTCTAATAATATTTTAAAATATCATCTAATGTATGATTTATTTGCAATTGTAAATACGTACATTAGAATTGGGATATATCTTGTTTTTGTGATCCTATCACCGAACTACTCAATATTCTTCTTATTTTATGTGTCGCGTCCCTCAGAATTTAGGTGGTTATGGCTCTCTACTACATACTGTCACTTTTAGCTCTTGATAAATTTTGTCTTGTTATTTCTCATAAATCCTGTTCCGCCATTCATTTAGTCAAGCTAAGTATGTCATACGTTGTTTTCCTCTGTTCCGCTCACCTTCAATCTATCCTGTGAGTATCAGATTTTCCAAGCCCTCTTTCCGCATTATGTTCCCTAGAAATTTCAACTGTTTCTTCCTGATGTTAAGTATCTGTTTCCTTTTAGTTTCCTTTTTTATAAAATTTCGTTGTTGCTCAAATATTCGGGCCATCGTATCCCCAGCATCCTTCTGTAGAACCACATTTCTATTGCTTCAAGTCTCTTCTTCAACTTTGAGGAGATTGTCCAGCACCCACCGCCATACAGGAAGAGAACTATCACGTAATAATTTTGTAATCTTTTCCTTGTTTCAAGTTTTTTTTTTTATTTCTTAATACTCTTATTAGCTTTTGTAATTCATCTTTAGCTATCCCAATTTGGCTATGGTCAAAAATGGTTATATCACTGTACTCTTTCTCTCTCAGCCTCCATTTTCTTTTTCCCTCTGCATTTAATATATATATATATATATATTAAAGACATTCTTTTTATAGATACAAGTTTTAAGTAAATGCTCTGTTTATAATAAACAGTATTAAATAACATTTACCGGCCTGAATGTCCGAGAAATTTTCATACAAAATATTTGTCCTTTCACAGGATTCGAACCTGCATCCTATACGGAACCGTCATTTACCTTGACGTGCCTAACCATTCGGTCACAAAGGATCGTTCTGTTGGCAAGGTAGAATTTACTGCTTATAAACTTCAATCTTCCATGAATCCTGATGAGTGATTTCACTTTACGTAGCATTTAATTAAAAAGAGGGCTCAATACACTTTGGAGCAAAATATACGTATTCTAGTGAAAGACTAATTTGATTTATAAAATCAGAACCTGCTTTTAATAATCAAATCAATCTTTCACTTGTTAGTCGTTTAATATCGTCTAAAGAATCACATTTCTTTATTGTAATTTTGTAGCAATTTTTATAACATGTTTTAATACTTAAAATTAATATATATATATGTATATATATATGTATATATATATATATATCTTTTGATATATATATATATATATATATATATATATATATATATATTAATGTATTTAGACATATTTTTCATTTATACACGTTTCATTAAATAATATAGACAAGTGTTGTCTATTTATTTTTTGTAAAATTTTTTCGTATCTTCTGATAAGTTTGGTAACATTATCATTAACCGAAAAAAAAATTCACAATATTTATCCATTATTTTTAATAAAATCTAAGCTTTCGGCTTACTCAAGCCATTATCAAAGATGTAATTACAAACATATCAAACAATATACGGACACGACAGTGATGATAGTCTGTCATTGTTTAGTTTACATAGTGGATCACTAAGCAACGATGAACACGCGCATATAAGACGCTAGAAGCGAAAATCGCACCGCATCTCATGAAGTCACACATGACTACACGAGAATGAATTGGAGAATGAAATAAGGAAAGCCGTTGGTATAAACCAATGGCTTCTGTTACCAATTATAGAAATTATAGTCATTTAAGAATATTTGTAGAGATTCCATAGTTGATTTTGTTTAGGTTGGGTTTTAACTGTTTGATGTATAATGCTTCAAGTATTTTTAGTTTTTGTCTTTTTTTTTTCTTGTCGAAGTATAGTTGTGTTTTCGACAAGTATTTTACGGAATTGTGTGTGCGGGCAGGCATGTTGTTTTAAATGCCTAAAAATGTTAGAGTTTTCATTAAAATGTAGTGTCAAGCTTCGTGACAGCCAGTTTGTGGTGTGACCAACATAGATATTATTTAATTCGTTGGAGATACACTCTCCCAAAGGGCACTTGAATTTATAAACTATGTTGGTTTTTTGCAAATCGCTAACCGGGGGAGAAGAATCATTGCGAAGTATTAAGTTGGATATACTAGATTTAGTGTAGTATATGATTAATTTAATTTTTTTTGCTAGGATCTGTAGTTGATATATTAGAATTTACTAAATTTTTTAGTATGTGTTCATCTTGTTTATAATTAGTATGCATTTGATTACGATATAGGAGATTAATATATTTGAGATCAGTAGAAGCAGTATTATGTACAATTTGCTTATTATTGAGATTTCTAAGAAAGCATCTTATTTGTTCATCAACTATATAGTTTGGAAAGCTATTATTAATAAGTGTCTGTTTTATATTCTTTAGTTCACTGTAAAAAATCTGTTTGGTGGATGAATTAGTTTCTGCACGATGTATTAGATTCTTTATAATTGCTATTTTGTAGTAATATGGGCATTCGCTCTTGTAGTTAAGTGTACATGAATTTATGCTTGTAGGTTTTTGTATGGCGAAATAGTAAATTTGTTATTATTTGTGTTTATCAATATGTCAAGGAAGGGATTTTATTATTAGTATTGAGTTCATATGTGAATTTAAGGACAGAATTATTTTGGAACCGTTTTTGAAGTTGAATTATTTCATCTGTATTTTTAACTAACATAAGAATATCATCAACGTATCTTAGGTAGATTGATGGTTTTTTAAAATCTGTAAATAACTTATTTTCGAGGTTCGACATGTAGAAATTGCTAAATGTCGGGCCCAATACTGAACCCATGGAGACACCATCACGTTGTATATATATATTGTTATTATGATCGAAGAAAGGGACTTCAGTAGTACAAGTTAATAGTAGTTTTCTTAATATATTAGGATTAATTTTAAGTGGGGGTAAAGATGAGTTACTGTATATATTTCTTATGATTATGTCAATAGTTTCACGAACAGGGACATTGGTAAATAAGTTTTCAACATCAAGTGAAGCCATGATTTCATTGTCAGGTTTTTCACTTTTTAGGATTTGGATTACTTCTAATGTTGACATAACACTATATTTACTAGGAAGATAGGGAGTAATAAGTTGCTTGATGTATTTTGTTAGATGATATACAGGAGTTGAAATTTGCGATATGATAGGACGGAGAGGATAGTTAGGTTTATGTGTTTTTTATAGTGCCATATATATGTAGGGTCTATAATCACCAACAATTTTAGGGAGTTTTAAAGAGTTCTGTTCAGCATTATTAGCATTAATAAGTTTATTAAGCTTTGATTTTTAGTTGGTTGGTCGGGTTCTTGTTAAGTTTTTAAACTTTATGTGATCATGGAGTATGTGGTCTAGTTTTTTGTTGTAATCCAATTTGTTTAGGATGACAAAAATGTTGGTCTTATCAGCTTTTTTTACAATAATGTCAGGGTGGTTACGTAGTTCTTGTGCGGCAATTTTCAGTTGTTTAGAAAGAATTTTTGAGGAGTTTCTGCTTTTATCATGTCGATCTTTCAGTGCCTCGGCCTTAAGTAAGTCTTTAAATTCTGGTGTAGATTCTATTAGTTGTTCATCCTGGAGTTTAACGATGTTTTGGTATAGGGTCTCAATTTCTATTTTTTTTAAAAAGTCGATTGTACTTACGGTATATATGGCAGTTAGGTCCAAGGTTAAGTAATTCTTTTTGGTGCTTAGTTAGTTCATAGTTGGAAAGGTTAATGTATTTATCAGTTTTGTTAGGAAGAGTGATATTACCTTTGTATAATGTATTCAGTTTTTTTATAATTTTAATTCGGTGTTGAGCTTCAGATTTATTGGTAATTTCCGTGAGTCTATGTGTAATTTCCTCCAGTTGGTCCGGGGTAGTTATATCCTGTAGTTCATCGTAAATGTCCTGTTTTTGCTGTTAAAGTTGTTTAATTTTTCTTTGGATATTTCGATTTGCCTTTTCACAAGGCTACATTTGTAATTCCAAGTATTAATAGTATTGTGGGCTGCTGGATCATGTAATTTAAATTGTGTGTATTTAGGCAGCATATTTTCATTTATACACGTTTCATTAAATAATATAGACAAGTGTTGTCTATTTATTTTATGTAAAATTTTTTCGTATCTTCTGATAAGTTTGGTAACATTATCATTAACCGAAAAAAGAAATTCACAATATTTATCCATTATTTTTTAATAAAATCTAAGCTTTCGTCTTACTCAAGCCATTATCAAAGATGTAATTACAAACATATCAAACAATATACGGACACGACAGTGATGATAGTCTGTCATTGTTTTGTTTACATAGTGGATCACTAAGCAACGATGAACACGCGCATATAAGACGCTAGAAGCGAAAATCGCACCGCATCTCATGACGTCACACATGACTACACGAGAGGAATTGTAGAATGAAATAAGGAAAAGCCGTTGGTATAAACCAATGGCTTCTGTTACCAATTATAGAAATTATAGACATTTAAGAATATTTGTAGAGATTCCATAGTTGATTTTGTTTAGGTTGGGTTTTTAACTGTTTGATGTATAATGCTTCAAGTATTTTTAGTTTTGTCTATTGTTTTCATGTCGAAGTATAGTTGTGTTTTCGACAAGTATTTTTACGGAATTGTGTGTGCGGACAGGCATGTTGTTTTAAATGCCTAAAAATGTTAGAGTTTTCATTAAAATGTAGTGTCAAGCGTCGTGAATATATATATATATATATATATATATATATATATATATATATATATATATATATATATAATGTGCATTTGTGCTCCAACCTTTCTTTCAAACATGTTTCGATAGATATGATAAAAAAATCAAAATTTGGTGAATTTGGTGAATTTGGTGAATTTTTTATTTATTTGTTCAATATTCTTACATTGTCCCCGTTAAATAGAATAAGAATAATAAGAATGACCACTGTACTCAATATTTATTGTATCGAAAAATACAATTGTGGCACAAGGCCTTAAAAGGGGAGGGCTTGTGTCTGGTCTTCACTAACTATCCTATACCTAGCTAATCCGATTCACGACCCATTCACTCATTACAATTTGCCCATTCACCACAAGAACTCATCTATCACCAATCAATCCTCCTTACACCATAATACCACATCCTCACAAGGGGGGGGGGCTAGAAAACGCGCCCCATGCCATTAAAAATTTAAAGATAATAAATAATACATAAAAATCTCATGATGAAGGCTGAGACGGGAAGGAGATGAACCCAATAATAAACTAAAATATTAACATAAATCAAATTAAACATAGCAGATGTTAGTAGGGCCGGTCCAACCCTTAAAAACAAAGAGGCCGCTGTATTCTGCCCATGGGACAAAATCAAGAATCTCTCTCGCTAAGGGAGTGGAAAAAGGATAAAAAAATCGGCATGGGAAATATAAAGGTGACCGAGACGAGATAAAAGGGGGAATGGCCACTGTACTCTGCGCGTTAAGTAGAATTAAGCAGGCCACTCGCTCATGCCAAGGAAGAGTCAAAATGAATTTCAGAGTGCAGAATTATGAAAGACGAGATTAAAAAAAAAGTGGAAGAAACAATGCCAGGAGTCTGGGAATGTTTAAATGCGTCATAACAAAATAGAATGTCGGGAGCAGGTCGAGGACAGCAATTTTTCAAATTATGTAGGCAAACAAAAGAGTCTAACTTCATTATGTTATGCGGTCCAACTTTAAAACGCCTCGTTGTGTCAAAATGCAACTGAAAAAGAAAATAAGGTCTTGACCCATTCATACAAACTAAACTTGCCGCTGTTACCCAAATTTCACTGAAATCTGCCGAAAACAAACGTTTTCTTTCTGTTCTGATCTGATCTTCCTCTTGCGTTGATGCGGAAAGAATCCAACCTGATCCTGATGAGAATAACGTTCATATCGCAGGATTCCTTCTTTTCGATTTGTTCACTCCACCATCCTTGCCTCGGCTAGCAACGTCAGAAACACCAACCAATAAAGGATGTGTGAAATGGCGTACACGGAGCACACCTCAGCCCTACGCTTTTTTCGTACCGACGCTCCGAATTTTGCCAGTACATCCGACTATTTGTTTTTCAGTTGGTGACCTAGCTCGAACCACTCAAAGAATGAGGACGTGATAGTCAGTACAGCTAAAGAGCCCGGAAGAGCAACGAACTCCCAAGGATCTGACAGCAAGCCGAAAGACTTGTCACGGTTAATCTTGGCCCTCATGACATTCTCGTGTGGTCAATTGGCCTTCTGCATTACTTCCATGGCGCAAAGGACATGAAAATATATATATCATCGGTGTACGCGGAAAACCTGGCACGAGCTCTATCAATGACACCGATTCCACATGGCCCCGATCTGCACACATTGTCCCTCAGCCGGCAAAGAAGAAGCTCTAATGATAAATCGTAAGGTAGCGGTGACAGCGGACAACCCTGACGAACCGATACTGACAGCGCAAAAGCGTACAATCGCTTCACGTTCATCTGAAGCACTCTAATGAGGGAGCGGTACAGCAGGCTGCAGAAGTCGAGATTGAATCCGGAGGTCTGCAGAATAGCCACCAGGTCGACCATATCGAACGCCTCAAAAAATTGATCAGTCTGGATTCAGTATCTTCTTTACATGCTCTAGAATAGTGCGGATCGGATGCAGGTTGCACGGAATTCTTCGGCTCTCCACAGCACATGTCTAATCCGGACCCAACTGAATCTCGCCATTAACTGCAAACAATCCGTTAGGATCTTGCCACAAATCTTTAACTCAGTGTTTAGCAGAAGTATGGGCCTGCAATTGTCTATATATCTCCATTATGCTTGCCCTTTCTCAAACCCCTGTTGATCCACTCAAAATCGGAACAAACCTATACGACAGCCTTAAGTACAATCCGTAGGTCAGACCATCAAGTCGCATAGACTTGCCTCAAACGTCCACCTTCAACGGCTCTATGATTTCAACCTCGCAGGCAGCGGCTTCAGTCGAAAAGAGTCGAGTAAAGTTGGCCAAATAGCTGTGAAACGTTTCGTCGCCTCCTGGGTAAATCGGTTGTCGGAGAAAAAAATCGCTTCACTTGTCGTGATCGACAGCAGGCGGTATCCATCCAGAGTGTCGACTTAACGGATGTAGCGATTGGATCTTCGACATATTTCCTCCTTGTGCAATTCTGAGTCCATACCCGCGGCTTCGTTATACATCTTATTTAACCTATGTCTAACAAGCTGACGCTGGTATAGGTAGCTAGTCGATCGCTCCTGAAACTGACTCCCCCAAGCTACCGCCGGAGCTAGACTCTCTCTGATTATTTTCACCTTCTTAAACTTATCTGGTACGAGTGGTTTGCTAAATTCGGTAGGGAAATACCTAATCCTATACTTAAACCTCTCCCACCACCTATTACCAATAACCTCCCTCATTAACTTCTGCTGCACTAAATGGTCAGCTATTGCCTGTAAGGGCGAGTTGAACCCCCAGTGTAGAGTCTGTCTAGGCTCAGAATCTAAAGCCATGGGAGTACAATCAATTTCATGGTCGTATAGCCTGAACAGTGGAAAACACCCACATAAAAGCCCGCGTCTAAATTTCCCTGCCCGTGCGATCAACTCGATATCTATCAACGAGATCAAACTTGCCGACCATAGACTACGGTCATTCATCTTTACGGTTTGTCAACGTCCCTTATCCAACTTGGTTTTCAAGAAGGCACTCCATTCTACCATTGCATGCAAGCATTTCTCTGGTTTGTTTTCATTTATTATTCATTAGCAATTCCTTAAGGGAATTTATCAGTTATCAATATTGTAGGATTGACGAGGGACACATTTTTCGTCTTTACTTTAAAACTGAAGAGAATATTTTTTTTATGACTGTCAAGTCAATTTTTCTCTAAAATAGAGACATATAACTCTTCGAAACATATCTGTTGTCAAATATTACTTTCGGTTTTGACTTTTCATTTCTTGACAAACTTTTCATGTGATAGAAAAATATATTCCCGTTATTTAACATAATTTTAAAATAATTATTTCAAACTAAGTATTAATTTAAAAAAATGAACTATTTTTTCAGTTTGTCTGTATATGTTGTTGATAATGAAATACAAATTGTGTTTATATTAATATATTTCAGTTGATTTGTTGAAAACATTAAATGCATTTGTTTCCCACTCACATAAACAGATAATTTCCATGCAAAACTAAAACTCATGAGACAGCAGTAATTTTAATTTGCTGAATCTCAAAAATCAAAATATCAATGCAACAACATACAAGGAATTAAGATAAGGAAACACACATATATGTGGCATTCTGTTGCGTTAAGATTTTATTTTTCTATTAAATGTAATTTTACTTGAAGAAAGTCACAAAATCAGAAAACTAAATCCAGAAATGAACAAGTAATAAATTAAATATACGAGTAGTAACCACAATTATATATTGTTATGGTACAGGTTAGGACAAAGGAAGAACAACACGAACACAAGAGTAGAAATAACGAAGGTTTATTAAACGAAATAATAATACAAGATGTGGAAGGTGATAGTATGACTGTCAGTCTGGTTTGGAGTGAACTACTATCGGCTCGACTCGATTCGACCCTCTCTCTTGAGAGGCTTAGTATACATAAAGTTAGGAAGAGTTCATTCTGTAGTTATAAGTAAGGACCCATGACACATATACCATTTTGTTGCGTTCATTTGTTTTAATAGAATTTTAATCTGTTAATCTGTAATTGATATATTATTTACATCTCGTTGTGTTTCTCGATATTATAAGCATACATTTCATTGTTCGAGATAGCACAATTTGAGAAATGATTTGTATCAACATCCTGCCAAGCAATGGTAATTTTCATTGAACATTATATCTGGGAAATGATTTGGGATTGCTGTGATTGCTTCCTTTACCAATATTTGGGAAGAGTTTTCCAATGCGACATTACAATCCATGATGGCTGAGTAAGTTTACATTTGATGAATTCAAAAATTCGGACAATTAAATACAGCAATGAACAAGTAAGAAATTAAGGATATGAGTGGTATCCACACATTCATGTACCAATCTGTTAGGATAAGAATTTTTTTTTCCATTTAAATGGTATTTTAATCTCTTTTTTGGAATAGGATATTGTAATTGAGATATTATTTACATCTCGTTGTGTTTCTCTATATTTTAAGTCTTCTTTTCATTGTTCGAGATAACACCATTTGAACAATGAGATGTATCAACATCCTGCCAGTTGCGAGAAACGGAATTTTTCATTGAACCTTATATCTGTGAAAAAATTTGGGATGGCTGTGACTGCCTCCGTTACCAATATTCAGGAAGAGTTTTCCAATTCGACATTACAATCCATGATGGCTGAGTACGTTTACATTGGAAGAATACACAAATTAGGACAATTAAATAGAGCAATGAACAAGGAAGAAAATAAGGATATGAGTGATAACCACACTTACATGTACCAATCTGTTAGGATAAAAAAACTATTTCTTTTAAATTCAATTTTAATCTCTATTTTGATATTGGATTTTGTAATTTAGATATTATTTACAGCTCATTTTATATCACGATATTATAAGTCTTCTTTTCATTGTTCATTTGAGAAATAATTTGCATCAACATCCTGTCAATTGCGAGAAAAGGAATATTTCATTGAATCTTATATCTGTGAAAGGATTTGGGATGTCTCTGACAGCCACCTTTACCAATATTTAGGAAGATTTTTCCACTGCGACATTACGATACATGATGTCTCGGTAGTAAACCTTGAACGAATTAGCGAATTCGGACAATTACATGCAGCAATGAACAAGTAAGAAATTGAGGATTGAAGTAGAATCCTTACTTACAAGTACACTTCTGTTGGGTAAATTTATTTCCTGCTAAATTAAATTTTAATCGCTTAATTGAAATACGATTTTGAAATGGATATATTATATATATCTCGTTGTGTTATTCGATATTATAAGCCTCCTTTGTTCGAGATAAGACCATTTGAAAAGATCCTGCCAATTGCGAGAAAGGGAATTTTTCATTGAACCTTATGTCTGCGAAAGGATTTGGGATGGCTGTGACTGCCTCCTTTACCAATATTTCGTAGATGTCTTCCAATGAAAAATCACATATTGGGATGTGTTTTCCAATGCGACAACTCAGTCTATGATGTTTCAGTAAGTTTAATTTGGAGGAAGTAAAAAATTCGGACAATTAAATGCAGCAATAAACAAGTACGAAATTAAGGATAGAAGCAGTATTCACACTTACATTTACCCTTCAGTTGAGTAAGGTTTTTTTATTGCTGAATCAATTTAATCTCTTTTTTGGTACTGAGATTTTGGAATACGATTTTGGAATTGATATATTATTTACATCTCGTGTTAATCAACGTTATACGTATTCTTTTCATTGTTCGAGATAATACCATTTGAAAAATGAGTGGTATAAACATCCTGGCAATAGCGAGAAAGGGAATTTTTCATTGAACCTTGTATCTGAGAAAGGATTAGGGATGCCTGGTTTTGCTTCTTTTACCAATATTTGTGAAGGGCTTTCCAATGCGACATCTCATTCTATGATATCTCAGAAAGTTTAATTTGAAGGCAGTAACAAATTCGTAAAATTAAATGCAGCAATTAATTTGTTAGAAATTAAGGATAGAAGCAGTATTCACACTTACATGTACCCTTCTGTTGGGTAAAGATTTCTCCAGCTAAATCAATTTAATCTCTTTTTTGGAACAGAGATTTTGGAATTGATATATGATTTTCATCTCATTGTGTTTCTCGATATTATAAGTCTTACTTCATGATCCGACATAACACCATTTGGAAAATGTATTGTATCAACATCCTTCCAATGGCGAGAAAGTGAATTTTTCATTGCACATTTTATCTGCTAAAGATTTGGGATGGCTGTGACTGCCTACATTACCAACATTTTGGAGATGTCTTCCAATGCGACATCACAGTCTATGATGTCTCAGTAAGTTGTATTTGGAGGAAGTAAAAAAAATTCAGTCAATTAAACGCAAAAATGAACAGGTAAGAAATTAAGGATATAAGCATTATCCACACATACATGTACCCTTCTTTTGGGTAAATATTTCTCCAGCTAAATCAATTTAATCTCTTTTTTGGAACTGAGATTTTCGAATAAGATTTTGGAATTGATATATTATTTACATCTCGTGTTAATCAACGTTATACGTATTATTTTCATTGTTCGAGATAATACCATTTGAAAAATGAGTTGTACAAAAATCCTGACAATAGCGAGAAAGGGAATTTTTCATTGAACCATGTATCTGAGAAAGGATTAGAGATGCCTGGTTTTGCTTTTTTTAACAATATTTGTAAAGCGCATTCCAATGCGACATCTCATTCGATGATATCTCAGTAAGTATAATTTGAAGGCAGTAACAAATTCGGAAAATTAAATGCAGCAATTAACTTGTTAGAAATTAAGGATAGAAGCAGTATTCACACATACATGTACCCTTATGCTGGTTAAGTTTTTTTTCCTGCTGAATGTAATTTTAATCTGTTTTTTGGAATACGATTTTGAAATTGATATATGATTTTCATCTCGTTGTGTTTCTCGAAATTATAAGTCTTACTTCATGGTCCGACATAACACCATTTGGAGAATGTATTGTATAATCATCCTTCCAATGGCGAGAAAGTGAATTTTTCATTGCACATTTTATCTGCGAAAGGTTTTGGGATGGCTGTGACTGCCTCCTTTACCAACATTTGGGAGATGTCTTCCAATGCGACATCACAGTCTATGATGTCTCAGTAAGTTGTATTTGAAGGAAGTAAAAAAAATTTAGTCAATTAAACGCAAAAATGAACAAGTAATAAATTAACGATAAAAGCAGTATCCACACATACATGTACACTTCTTTTGGGTAAAGATTTCTCCAGCTAAATCAATTTAATCTCTTTTTTGGAATACGATATTGGAATATGATTTTGGAATTGATATATTATTTACATCTAGTGTTAATCAACGTTATACGTATTCTTTTCATTTTTCGAGATAATACCATTTGAAAAAATGAGTTGTATAAACATCCTGGCAATAGCGAGAAAGGGAATTTTTCATTGACCCTTGTATCTGAGAAAGGATTAGGGATGCCTGGTTTTGCTTCTCTTACCAATATTTGTGAAGGGCATTCTAATGCGACATCTCATTCGATGATATCTCAGTAAGTTTAATTTGAAGGCAGTAACAAATTCGGAAAATTAAATGCAGCAATTAACTTGTTAGAAATTAAGGATAGAAGCAGTATTCACACTTACATGTACCCTTCTGTTCGGTAAAGATTTCTCCAGCTAAATCAATTAATCTCTTTTTTGGAACTGAGACTTTGGAATATGATTTTGGAATTGATATATTATTTACATCTCGTGTTAATCAACGTTATACGTATTCTTTTCATTGTTCGAGATAATACCATTTGAAAAATGAGTTGTATAAACATCCTGGCAATAGCGAGAAAGGGAATTTTTCATTGAACCTTGTATCTGAGAAAGGATTAGGGATGCCTGGTTTTGCTTCTTTTACCAATATTTGTGAAGGGCTTTCCAATGCGACATCTCATTCGATGATATCTCAGTAAGTTTAATTTGAAGGCAGTAACAAATTCGAAAAATTAAATGCAGCAATTAACTTGTTAGAAATTAAGGATAGAAGCAGTATTCACACTTACATTTACCCTTCAGTTGAGTAAGGTTTTTTTCCTGCTGAATGCAATTTTAATCTCTTTTTTCGAACACGATTTTGGAATTGATATATAATAGACATATCTATGTGTTTCTCGATATTATAAGACTTCATTTCATTGTTAGAGATAACACCATTGTACAACATCTTGCCAATTGCGAGAAAGGGAATTTTTAATTGAACCTTATATCTACGGAAGGTTTTCGGATGGCTGTGACTGCCTCCTTTACCAATATATTTGGAAGAGCTTTCCGATGAGACGTCACAATTTATGATGTCTCGGTAAGTTTAATTCGGAGAAATTCACAAATTCCGAAAATCAAATGCAGCAATTAACAAAGTACGAGATTAGCGATAGAAGCAGTATACATTTATATGTATCTTTCTGTTGGGGAAAGATTTTTCCTGCTGAATGCAATTTTAAACTCTTTTTTGGAATACGATTTTGAAATAGATATATGATTTTAATCTCGTTGTGTTTCTCGAAATTATAAGTCTTACTTCATGGTCCGACATAACACTATTTGGAAAATGTATTGTATAATCATCCTTCCAATGGCGAGAAAGTGAATTTTTCATTGCATATTTTATCTGCGAAAGGATTTGGGATGTCTGTGACTGCCTACTTTACCAACATTTGGGAGATGTCTTCCAATGCGACATCACCGTCTATGATGTCTCAGTAAGTTGTATTTGAAGGAAGTAAAAAAAATTCAGTCAATTAAACGCAAAAATGAACAAGTAATAAATTAACGATATAAGCAGTATCCACACATACATGTACACTTCTTTTGGGTAAAGATTTCTCCAGCTAAATCAATTTAATGCCTTTTTTGGAATACGATATTGGAATATGATTTTTGAATTGAAATATTATTTACATCTCGTGTTAATCAACGTTATACGTATTCTTTTCATTGTTCGAGATAATACCATTTGAAAAATGAGTGGTATAAACATCCTGGCAATAGCGAGAAAGGGAATTTTTCATTGAACCTTGTATCTGAGAAAGGATTAGGGATGCCTAGTTTTGCTTCTTTTACCAATATTTGTGAAGGGCTTTCCAATGCGACATCTCATTCTATGATATCTCAGAAAGTTTAATTTGAAGGCAGTAACAAATTCGTAAAATTAAATGCAGCAATTAATTTGTTAGAAATTAAGGATAGAAGCAGTATTCACACTTACATGTACCCTTCAGTTGGGTAAAGATTTCTCCAGCTAAATCAATTTAATCTCTTTTTTTGGAACAGAGATTTTGGAATTGATATATGATTTTCATCTCATTGTGTTTCTCGATATTATAAGTCTTACTTCATGATCCGACATAACACCATTTGGAAAATGTATTGTATCAACATCCTTCCAATGGCGAGAAAGTGAATTTTTCATTGCACATTTTATCTGCGAAAGGATTTGGGATGGCTGTGACTGCCTACTTTACCAACATTTGGGAGATGTCTTCCAATGCGACATCACAGTCTATGATGTCTCAGTAAGTTGTATTTGGAGGAAGTAAAAAAAATTCAGTCAATTAAACGCAAAAATGAACAGGTAAGAAATTAAGGATATAAGCATTATCCACACATACATGTACCCTTCTTTTGGGTAAATATTTCTCCAGCTAAATCAATTTAATCTCTTTTTTGGAACTGAGATTTTCGAATAAGATTTTGGAATTGATATATTATTTACATCTCGTGTTAATCAACGTTATACGTATTCTTTTCATTGTTCGAGATAATACCATTTGAAAAATGAGTTGTATAAACATCCTGGCAATAGCGAGAAAGGGAATTTTTCATTGAACCTTGTATCTGAGAAAGGATTAGGGATGCCTGGTTTTGCTTCTCTTACCAATATTTGTGAAGGGCATTCTAATGCGACATCTCATTCGATGATATCTCAGTAAGTTTAATTTGAAGGCAGTAACAAATTCGGAAAATTAAATGCAGCAATTAACTTGTTAGAAATTAAGGATAGAAGCAGTATTCACACTTACATGTACCCTTCTGTTCGGTAAAGATTTCTCCAGCTAAATCAATTTAATCTCTTTTTTGGAACTGAGATTTTCGAATACGATTTTGGAATTGATATATTATTTACATCTCGTGTTAATCAACGTTATACGTATTCTTTTCATTGTTCGAGATAATACCATTTGAAAAATGAGTTTTATAAACATCCTGGCAATAGCGAGAAAGTGAATTTTTCATTGAACCTTGTATTTGAGAAAGGATTAGGGATGCTTGGTTTTGCTTCTTTTACCAATATTTGTGAAGGGCTTTCCAATGCGACATCTCATTCGATGATATCTCAGTAAGTTTAATTTGAAGGCAGTAACAAATTTGGAAAATTAAATGCAGCAATTAACTTGTTAGAAATTAAGGATAGAAGCAGTATTCACACTTACATGTACCCTTCTGTTCGGTAAAGATTTCTCCAGCTAAATCAATTTAATCTCTTTTGTGGAACTGAGATTTTGGAATACGATTTTGGAATTGATATATTATTTACATCTCGTGTTAATCAACGTTATACTTATTCTTTTCATTGTTCGAGATAATACCATTTGAAAAATGAGTTGTATAAACATCCTGGCAATAGCGAGAAAGGATTAGAAAAGGGAGAATTTTTCATTGAACCTTGTATTTGAGAAAGGATTTAAGGGATGCAGCAATTAACTTGGTTTTATTCACACTTCTTTCGGTAAAAGATTTCCAATATTTTAATCTCGTTTTGGAACTGTTTTTGGAATACGATTTTGGAGGGCATTCCAATGCGACATCTCATTCGATGATATCTTTGAAAAATGTTTAATTTGAAGGCAAGGGAATTTTCATTGAACCTTGTATCTGAGAAAGTAACAAATTCGGAAAAGTTTAATTTGAAGGCAGTAACAAATTCGAAAAATTAAATGCAGAAATTAAATTAACTTTGGTTAAGTTGAATGTAATTTTAATCTGTTTTTTTGGAAAATTGATATATGATTTTCATCTCGGAAATATAAGTCTTAATGGTCGACATAACACCATTTGGAGAATATTCAATCATCCTTACATGTACCCTTTTTATCTGTTTTGGGATGGCTGTGATTTCTTTACCAACATTTGGGAAATTCACATTTAATCTCGCAAAAATGAACAATTTTTAACGATAAAAGGAACTGAGATTTTCTTTTGGGTATACGATTTTGGATTTTGATATATTTATTTACATCTCGTGTTAATCAACGTTATACGTATTCTTTTTCATTGTTCGAGATAATACCATTTGAAAAATGAGTGGTATAAACATTTGAAAATGAGTTTTTTCATAAATCATCCTAGTTTTGCAAATATTTGTGAAAAGGCGAATTTTTCATTATCTCAGAACCTAACAAATTCGTATTTGAGAAAGTTAGATTAGGGTATTCACACTGGTTTAAAAGATTTCTCCAGCTTCAATTTAATCCAATATTTGTTGATATATGATTTTCATCTCATTGTGTTTCTCGATATTATAAGTCTTACTTCATGATCCGACATCTCATTCGATGATATCTCCAATGGCGAGAAAGTAAGTTTTCAATTTTATCTGAAAGGATTTGGGATGGCTGTAACAAAACATTTGGAAAATTAAATGCATCAATTATGATGTCTCAGTAAGTTGTATTTGAAATTAAAAAATTCAGATTAAACGCAAAAATGAACAGTATTCACTATAAGCATTATCATGTACCCTTCTTTTGGGTAAATATTTCTCCAGCTAAATCAATTTAATCTCTTTTTTGGAACTGAGATTTTGGAATACGATTTTGGAATTGATATATTATTTACATCTCGTGTTAATCAACGTTATACGTATTCTTTTCATTGTTCGAGATAATACCATTTGAAAAATGAGTTGTATAAACATCCTGGCAATAGCGAAAAGAAATTTTTCATTGAACCTTGTATTTGAGAAAGGATTAGGGATGCCTGGTTTTGCTTCTTTTACCAATATGTGTGAAGGGCATTCTAATGCGACAACTCATTCGATGATATCTCAGTAAGTTTAATTTGAAGGCAGTAACAAATTCGGAAAATTAAATGCAGCAATTAACTTGTTAGAAATTCAGGATAGAAGCAGTATTCACACTTACATGTACCCTTCTGTTCGGTAAAGATTTCTCCAGCTAAATCAATTTAATCTCTTTTTGGAACTGAGATTTTCGACTTCGATTTTGGAATTGATATATTATTTACATCTCGTGTTAATCAACGTTATACGTATTCTTTTCATTGTTCGAGATAATACCATTTGAAAAATGAGTTGTATAAACATCCTGGCAATAGCGAAAAGGATATTTTCATTGAACCTTGTATTTGAGAAAGGATTAGGGATGCCTGGTTTTGCTTCTCTTACCAATATTTGTGAAGGGCATTTCTAATGCGACATCTCATTCGATGATATCTCAGTAAGTTTAATTTGAAGGCAGTAACAAATTTGGAAAATTAAATGCAGCAATTAACTTGTTAGAAATTAAGGATAGAAGCAGTATTCACACTTACATGTACCCTTCTGTTGGGTAAAGATTTCTCCAGCTAAATCAATTTAATCTCGTTTTGGAACTGAGATTTTCGAATACGATTTTGGAATTGATATATTATTTACATCTCGTGTTAATCAACGTTATACGTATTCTTTTCATTGTTCGAGATAATACCATTTGAAAAATGAGTTGTATAAACATCCTGGCAATAGCGAGAAAGGGAATTTTTCATTGAACCTTGTATCTGAGAAAGGATTAGGGATGCCTGGTTTTGCTTCTTTTACCAATATTTGTGAAGGGCTTTCCAATGCGACATCTCATTCGATGATATCTCAGTAAGTTTAATTTGAAGGCAGTAACAAATTCGGAAAATTAAATGCAGCAATTAACTTGTTAGAAATTAAGGATAGAAGCAGTATTCACACTTACATATACCCTTATGTTGGTTAAGTTTTTTTAATCTCTTTTGCTGAATTTTAATTTTTTGGAATCTGTTTTTTGGAATACGATTTTTGAAAAATTGATATATGATTTTTTCATCTCGTTGTGTTTTTTGCTCGAAATTATAAGTCTTTCCACTTCATGGTCTCAGACAGTTTCATTGAACACCATTTGCAGAATTAATTGTTATTGGATAGAATAATCATCCTTCTGTTCAATCAATTTAATCTCTTTTGGGAACTGAGATTTTGAAATACGATTTTGAATTGATATATTTTTACATTGCGTTACATTTTATCTTTGAAAATGAGTTTTGGGATGGCTGAAAGGGATATTTTTCTTGAACCTCTGAGAAAGGATTAGGGATGCTTTTTGCCAACATTTTGGGAGATGTCTTCATTCGATGAATCTCAGTAAGTTTAATTTGCGACAAATTCACAAAATCTATGATGTCTCAGTAAGTTTCACACATGTACCCTTCTGTTCGAAGGATTTCTCCAGCTAAAAATTTAATCTCGTTTTGGAACTGAGATTTTCAATTTTTGGAAACGCAAAAACGTTAACGTATTCTTTTCATTGTTCGAATAAATTAAAACATCCTGATAAAATCTGAGAAAGGATTAGGGATGCCTGGTTTTGCTTCTTTTACCAATATTTGTGAAGGGCTTTCAATGCGACATCTCATTCGATGATATCTCATTTAATTTGTAAATTCGAAAAAATTAAATGCAGCCCTTCTTTTTGGTTAAAAAATTTCTCCATCTCGTTGTGTCAATTTAATCTCTTTTTTCCGAATAACATATTGGAATATGATTTTTCCAATGGCGAATTGATATATTATTTTATCTCTTTTGGGATTAATCAACGTTTGGGATAATGCGACATTCTTTTCATTGTTTTGAAGATAAAAAATTCATTTGAAAAATGAACAAGTATAAATTAACCTGGCAATATCCACAAACATGTATTTTTTTTGAACCTTGTATTTAATCTGAATACGAAATTGGAATATGATTTTGGGATGCCTATATTATTTACATCTCGTTTTCAACGTTATACGCTTTTCTTTTCGAGATAATACCAATATTTAAACATCCTGGCAATAGCGAGAAAGGGAATTTTTCATTGAACCTTGAAGAAAGGGGGATGCTTTTTTGCCAATATTTGTGACATCTCATTCTATGATATCTCAGAAAGTTTAATTTGAAGGCAGTAACAAATTCGTAAAATTAAATGCAGCAATTAATTTGTTAGAAATTAAGGATAGAAGCAGTATTCACACTTACATGTACCCTTCAGTTGGGTAAAGATTTCTCCAGCTAAATCAATTTAATCTCTTTTTTGGAACAGAGATTTTGGAATTGATATATGATTTTCATCTCATTGTGTTTCTCGATATTATAAGTCTTACTTCATGATCCGACATAACACCATTTGGAAAATGTATTGTATCAACATCCTTCCAATGGCGAGAAAGTGAATTTTCATTGCACATTTTATCTGCGAAAGGATTTGGGATGGCTGTGACTGCCTACTTTACCAACATTTGGGAGATGTCTTCCAATGCGACATCACAGTCTATGATGTCTCAGTAAGTTGTATTTGGAGGAAGTAAAAAAATTCAGTCAATTAAACGCAAAATGAACAGGTAAGAAATTAAGGATATAAGCATTATCCACACATACATGTACCCTTCTTTTGGGTAAATATTTCTCCAGCTAAATCAATTTAATCTCTTTTTTGGAACTGAGATTTTGGAATACGATTTTGGAATTGATATATTATTTACATCTCGTGTTAATCAACGTTATACTTATTCTTTTCATTGTTCGAGATAATACCATTTGAAAAATGAGTTGTATAAACATCCTGGCAATAGCGAGAAAGGGATATTTTCATTGAACCTTGTATCTGAGAAAGGATTAGGGATGCCTGGTTTTGCTTCTCTTACCAATATTTGTGAAGGGCATTCTAATGCGACATCTCATTCGATGATATCTCAGTAAGTTTAATTTGAAGGCAGTAACAAATTCGGAAAATTAAATGCAGCAATTAACTTGTTAGGAATTAAGGATAGAAGCAGTATTCACACTTACATGTACCCTTCTGTTCGGTAAAGATTTCTCCAGCTAAATCAATTTAATCTCGTTTTGGAACTGAGATTTTCGAATACGATTTTGGAATTGATATATTATTTACATCTCGTGTTAATCAACGTTATACGTATTCTTTTCATTGTTCGAGATAATACCATTTGAAAAATGAGTTTTATAAACATCCTGGCAATAGCGAGAAAGTGAATTTTCATTGAACCTTGTATTTGAGAAAGGATTAGGGATGCTTGGTTTTGCTTCTTTTACCAATATTTGTGAAGGGCTTTCCAATGCGACATCTCATTCGATGATATCTCAGTAAGTTTAATTTGAAGGCAGTAACAAATTTGGAAAATTAAATGCAGCAATTAACTTGTTAGAAATTAAGGATAGAAGCAGTATTCACACTTACATGTACCCTTCTGTTGGGTAAAGATTTCTCCAGCTAAATCAATTTAATCTCTTTTGTGGAACTGAGATTTTGGAATACGATTTTGGATTTGATATATTATTTACATCTCGTGTTAATCAACGTTATACGTATTCTTTTCATTGTTCGAGATAATACCATTTGAAAAATGAGTTGTATAAACATCCTGGCAATAGCGAGAAAGGAATTTTCATTGAACCTTGTATTTGAGAAAAGGATTAGGGATGCTTGGTTTTGCTTCTTTTACCAATATTTGTGAAGGGCATTCCAATGCGACATCTCATTCGATGATATCACAGTAAGTTTAATTTGAAGGCAGTAACAAATTCGGAAAATTAAATGCAGCAATTAACTTGTTAGAAATTAAGGATAGAAGCAGTATTCACACTTACATGTACCCTTCTGTTGGGTAAAGATTTCTCCAGCTAAATCAATTTAATCTCTTTTGTGGAACTGAGATTTTGGAATACGATTTTGGAATTGATATATTATTTACATCTCGTGTTAATCAACGTTATACGTATTCTTTTCATTGTTCGAGATAATACCATTTGAAAAATGAGTTGTATAAACATCCTGGCAATAGCGAGAAAGGGAATTTTTCATTGAACCTTGTATTTGAGAAAGGATTAGGGATGCTTGGTTTTGCTTCTTTTACCAATATTTGTGAAGGGCATTCCAATGCGACATCTCATTCGATGATATCTCAGTAAGTTTAATTTGAAGGCAGTAACAAATTCGGAAAATTAAATGCAGCAATTAACTTGTTAGAAATTAAGGATAGAAGCAGTATTCACACTTACATGTACCCTTCTGATGGGTAAAGATTTCTCCAGCTAAATCAATTTAATCTCTTTTGTGGAACTGAGATTTTGGAATACGATTTTGGAATTGATATATTATTTACATCTCGTGTTAATCAACGTTATACGTATTCTTTTCATTGTTCGAGATAATACCATTTGAAAAATGAGTTGTATAAACATCCTGGCAATAGCGAGAAAGGGAATTTTTCATTGAACCTTGTATTTGAGAAAGGATTAGGGATGCTTGGTTTTGCTTCTTTTACCAATATGTGTGAAGGGCTTTCCAATGCGACAACTCATTCGATGATATCTCAGTAAGTTTCATTTGAAGGCAGTAACAAATTCGGAAAATTAAATGCAGCAATTAACTTGTTAGGAATTAAGGATAGAAGCAGTATTCACACTTACATGTACCCTTCTGTTCGGTAAAGATTTCTCCAGCTAAATCAATTTAATCTCGTTTTGGAACTGAGATTTTCGAATACGATTTTGGAATTGATATATTATTTACATCTCGTGTTAATCAACGTTATACGTATTCTTTTCATTGTTCGAGATAATACCATTTGAAAAATGAGTTGTATAAACATCCTGGCAATAGCGAGAAAGGGAATTTTTCATTGAACCTTGTATCTGAGAAAGGATTAGGGATGCCTGGTTTTGCTTCTTTTACCAATATTTGTGAAGGGCTTTCCAATGCGACATCTCATTCGATGATATCTCAGTAAGTTTAATTTGAAGGCAGTAACAAATTCGAAAAATTAAATGCAGCAATTAACTTGTTAGAAATTAAGGAGAGAAGCAGTATTCACACTTACATATACCCTTATGTTGGTTAAGTTTTTTTTCCTGCTGAATGTAATTTTAATCTGTTTTTTGGAATACGATTTTGAAATTGATATATGATTTTCATCTCGTTGTGTTTCTCGAAATTATAAGTCTTACTTCATGGTCCGACATAACACCATTTGGAGAATGTATTGTATAATCATCCTTCCAATGGCGAGAAAGTGAATTTTTCATTGCACATTTTATCTGCGAAAGGTTTTGGGATGGCTGTGACTGCCTCCTTTACCAACATTTGGGAGATGTCTTCCAATGCGACATCACAGTCTATGATGTCTCAGTAAGTTGTATTTGAAGGAAGTAAAAAAAATTCAGTCAATTAAACGCAAAAATGAACAAGTAATAAATTAACGATAAAAGCAGTATCCACACATACATGTACCCTTCTTTTGGGTAAAGATTTCTCCAGCTAAATCAATTTAATCTCTTTTTTGGAATACGATATTGGAATATGATTTTGGAATTGATATATTATTTACATCTCGTGTTAATCAACGTTATACGTATTCTTTTCATTGTTCGAGATAATACCATTTGAAAAATGAGAGGTATAAACATCCTGGCAATAGCGAGAAAGGGAATTTTTCATTGAACCTTGTATTTGAGAAAGGATTAGGGATGCTTGGTTTGGCTTCTTTTACCAATATTTGTGAAGGGCATTCTAATGCGACATCTCATTCGATGATATCTCAGTAAGTTTAATTTGAAGGCAGTAACAAATTCGGAAAATTAAATGCAGCAATTAACTTGTTAGGAATTAAGGATAGAAGCAGTATTCACACTTACATGTACCCTTCTGTTCGGTAAAGATTTCTCCAGCTAAATCAATTTAATCTCTTTTGTGGAACTGAGATTTTGGAATTCGATTTTGGAATTGATATATTATTTACATCTCGTGTTAATCAACGTTATACGTATTCTTTTCATTGTTCGAGATAATACCATTTGAAAAATGAGTTGTATAAACATCCTGGCAATAGCGAGAAAGGGAATTTTTCATTGAACCTTGTATCTGAGAAAGGATTAGGGATGCCTGGTTTTGCTTCTTTTACCAATATTTGTGAAGGGCTTTCCAATGCGACATCTCATTCGATGATATCTCAGTAAGTTTAATTTGAAGGCAGTAACAAATTCGAAAAATTAAATGCAGCAATTAACTTGTTAGAAATTAAGGATAAAGCAGTATTCACACTTACATTTACCCTTCAGTTGAGTAAAGTTTTTTCCTGCTGAATGCAATTTTAATCTCTTTTTCGAACACGATTTTGGAATTGATATATAATAGACATATCTATGTGTTTCTCGATATTATAAGACTTCATTTCATTGTTAGAGATAACACCATTGTATCAACATCTTGCCAATTGCGAAAAGGGAATTTTAATTGAACCTTATATCTACGGAAGGTTTTCGGATGGCTGTGACTGCCTCCTTTACCAATATATTTGGAAGAGCTTTCCGATGAGACGTCACAATTTATGATGTCTCGGTAAGTTTAATTCGGAGAAATTCACAAATTCCGAAAATCAAATGCAGCAATTAACAAGTACGAGATTAGCGATAGAAGCAGTATACACATTTATATGTATCTTTCTGTTGGGGAAAGATTTTTCCTGCTGAATGCAATTTTAAACTCTTTTTTGGAATACGATTTTGAAATAGATATATGATTTTAATCTCGTTGTGTTTCTCGAAATTATAAGTCTTACTTCATGGTCCGACATAACACTATTTGGAAAATGTATTGTATAATCATCCTTCCAATGGCGAGAAAGTGAATTTTTCATTGCACATTTTATCTGCGAAAGGTTTTGGGATGGCTGTGACTGCCTCCTTTACCAACATTTGGGAGATGTCTTCCAATGCGACATCACAGTCTATGATGTCTCAGTAAGTTGTATTTGAAGGAAGTAAAAAAAATTCAGTCAATTAAACGCAAAAATGAACAAGTAATAAATTAACGATAAAAGCAGTATCCACACATACATGTACCCTTCTTTTGGGTAAAGATTTCTCCAGCTAAATCAATTTAATCTCTTTTTTGGAATACGATATTGGAATATGATTTTGGAATTGATATATTATTTACATCTCGTGTTAATCAACGTTATACGTATTCTTTTCATTGTTCGAGATAATACCATTTGAAAAATGAGTGGTATAAACATCCTGGCAATAGCGAGAAAGGGAATTTTTCATTGAACCTTGTATCTGAGAAAGGATTAGGGATGCCTGGTTTTGCTTCTTTTACCAATATTTGTGAAGGGCATTCCAATGCGACATCTCATTCGATGATATCTCAGTAAGTTTAATTTGAAGGCAGTAACAAATTCGAAAAATTAAATGCAGCAATTAACTTGTTAGAAATTAAGGAGAGAAGCAGTATTCACACTTACATATACCCTTATGTTGGTTAAGTTTTTTTTCCTGCTGAATGTAATTTTAATCTGTTTTTTGGAATACGATTTTGAAATTGATATATGATTTTCATCTCGTTGTGTTTCTCGAAATTATAAGTCTTACTTCATGGTCCGACATAACACCATTTGGAGAATGTATTGTATAATCATCCTTCCAATGGCGAGAAAGTGAATTTTTCATTGCATATTTTATCTGCGAAAGGATTTGGGATGTCTGTGACTGCCTACTTTACCAACATTTGGGAGATGTCTTCCAATGCGACATCACCGTCTATGATGTCTCAGTAAGTTGTATTTGAAGGAAGTAAAAAAAATTCAGTCAATTAAACGCAAAAATGAACAAGTAATAAATTAACGATATAAGCAGTATCCACACATATATGTACCCTTCTTTTGGGTAAAGATTTCTCCAGCTAAATCAATTTAATCTCTTTTTTGGAATACGATATTGGAATATGATTTTGGAATACGATATATTATTTACATCTCGTGTTAATCAACGTTATACGTATTCTTTTCATTGTTCGAGATAATACCATTTGAAAAATGAGTTGTATAAACATCCTGGCAATAGCGAGAAAGGGAATTTTTCATTGACCCTTGTACCTGAGAAAGGATTAGGGATGCCTGGTTTTGCTTCTTTTACGAATATTTGTGAAGGGCATTCCAATGCGACATCTCATTCGATGATATCTCAGTAAGTTTAATTTGAAGGCAGTTAAAAATTCGGAAAATTAAATGCAGCAATTAACTTGTTAGAAATTAAGGATAGAAGCAGTATTCACACTTACATGTACCCTTCTGTTCGGTAAAGATTTCTCCAGCTAAATCAATTAATCTCTTTTTTGGAACTGAGACTTTGGAATACGATTTTGGAATTGATATATTATTTACATCTCGTGTTAATCAACGTTATACGTATTCTTTTCATTGTTCGAGATAATACCATTTGAAAAATGAGTTGTATAAACATCCTTGGAATAGCGAGGAAGGGAATTTTTCATTGACCCTTGTATCTGAGAAAGGATTAGGGATGCCTGGTTTTGCTTCTTTTACCAATATTTGTGAAGGGCATTCCAATGCGACATCTCATTCGATGATATCTCAGTAAGTTTAATTTGAAGGCAGTAACAAATTCGGAAAATTAAATGCAGCAATTAACTTGTTAGAAATTAAGGATAGAAGCAGTATTCACACTTACATGTACCCTTATGTTGGTTAAGGTTTTTTTTCCTGCTGAATGTAATTTTAATCCCTTTTTTGGAACACGATTTTGGAATTGATATATGTTTTTTATCTCGTTGTGTTTCTCGATATTATAAGTCTTACTTCATGGTCCGATATAACACCATTTGGAAAATGTATTGTATCAACATCCTTCCAATGGCGAGAAAGTGAATTTTTCATTGCACATTTTATCTGCGAAAGGATTTGGGATGGCTGTGACTGCCTCCTTTACCAACATTTGGGAGATGTCTTCCAATGCGACATCACAGTCTATGATATCTCAGTAAGTTGTATTTGGAGGAAGTAAAAAATATTCAGTTAGTCAAACGCAAAAATGAACAGGTAAGAAATTAAGGATATAAGCAGTACCACACTTCCATGTACCTTACTGTTGGGTAAATTTTTCTCCAGCTAAATCAATTTAATCTCTTTTCTGAATACGATTTTTGAATTGATATATTATTTACATCTCGTTTTAATCAACGTTATACGTATTATTTTCATTGTTCGAGATCATACCATTTGAAAAATGAGTTGTATAAACATCCTGGCAATAGCGAGAAAGGGAATTTTTCATTGAACCTTGTATCTGAGAAAGGATTAGGGATGCCTGGTTTTGCTTCTTTTACCAATATTTGTGAAGAGCTTTCCAATGCGACATCTCATTCTAAGATATCTCAGTAAGTTGAATTTAAATGCAGCAACAAATTCGGAAAATTAAATGCAGCAATTAACTTGTTAGAAATTAAGGATAGAAGCAGTATTCACACTTACATGTAGCCTCATGTTGGGTAAGGTTTTTTTTACTGCTGAATGTAATTTTAATCTCTTTTTTGGAACACGATTTTGGAATTGATATATGATTTTCATCTCGTTGTGTTTCTCGATATTATAAGTCTTACTTCATGGCCGGACATAACACCATTTGGAAAATTTATTGTATCAACATCCTGCCAACGGCGAGAAAGTGAATTTTTCATTGCACATTTTATCTGCAAAAGGATTTGGGATGGCTGTGACCTCCTCCTTTACCAACATTTGAGAAGAGCTTTCCAATGCGACATTACAGTTTATCATGTCTCATTAAGTTCAATTTTGAGGAAGTAACAAATTCGGACAATTAAAGGCATCAATGAACAAGTAAGTAATTTAGTATAGAAGCAGTATACACACTTACATGAACCAATCTATTGGGTAAGGCTTTTTTCCTGGTAAACGCGATTTTCCCTCTCTTTTTTGGAATAGGATTTTGGAATTAATATGTTATTTACATTTTGTTGTGTTTATCGATATTATAAGTCTTACTTCCTTGTCCGACATAACAAAATTTAGAACATGTATTGTATCATCATCCTGCCAATTGGGAGAACGGAAATTTTTCATTGAACCTTATATCTACGAAAGGATTTGGGATGGCTGTGACTGCCTCCTTTATCAATATGTGGGAAATATCTTCCAATGCGACATCACAGTCTATGATGCCTCAGTAAGTTTAATTTAGAGGAAGTAACGAATTCAGTCAATTTGAATGCAAAAATGAACAAGTAATAAATTAAGGATAAAAGCATTATCCACACTTACCTGTTTGGTAAAGTTTTTTTCCTTGAAATTCTATTTTAATTTCTTTTTCGGAATACTATTTTGGTATTCCTATATTATTTACATCTCGTTGTGTTTCTCGATATTATAAGTCTGCTTTTCATCGTACGAGATTACACCATTTGAGATATGAGTTGTATCATCACCCTGCCAATAGCGAGAAAGAGATTTTTTTGTTGAATCTTTATTTGTGAACGTATTTATGATGGCTGTGAATATCCTCTTTACCAATATTTGGGAAATGATTTCCAATGCGACATCACAGTCTCAGCATATTTAATTTGGAGGATTTAACAAATTCTGACAATTAAATGCATCAATGAACAAGTAAGAATTTAATGAATGAAGCAGTATCTACACTTACATGCACTCTTTTGTTAAGTATAGTTTTTTCTTCCTGCTAAATGCAATTTTAATCTCTTTTTTTGGAATACGATATTGGAATTGATATATTATTTACATCTCGTTGTGTTTCTCGATATTTTACGTCTTCTTTTCATTGTTCGAGATAACACTATTTGAGATATGTTTTGTATCAACATCCTGCCAATTGCGAGAAAAGGGAGTTTTTCATTGAACCTTATATGTACGAAAGGATTCGGGATTGCTGTCACTGCATCCTTTACCAATATTTGGGATTGAAGTAGAATCCACACTTACATGTACCCTTCTGTTGGTTTAAGGTTTTTTTTCTTGCTAAAGTCAATTTTAATCGCTTTTACTGAATAGGATTTTTTACTTGATTTATTATTTGCATCTCGTTGTTTTTTCTCCATGTTATATTTCGAGATAATGCAATATATATATATATATATATATATATATATATATATATATATATATATATATATATATATCTATCTATCTATCTATCTATCTATCTATCTATCTATATATATATATAGATAAATATATATATATATATATATATATATATATATATATATATATATATATATATATATATATACATATATGTATATGTAAGCAAATGTAAATGGATATAGATCCGACAGAATGAAGAAAAATTTGAAAAAACAAACCAAAAATCCTTAAATGCAATTATGTTGTTTAAAATGAATGAAATGTCGACGTCTGACGTTTCGGTTTAATAAACCTTCTTCAAGACAATATTCATTAAAATACAATTCAGTTCAATTTGACAAAGACGATGGATATTAAAAACAAGTCTTATCCAAAAGAGATAACTGAAATTTTAAAAAATATATATATGTATATATAAATATATATATATATATATATATAAATATATATGTTTGTATGTATATATATATATATATATATATATATATATGTGTGTGTGTGTGTGCATATGTATGTATATATATGTGTGTGTCTATGTGAGTGTTTTTATTTTGAACAGTAATAATATTAAAATTAAAATTTGTTTGTATATTAAATTTAAAATTTAATTTCATAATTTCAAATATTTATATATATATATATATATATATATATATATATATATATATATATATGCATACACACACATATATGTATGTATATACACTGCGTGCCAAATTATTATCGATATTTCAAAAAGCGTCCAATCAATTCACACAAAATTTTCACACGATGTTGGCAACACTGATCTGCGGAATGCAAACAAACTGGCGCCATATTTGTTATGAGAACGGGGATTTGAGCCTGCCAAATTATTAAAACATATAAGAATTTAGTGAAACGATGGGCCGTAAAAGCAGTTTAAGAGATGCTGAAAAGAAAACTATTACCTCAGAACTCTCAAAAGGTAAATCTACCCTAGAAAATTTTTAAATGATAGCGAAGTGTCATCAAACAATAAAAAATTCACCGCCGACACTACACAAGTACGCAAAAGGACATATAAAGGCAAGCCGAGCCTTATTTCACGTCGTCTCATGTCACGACTTAAACTAGAGGCCACGAAGGACCATGGACTTACCAGTCAAGAGCTTTTCAGTCATATTGGGTATCCTACTGTGTTTAAAAGTACTCGGTGTCGGTATCTGAGGTAAATAGCAACAACAGTCAAACCTGTATCGAAGTTTTCTTTTGACGAGAAATCACATTCAAAATCGATTGAAATGGGCCGAGGACAATATGAATATCGACTTCTCTAAAGTTTTGTTCACAGACAAAACTCGAACAACACTTGATGGGCCAGATAGATGGTGCAAAGGCTGGGTAATAAATGGACAGAATCGCCATCATTTTGAGACGCCAACAAGGCGGTGGAGGCATAATGATCTGGGGTGTAATTATTGGAAACCCATTAGTGGGCCCATGGCGAGTACCAGATGGCGTCAAAATGACTGCTGATGCATACATAGCGTTTATGAAGGAGCATCTTGAACCGTGGATGAAAAGGCAAAGTGTTGCCTTCAGAAGGGCCATTGTTTTTTCTGCAAGATAATGCTCCCTCACACGCTGCTCACAAGACTACTGAATATTTGAAACAGTTAGGCTTCGATGGGCCTCGAAAAATGAAGTGGCCAGCAAATTCTCTGGATTTGAACCTAATCGAAAACCTTTGGAGCATCATGAAGCGAAGACTGTACGCCAACGGACGACAATTCTGAAGCAACGCTGAGTTATGGGAAGCAATTCTTGACATATCTCGCGGCATTACAGCAGATGACATCCTACAATTAACAAATTCTATGGATCGTCGACTTTTTCAAGCAATTTCAAAACAAGGAACGCACATTCCATATTAATTTGTTTAAAACTGTGCCTTTGTTTGTATCTGTTATTATTTGTTTGATTATCTTATTTATTAGCTTCTTTTGATCATAAACATTCACGTTCAACATTAATAAACGTTTTGTTTGCTCAATTCTAGGAATTTTACTAAACTTTTCTAATAATTTGGCACGCTCATATCACTGTGCTGATAACAAATATGGCGCCAGTTTGTTTACTTTGCGCAGATCAGTACGAAAATTTCAGTGATTGCGCAGGTAAGTGTTGCCAACCTTGTGTGAAAATTTTGTGTGAATTGATTGGACGGTTTATCAAATATTAGAAAACAGTTATCTCGATAATAATTTGGCACGCAGTGTATATATTGATAACTATGCATATTATTCCTCATCGTATTTTCTTGCACAAAGAAATTGATATAATGGAATATGCGTACACCTGTGTTCCCCCTCACTGGAATATGATTGGCTTATTTCCGTCATAAATACCGACGAAATACACGAATTTAATCCTCCCAAAGAAGCCAGAATAAATGACATTCAGTGAAACAATGGAAATTTTGTCGAAAATTTTTCATACTCAAAAGAAGTGTCTGAATATTGTTAAACAATATGATAATGACTTTGTTACATACGCAGGTATGGTTAATGTACAATGTGAGGCGTTTAAGTTGAAAGTTGTCAAGCGACATGTTCAAGTGTCTAATTTATGTGCAAGGTCTAACGACACGAAGCGACAAAGAAATTAGAGCAGGAATCCTCTTGATCATGGAAAGAAATCCAGAGATTCAGTTACAAAAAGTAACTGAAGAATGTCAACGAGTGATAAACGAAAAAAAAAGACACTACTCGGATTGAGAAGAACATTTCTCGAGTAGAAACTGTACGACAAAATAAATGGATACAAAAAGAAAAAAAATATGAATTCCCTCGTGTTTTTTCAGGTTGAGGCCTGTGCACAAAAACAGAAGTCAACTTTGTGTTGAAAGAAAATTTGAAACCAATTTTTAAATCGAAAAGAAAAGTCCCATTTTCGGCACTAGACTTAATCAATGAGGAGTTAGATATTTGACGTAAATAACCCATAGAAATTGATGTGTCGCTAAATAAAATCAACCAAACAATCAAAATTTAAGAACTCTTTCATGACATAAATCCATATAATATCCTACAATTTCTTAAAGAAATCAAACTGTATTCGAAAATATATCTACAACATAAAGTGCGTATATCACTGCCCCTAGTAATTACCTCCCGACAAATCTGTATATGCTCAGAAGCTGAGTATTATCTACCATGTATTTAATTTTGTATGCAGAATAACATATATCCTAATTTTAAGTTATTTTTTTAAGAAAATTAAATTTCGACATTAAATGATCCAAACAAATCAGTCATCATTCAAAAATGCGCTTTTAAATGCAATACACAATACACACACAGACACACACACACAGACACACACACACACACACACACACACATATATATATATATATATATATATATATATATATATATAAAACATTAGACAGCATAATTTACATACAAAGAAATAATCACACATAGAATCAATCAGAAGTATTAATGCGATTATTGGCGACATCCATCGCTAGAGACATAATATATGCATTAAAATACTGTTAATCCATAGTGCGAAGTGATACTCGTCGATAAACTTGATGTCTTTAGTTTTCAGTTTATTTGATGTTAAAATGCTAGTACTTACGAATAGTCCTCTATTTATCATCAGGCATGTGTTTTTTTTTCCTTATAAAATCAAAAACTTGAAGACGAAATACTTGTATGTCGGCCGAAAGATGTTTTTTGAATATCTGCTATTATTGACGGTTGTGTAAGATCTCGGAACGTGCAAAGACGCAACGCTAAGTTTTTCAAAATTTTAAGTGAGAATTTTATTTAAATATTTCTTGTGATGTGCTAAATCCACGTATTCTATTTTTACAAGTGTATTCAGTTTTTATGTCAGTTTATTTGATGTTAAAATGCTATGTGACGTCCCTAAACACAGCCTTCTCTCTCTCCTCGCTGCTTCGTTCGGGTGTCGCCACTCCAAACGTGACGTCCGCCTGTCTGCGTCAGTCGTGTTGTCCCGTCCTGTGGCGCCCAACTGGCTTGGTATCGGTCGCAGCAACCAAATGTGACGTTCTAACCTTTTGGTGATTCGGATGGGAATCTGGTTAGATTCGATATCAGCCTCGTCGTTCCCAAATCGCTTCCAACGTCTGGTTACCAAAGAAACTGCGTTGATCTCCAGTCCGCCTACCCACGTTGTGAATTGATCTTAGGCAGACGAAATTAATCAGTCGTTGGGGCCGTAATGCAAAGTGAGTTCAAACGAGGGTAATATCACACAAATATGCATAAAAGAAAAGAAAATGATAACTCAAAAGTTCAAGGTATCAAAAAAAAAGGATAACAATACTTTATATCTGGTTGCTGGATACACAGGACTGCGTCTATCTCCCGACCCGCTATATGGATTGTGACACGTTGTTTTTTGTTAGGTGAGTTTTAACATTTTCAGTTGTCTGTTCTTTAAGAAATTGGTTCTTGGTGTGTCTTAAGGCGAAAGTCGAAAAACTTATTTTGGTGGTATGGATCTAAGTCGCTCTTCAAAATAAATTGTTCTTGGATTGAAGATGAGTTCGAAAGTTGCGCGAATCTTAGTCAGCTGCGAGGCCTGCTTCAACTGAGCACTCTTCTCTGCTGAACTCTTCTCCACTCCACTCGGAACTGTGCTGAACTGGGAACTGAACTCTGCTTGCGGCGACTTTGCTTATATGGACGCCGACCAAAACCGGGGTGGGTTTGTCGGCGTTGGAGGTTCCTTGATAATTCTAAATCCATATCCACTTCTTTTATTTTTGGTTAGGAATTTTCCACTCCTTTCCATTTTTGGAAGTCTTCTCTTACTCCCACCTTCTCTTATTTTCACCATACTTCAGAGGGGCGTCAACGGTTCTCACCACTTATTCGTAGCAACTTCTCATACCTATCCACTAAATGGGCGGCGGCGGCTTCCCTCCCTGCGTCACGTGATCACCTCCGCCTGGCCCTCGTTATCATTCGACCGATGGCATCTAGCCGGGTGTGTGTGATCCAGCTGGCTTTGTTTAAGGAAGAAAAAAATATATATATCTTGCTCAAAAAAAATATTATCTTTTTCTTTTCCTTTTCTGTCCTTAATCGCAGCTCTCATCTTCTCTGGCCGCCAACAGAACAATGTGACCAGTAGTGTGATAACCTCTATTCTCATCTGGATTTCGTCAGTCAGATTTTCGCCAATTATCAGAATGGGTGGTCGTCCAGCAAAACACAATCGACCGTCGTCTCGAAAAAACAGTTCCATTGTTCTAGTCATTCTTGGTGCCAATCTCTGATAACATAATTTTGTTATCACAACCGAATTCTACCACCTATAGATGTCTTGTCAAAAACGACCGTGTCGTGGCTCAGGGTTGGCTTCGTGTGCGGTTAGCAGACTACCTATTAAATCCTTTCCCGACAATATTGTTTGCCCCCTCTGACACAGTTAATTTTTCTTATCTAACCGAAACTCTATATGCCCCTGTTCTTTGTCAGACAGTGGTGGTCAGAAGTCCGTGACACAGTTAATTTCTTATATATTCTCCCGGGGTTTAGCTAGCCGATCTGTGGTTTGTTAATTAGATGTTCGCCAGCATTAAGTAGTTGTTATCTATCCCCGATAACACAAGTTCGCCACCAGAACATAGTCGATTTTCTTATCCATTTAGAATTATTCAGCAATAGTAATGAAACCTTTCGCCATTTGCTACTTATCAAAATAACATTGTCAATGTCCCCGGTCGTGGGTGGCTTCTTTTATCATCTACGCTTAAGTCTCGCCTCTCTTTTCCTTTCTTTCCTTTCTCTTTTTCCTTTCTTTTCTTTTTTGTGCTAGTAAATGATGTCACAGCTAGTACTTACGAATAGTCCTCTATTCATCATCAGGCATGTGTTTTTTTCCTTATAAAATCAAAAACTTGGAGACGAATTACTTGTATGTCGACCGAAAGATGTTATTTGAATATCTCCAAGTGACGAGGATCACTTCGCATTATGGATTCAAAGTATTTTGATGCATATATTATATGTTTCTAGCGATGGATGACGCCAATAATCTCGTTAATACTTCTGATTGATTCAATGTGTGATTATTTCTTTGTATATATATATATATATATATATATATCGATAGAAAATGGAATGGGTCTTAATTTGAAATGCACCATAAATAAAAAAAAGAAATAAGAATGAAACTATTATAGCAATAAAAATATTTCTTAACAAAATATTTATTTTACAAACGCAGGGCTTAGAATTATTTCTGAGATATTTTAAACATATAGAGATATGTTAATTGTGCTTAATTCATAAAACAGTGCGTTGCTATCCTCTTTGTGCA
Organism: Acanthosepion pharaonis; assembly: GCA_903632075.3. Classification (NCBI taxonomy): domain Eukaryota; kingdom Metazoa; phylum Mollusca; class Cephalopoda; order Sepiida; family Sepiidae; genus Acanthosepion; species Acanthosepion pharaonis. The sequence continues at coordinate 1,115,239 of CAHIKZ030005036.1, read as the reverse complement.
GTTTCTCTGCAGAATGTCAACGTCCGTGGCTCTTCACAATGTCCTATCCTTCCTATCTCCAAGTAATGCCTGTCGCTTTACCGTCCATTTCAGTCCCTATCCAACCAGACATTTACGATAGATCGTTAAGTAGATTACTCACTGCTACCCTCAACTACTTTTGTCTTCAAAGTTTTGTGAGTGTCAAATACTTCAAGCTCTATTTACTTGTTATGTGTCCCTAATATTTCAGTTGTTTCCTTCTGATCTTAAACACAAGTGAAATAAATTCTAAAAAAAATAAAACAAAACAAATATTGGAAATAATTCTGAAAGGAGAGAAGTCATTTTGGGGTTTACCCCTTTTGTTCTTAGTAGTCGCCGTAACTGTTTCACTATCAGAATATAAGGGGTTCACGGGCAGCATTGCGCTAATATCGCAGTAACTTGAGTTCACTTCTTCCCTTATTACATCAGCAAACGGACGCTTTCAATCTCAAAGCCTCTGCTTACCATAGTTCTTATAAACTCTATTGTTTTGACATTTTATATTAATAATTCTGACGAAGCACAGATTTTCTGGGGCACAAACTTCACCTCAGATTAATTTTTCCATTTATAAACGAAATTCTATATTTCAAGTGTGCCCATTGCTTCCTGCCACAGGACAGTTATCCTCGGATTCACTGCCATATTCACGGCCTTTTTCAGGAGATTGGAATCTCGAATCGTTAAAAAAGTTGGTTAGATCCAGTGACTAGACCCAAAGAGTTGTGTGTTAAGTACCAGGCCACAGTAATGTCGAACCCGAAAACTTGGAGAGTTGAGTTAAAGGGAAAAACTGAGACAATCGGAAGTGGCATGACACATGGAACTAGAACAATCTACCCCGGTGGACGAAATAAAGGATTCGGTTCGAAATTCTAATCACTTGAAGAAGACCGAAGTGTACAACAGCCGAAACGTTATGAATATGGCAGTGAAGACGTGCACAATAGTCCGAATAATGTAAATAATGGAAATAATCATAATACCTCATTCTAGAGATATAGACAGATATTGTTTTTTTTTTCACGTGCACTTTATTTAATTTTTGAAAGACATTTGCTGTATTCTAATGCCTTTCTGACTCCTCTCTCACATTGTCCGTTGTTTATTATATTAGGTTATTTCAAAAGTAATGTCAGATCTCTTAGAATTAAATTTTAGATTGTATTTAAAAAATATATGCTTACCTTTATAGTTAAGGAATGTTACAATAAGTAATTTATACATTTCTCTTTCGGATAATAAAAATAATTTTCATGATCTTTCGCAATATTCGTATCCATGTTCGTCCCACATTCGATATATCTTACTGTATGAGTTTCATAAAGGTGTGTCAATGCAATTGTAGCAGCAAAGTCTATTCTGATCTCTTATGGAGACGATGCAGTGAATGAAAGAATTTGAAGGAGGTAGTTTTCCCGTTTCTGAAGTGAGGGTTTAAGTTTGAAAGATGGTCAAAAAGAGGGTCGTCCAAAATCTTGATTGTCACAAACAATCTCACCACTACCACTATAGATCTTAAAGAACAATTTAACGTAAAGCATACAACAGTGCTACTCCAGTTAACAAGGATCCGAAAGGTTCCAGTGGTTGGGAAATGGATCCCGCACAAACTGTCTCCAAAGAATCTGCAACAGCGCGTTGTTTGTTGTGAATTTTGCCCTTACCTTTTTTAGGTAGGCTTGTTAAAAGTGATGAGAAGTGCATACTTTATCATAACGTTAAACACCGCCGATCGTGGATCAGTCGAGGAGGAAGATCAATTTAGCAACCAAGACCACAGAAGAGTGTATGGTGGTATAATGAAGGAATTATTGATTACGTACTGTTAAACAGAAATCAAATAATTACAGCTTATTTATACTGTTTGAAAACAGCTTTACACCAAAAGCGACCTTCCATAGTGAAAAGAAAGGCTGTCATAAATGCTCGTCCTCACACATGACTTCTGCTGACTTTTGGAAGAGCTTGCTTGGGAAATGTCACTTCATCCACCATATTCTACGGACCATGCTCGTTCTGATTATCACTTGTTTCGGGGCCTACAGAGTCACTTGAAAATAAATAACATATAAATGAAATTCAGTACCCCATATGGATGGTCGTAATGGAGTATTGAATTTCATTTATGTAATATATATATATATATATATATATATATATATATAGTGAGAAAGAAAGAAAGAATGAAAGAAAGAAAGAAAGAAAGAAAGAAAGAAAGAAAGAAAGAAAGAAAGAAGGCATATGGAGTAATGGATAGCGGCTCGAATAGCCGAGTTCAAATTCCAGTCGAATCTATTACATTCACTTACGTCCTAATAGAATTGAGAAAGGTATTTAACTTATTCTTGTCACCTTTATGAAAATTAACAAAAAACATTAATTTACAATTACAAAATTTAAGAAAAAATAATTTAACTAATTTGAATTATTGTATTAAATGACTGTAACATTTCCAGATATTCCTCATAAAATATTCTTGTAGTCAATCAATTATTGGCAAATATATTACTAATTCTCTCGCTCTCACACTCTTTCTCTCTCTCTCTCTCTCTCTCTGTATGTATGTATATATATATATATATATATATATATATATATATATATATATATTTATATATATATATATTATATATATTTATGTATAGTAAGTACCTTCATGAGATCGCTGGAAAATGAGCATAGCAGGATAATAACGGCCTTAAATTTGATGAAAATAATTTTTCTCTTTTAATTGTTTATGTTATTATCAAGAGGAAAGATCAAAGTACATTTTAATATTTTTTTTACATTTTTTGTTACTTTTAACCACGTCAAAAATTTTCGTTATAAATTTTCAATCGATCGTCAGCCATTTTTTTTACTTTTGTTTACAAAAGTTAAATTTTCCATTTAAAATTCGTTTAAAAAATCAATTATGATTTTTTTTTCAATAAATTTAAGATAATTAAACATTATAAAGTTTATTTAATGTATTTTGAAGCAAACATTACTTACTTTCTACGCTGAAAAAAAAAGTACTTTCAAATGATAGATAGCCGGGCTTAACTGAGGTGTTGATTGACAAGAGAATGATTTCATCTTACGGAAGGTCACAAGTGTGAGATTAGCTTTATGTGAATAACTTATTTACCTCGTTTTTTTCGTTTTTTTTTTTTGTTTTTTTTTTAAGTAGGCATAGCATGTTAACGACTTAACGAAAGCAGAATTTTATCGTCAAAATGTATTATTTTTACTTTCATGCCAATTTTTCTCTAAAGCAGAGGCACATCAACTTTCAAATATCTCTGTTGCTGACATTTAATATATTATCCGTTGTTACATATATTTTCAAATCTTTTCGTGTATTAGAACAGAAATAAAGATATTTCTATTGTTTTAAATGTTTTTGTAATATAATTATTTTAATTTCAAAAGTAAAGTACATGTGACATTCTGTGGCTTTTAGATTTTCTTTCTGTCAAATTCAAGTTTAATGATTTTTTCTTCTCATTGGATTCTGTAATTGATATATTATATACGTCTCGTTGCTTTTCTTCGATATTAGAACGATGCACATTGTTCAAAGCAACACATTGAGAAAAATGATTTATATCAAATATCAATAATGGAATGTTTCAATGAACATGTATAACTGCGCATTGATTTGGGATGTCTGCGAATTTACCTTTACCAATATTCGGGAAAGATTTTCCACCACTGAAAAATTGTGCACTGACTTTTCTCTGGGCAGATTTTCACTTAACATTCATTAATAACACTTAGGAGAATTTGTCAGTAATGGAAATTTTAGGGTCGACAAGGCACACATTTTCCCTTATTATTTAAACTGAGGAGAGCATTTTTCATGACGATCAACTCAATTTTTCTCTAAAGGAGAGACATATCCTCTTCGAAATATCTTTCTTGTCGACTTTTATTTTCGTATTTGCCTTTTTTTATTTTATTGTTAAATCTTTCTTCTTTTAGAAATAAAGAAATTTTTGTTATGTTAAATATTTATTTAATATAATTATTTTAATTTCAATAAATGTTTTAATATTTTCAATTTGTTCACATATATGAAATTTCAGCTCCTTGTTGATCATAAAACAGGAGATGTGCTTGGTTGAACATACTTGAGTTGAGTGGCTGAAAATATTAAATCTTTCGTCAATGATAAACCGAGTGCGAATCTACACTACATGAGAGAAATTATATCTTGGAGAAAGTTACAAAATTGGATCATAAATGCAGCAAATGTACAAAGAAGATATTAAGGATTAGCGAAGTAAACACATTTACATGTGGCATTATGATGTTTTAGATTTTCTTCCTCCAAAATACAATTTAATTTATTTAAGCATCATTGAGTTTCTTAAATATCAAAATATCAATGCAACACCATACAAGGAATTAAGATAAGTAAACACAAATACATGTTGCATTCTGTTGCGTTAAGATTTTATTTTTCAACTTAATGTAATTTCATTTGATGAAAGTCACAAAATCAGAAAACTAAATGCAGAAATGTACAAGTAATAAATAAAAGATACAAGTAGTAACCACAATTATATATTGTTATGATACAGGTTAGGACCAAGGAAGAACAACACGAACACAAGTGTAGAAATAACGAAGGTTTATTACACAAAATAATAATACAAGATGTGGAAGGTGTTAGTATGACTGTCAGTCTGGTTTGGAGTGAACTACTATCGGCTCGACTCAATTCGACTCAATTCGTCCCTCTGTCCTTGAACCTTATATCTGTGAAAGTATTTGGGATGGCTGTAACTGCCTTCTTTACCAATATTTAGCAAGAGTTTTCCACTGCGACATTACAATCCATGATGGCTCAGCAGTTTACGTTGAACGAAGTAATAAATTCGGACAATTAAATGCAGTAATGAACAAGTAAGAAATTGAGGATTGAAGTAGAATCCTCACTTACATGTACCCTTCTGTTGGTTTAAGGTTTTTTTCTTGCTAAATGCAATTTTAATCGCTTTTACGGAATAGGCTTTTTTACTTGATAAATTATTTGCATCTTGTTGTGTTTCGCCATATTTCATGTATTATTTTCATTGTTCGATATAATGCGATTTGAGAAATGATTTGTATCAACATCCTGCCAATTGCGAGCAACGGTAATTTTCATTTTACATTATATCTGTGAAATGATTTGATATGACTCTCACTGCTTTCTTTACCAATATTTGGGTAGATTCTTTACCCGCCGATATATTAATCCATGATAGTTCAGTCATTTTACATATGAGAATGTCACAAATTCGGACCATGAATGCAGCAATGTACAAGTAAGTCATGAAGTTTCGTAGAAGCAACCTCACTTATATATAGCATTCTTTTTCTCTTCATATTAAATTTTAATTCTTTCTTTGCATCTGTTTCCATATATCATGCAGTATATACATTCATTTGCAATTCTTGTATGTTATGACGACTGTTATTGTTCGAGTTAACACCATGCAAGAAATGTTTTGTATCACTAGAATGTCAATTTCCAGTAACAGATTTTTTTTTTTTTTGATCTATTAGTGCAACTGAGGAATCATTTCCCATTTCTTTGACTCCATCCGTTAGCTATATTTCGTAATGTTTTACATCATTTTAAGATTCTTATAGATATTCCTTTGGTCAAATTTCCCCTTATCTTTTATTAAGAATTCCTTAATTGTATCTTTCAGTAATCAAGATTGTAGGATCCATTTTTCTACAACACAGTCCCATCCACTTTAAAAGATCTCTTTTGCCGGCTCATTTCTTTCGTAATTTTCCTTGCGTTACTTGTCAAATCTGTTCTTATCAAATCTATTTTTTTTTGTATTAGCTATAAATATGATTCAGTTATTTTAATTATATTGTATTATATTTTAAAAGTTATAATGAAAATCTTCTTTTATTATGTTTTTCATTTATATATACCACTTCTGTCATTTCTGCGAATCTAACTCGCGTTTGCCTTGGATTATCATCTTTGGGTTGAAGGCGCAATCTTATGAAGTACCTTATTTTCTGAGGCAGACAAATTATTAATGCGAGCGCAAATCCACAACTGATGATAGTCCAAAAAGTTTGCCTTGGAGTAAATCCCAAAATCGGGTCATATAAGCAGGTAAATACAAGCAAGTACTTAAGGGTAAGAAAACTAATCACAATTGCACCTAACCTTCTTCGTTCTTGTGATTTTCTTTTTCTGATTTGCAATATTCTCTGTCTCCGCAACTCGATTTCTTCATCCTGTGTCATTTCTTCGACATTAAAACGACGTTCGGAGGTAACACCGTCTGCAAAAAGATCAATATGCTGCCAATTGTCAGTAATGGATGTTTTTCTTTCAACATTTATAATTTGGGGACGAATTGGCACGTCTTCGTCTGCTTCGGTTACCACAATTTCGGTAGGCTCTTCCACCATTGGAAGATTTGGTACCGACATTTTTTGGTCAAGAATTATTCAAACGGAATCTATCAATAAAGGGTATCGATAAGAATCACGTTTTCCGTCTTATTCAAACTGAGGAATATATAATTTTTATGACTGTCAAGTCAATTTTTCTCCAGAACAGAGACTCTTCCTCTTTTAAATGTATCTTTCCGACTAATTTCTTTCGTATTTGTTTATAAATTCGCCTGATTCATAAAGATCTGGAAGATCACATCCGCTCCATTTCAATGGTTGAATGCAAAGTGAAAAATCTTATTTCATTGCATTATGACGTGATAAAGGATGACATCACGTGTATCTATTCGCTCCAAAAATAAAATTTCTTCAATCAACCGTTTGAAAGCGTCTCCAATAATAACGCCATATTGTTTATTTTCTTTCTTTTTTTTTAATATATATAATTTTAAAAAATATAGAAAAAAAGAGAAATTTGAACAATTTGTACATTTTGAAATTTCATTTCATGTTTTCTTTTAGGTTCTCTGTGAATTTGTGTTATTGTGGTATATGTAGTTCTAAATGGTGGAGGATGTATTATTTGTTTCTTTTTGTTTGGTGAATGAGGAAATTGTAATGAATAAATGGGTCATGAATCAGATTAGCTATATTTCTAGGATAAAATGTGCTGGCCAGCCTTTCCCCATTTACCTTTGACCTTGTACTACAATTGTTTTAATTAAAATATAAATATATATTTGTGACGTCGTCCCCCAGTCGCAGCGCAAACTGTGACGTTCTATCCTGATCTACCACGGCGCCAGTTGTGACGTCCCCAAACAGCACCAATTGTGACGTCCACGCCGCGGCGCCAGCTGTTCGCTCCTCGCTGCTCCGTCCGGGTGTCGCTGCTGCAAACCTGACGTCCGTCTGTTGCGTCAGTCGTGTTGTCTCGTCCTGTGACGCCCAACTGGCTTGGTATCGGTCGCGGCACCCAAATGTGACGTTCTAACCTTTTGGTGACTCGGGTGGGAATCTGGTTAGGTTTGATATCAGCCTCGTCGTTGCCAACTCGCTTCCAACGCCTTGTTACCAAGGTAACTGCACTGATCTCTAGTCTGCCTACCCACGTTGTGAATTGATCTTAGACAGACAAGATCAAACAGTGGTTGGGGCCGTAATGCTAATTGAGTTCAACGGGGGTGATACTACACAAATATGCATAAAAGAAAAGAAAATGAAAACTCAAAAAGTTCAAAGTATCAAAGAAAAAGGTAACAAACATTATGTCTAGTTGTTCGATACATAGGACTGCATCTATCTCCCGACCCGTTCTGTGGATTGTGACACGTCGTTTCCGCTAGGCAAGTTTTTACGCTTCAAGTTGTTTGCTCTCTAAGAAAGTGGTGTTTCGGTGTGTCTTTGGACGAAAGTCGAAAAAAACTTATTTCGGTGGTCTGGTTCTAAGTCGCTTTTCAAAATAATTGTTTTTGGGTTGAAGAGGAGTCCGGAATTTTTCGTGAATCTTGGTCAGCTATCTCGGGGCGGCTTCAACTCTGGAAACTCAAATCTGCCGCCAGGGCCCGAACTGTGGACACTCATCTCTGCCGCCAGAGCCCGATCTGTTTTCTGCCTGTTGGGGCTTCGCTTTTATTGACGCCGACAAAAACTGGGTAGGGTCTGTTGGCGTCGGGGGGTTCTCGATAATTCTAAATACATATCCACCTCTTTTATTTCTGGTTAGGGATTTTTCACACTTTTCCATTTTTGGTAACTTTTTTTCACTCCCACATTCTCACCATGCTTCTGAGGGGCGTGAACTGCCCTCCCCACTTCTTCGTAGCAGCTTCTCATACTTATACTCTGGATGGGGGCGTCGACAGCCTTCTTCGTGCGTCACGTGATCACTCTCGGCCAATGAGGTCTTGGTCTGGTATCTTTCCTCCTCCTTCGTGCGTCACGTGATCACCACTTGACCAATGATGTCTTAATCGGGCGTGAAGAATCCGCGGCCTTGTTTCGGGAAAAAAATACCTTGCTTAAGTAAAAAAAAATTAATTATCTCTTCTCTTTCCTTTTTCTTCCTTTCAAATCACCGTTATCATTTCTCTAGCCACGAACGGACAATAGGACAAATCTTTGTTCAACACGTGGCGTTTGTCAGGTAGTTTATCGCTAATTCATCAAGATGGGTGGTTTTCCCGACATGGCCTCAGAAAAGAAATATCCCCAAAATTTTCAGTCAGTCTGTCGCCTCCAAGGAAGAAAGAAAAACACTTTTGGTTCCCATTCCTTTTCCTTCGGTACATATGTCTGATAACATAATTTTATTATCGCAGGCCAACGTTGTTTCGTCGAAAAAAAATTTCAATCAGTTGCACTGCTTGGTTGGCATTTGATTTTTCATATCTGTCCAAAGTCCTTTTTAGTGGCCTGTCTCTCGTCACTTATCGAAATAGCATTTTCACTTGAATTTTTCCTGGGCCAGTGGTCTAGCCATTCGTTTACGTACCTAGGGAACATAGCCGTTATCAAAACACATCTGGTTCCTTCTTTCTTTTCCTTTTCTTTTTTACTCAGAAATTCCATGTCATTGTAATGACACACTTTTTACACTTGTTTCTTATCAATATTTTCATTGTCTCTTAGGCCATGTGTGTGGCTGTTTTATCACCTATAATTCGACTAGCATTTCTTTCTGTCTTCTTTTCTTTCACTGCCTCGTAAATGGTGCCACAATCCTCCCCTAACCGATTTGTCGTTTACCCGTAAATGACACCTAAACCCAAATACACCATTTAACATGCATCATGCATTTGTTCCATGCAATTCTACACTACTTTCCTACATGCAGTGTAATGTTCTCTTTCAACTTCTTTTGTTCTACATGCAATGTAATGTTCTTTTCATCTTCTTCTGTTCTACATGCAATGTAATGTTCTTTTTCAAGTTCTTCTGTTTTACATGCAATGTAATGTTCTTTTTTTCATCTTCTCCTGTTCTACATGCAAATGTAATGTTCTTTTTCATCTTCTTCTGTTCTACACGCAAGGTAATGTTCTTTTTCTTCTTCTTCTGTTGTACATGCAATGTAATATTCTTTTTCTTCTTCTTCTGTTGTACATGCAAGTGTAATGTTCTTTTTCATCTTCTTCTGTTCTATATGTAATGTAATGTGTGCGTGTGCCTGTGGGTGCAGATGTGGTTACTATGGCTTGTTCTTCTTGGTCTTCAGTATGAGTAAAGAACACCGCTCGGCATCTCCCTCTCGAGTTCCTGCATGCTCATTGGATTGTCGTTCGTTAATCTCCTCTTACTCTTAATCTTCCATATTAATATACCTCCGATGGCTATAACTATGAATGTTCCCATCACTATTGACCAACTTATCGCGATCTGCTCATCGTCTTCCCAAGCCACACCTTCGTTTCCCAACGCACTTAACTTGTCCCTCAATTGATCCATATCGATCTTTTCTATCGGTTTCATTAGTACTGGCATTTTATTCAAGGTAACATTCGAGAATCCCTTCACTATTGGCTCCCACAATTCTGTACAAGTGACTAAGCTTCTGCCAATCATTTCTATGATTGGATCTTTCTCTTCATACCTTTCTTCTTCCTGGTAATAGGGGGGTAAAGAAATAGATATCCCAAATGCCGAACATCCCATGGGTAACTTTAACAGGGATAATGGTGGCCTTACTCTTAATGTCCTTGTGGACTCTCGCCCACATACCCTAGACAAGCTGATAGGTTTCTGTGTGGCTACTGCCCACAACCCGTCTGAAACACTGATAGCTTGTGGTAATGCCGTGTTTGCTAATACCTCCACTTGGCAGGTTCTCTTAATTCCTTCTCTCTTCCCTTCAAACAATTCTAGTATGCACATTTTGCGGTTACCAGTTTTATAGATAGAGCTTAACGAGGTACAAGTCCCTAGAGCATCATCTCTACACCTTCCAGCTTCTTAAGCTGTTAGCAACATGAATTTCGTTCTCCCCGAATTTAAAGCTATGTATTCTGTTTCCACCTTGTACCTTGCTATCATTCCCAAACCTTGATCTCTTCTGGGGTAGGGAATGGGTAAATTTATAACCTGGTATATTTCGAATACACTCTCTCTATCTAACAACGGAACAGATATCACAACCAATAGTCGCACATCCCAGTGCATTATAAGATTTCCACAATTATTTACTCAATTATTCTATAATTTCTTACTGAGTTCAGCTCTTCCTCCTCTAACTAACGCCTAGCAGACAGAATGGTCCGGACAGGTGTGCGTGGCGGTCACTCCAAAGGTCGTACTTCATGACACCACTGATGGCCAGTCAGCAATGCCAATATCTTCTTCCGTCCTTCGTGAGGTGCAGCTCGCGACTCCATCCCTCCATCCACATCCACCGCAGTCAGCCAGAAGGTTTTTGGATGAGCCAGTGTCGTTATCTGTCGACACCGAATGCTCCTATTCTGCACAGCCTTTGTTCTATTGAGATTTGGGGTTCTTCACCCTTCTTAATTTCATCTTCAGAGGTAGTCCCTGCTCAACCTCTAACCTTCCCTCTGTGTTTAATTCCCGACTAGGAAGTGTTTTGTCCTCTTCTTCATCCCCTGATTCTTCCTTCTGTTTAGAGTCCTCGCCCTGGTCGTCTTTAATACCTCTTGGATCTATGTCTAGATCTCTTCTGTTCCTTATCTTTTCCTTGAGCTGGGAAAGGGGTATGTGATCCTCTTCCTCCCACTCGCTGGGCCATTCGTCCTGTTCAGGGTGACTCTTTTTAGAGCCTTCAACTGCTTGATTGGATCTCCTCGTTTTTCTCTTCCTTTTCTTTGGACATGTGGGTGCGATAGCGACCTCACAGGGTCTTCTCTGCACAGATTCGGTCGACGACTGAACATCGCTGATCCCCACCGAGGGCTCTAACTCCGTCACTCGGATCGCTTCGTCTCTCTGACCAAGTCGATCTATCTCCTCATTTTCTTCGGAATCTTCCTCCGTCTCCATTTCTTCCGGCTCAACCAGAGTTACCTTCCTTGTCCTTGTCTTCTTAGGCCTCGGCTCGCTCATTTCCAGGTTAGCTATTTCAGCCTTCTTCAGGTCATTGGCATGGACCCTCCTTGCTCGTCTTGCCACTTGATCCCATATTACATATGATACTGGACCCGTCTGCTCTACTATCCGGTAGTACGGTTCCCATCTTTGGTCCAGCTTTCCTTCTCTCTGGTGGATTTTATACTAGACAGGGTCTCCAACCTTCAATTCTACTACCTTTCTTTCAGCATTCACTCTCTCATTTCTTTTCTTCTGGGCCCTCTTTATTCTTCTTCTGGCCTGTACAAATATTTTATGTTGTTGTTTCAGCAATAGCTGATGATGATCTTCTCCCATATACTTTCTTCGGGGCTTCAATAGGTTATCCACAGGCAGGACCACGTCTCTGCCAAACAACATAAATTAAAGAGAAAATCTGGAGGTTTCGTTTATCGTAAACCTCACGGCCGCCAGAGCCTGCGTCAAATACAAGTCCCAATTTCCAGTGTTCTCTCTGACCAGCTTGGCCAATACATCTCCCAAGGTTCTATGAAACCTTTCCACTTTAGCGTTCCCTTGGGGGTGGTATGGAGATGTTTTTACGTGCTCTATATTCAAACCTGTCAGAACCTCTCTCATTATGCTGTTTATATTCTCCGTGCCATTATCTGTTACCAATTGCACAGGGGCGCCATACCTAGGGAAGATTTCACCTATTATCAAACCGGCCACAGTTCTAGCCTTCTTGTCTGGTACTGCAAATGCCTCAGGCCAATTTGTTAGACAATCGACAAAACTCACTATATAGTTGTTTCCTTGTGCAGTTACCCCATATGGTCCTGATACATCCATACTCACTTTCTCGAAGGGGAAGTTCGGCACGTCCGTCTCCTCCAATGGTGCCATTTCCTGCCTTCTGCTCTGCGACTGGCACACTACGCAGCTCCGAACATAGTTAGTGACTTCTCCGTACAGTTTGGGCCAATAGTACTTTCTTCCTATTAGATCACATGTCCTATCAAGCCCCATGTGACCCAACCTCTCGTGGCACTGTTCCAATATCTCTGGTATTAAACTTTTGGGCACATACAACTTGGGCTTGACTTCATCCCTGCCTGAGAGATAATAGAGCCTTTCCTCTATTATGGAATACTTGGTGTTCTCTCCTGCCTTCACCTTTTCTCTCAGGGCAGCTATTTCACTGTCTGCCTTCTCCTTCTCAATTCCTTCTGTCCAGTAGGAATCGGTTATTATCTGTGCGTCCCCTTCTTCGTCCGATTCTAACATAGGGCGATCCTTTAGCTTATTAGAGTTAATTACTCCTATTTTCTTCCCTGACATTAACCTACCCTTTCCCGACACCGCCGTCCTAGAGGGTAGCATTACATCTTCCTCCACCACTATTGTTATCTCTTCTTCTGTGACGACCAACTGGCTTGGTATCGGTCGCAGCACCCAAATGTGACGTTCTAACCTTTTGGTGATTCGGGTGGGAATCTGGTTAGATTTGATATCAGCCTCGTCTTTCCCAACTCGCTTCCAACGCCTGGTTACCAAGGTAACTGCATTGATCTCCAGTCTGCCTACCCACGTTGTGAATTGATCTTAGACAGACGAGATCAAACAGTGGTTGGGGCCGTAATGCTAATTGAGTTCAACGGGGGTGATACTACACAAATATGCATAAAATAAAATAAAATGAAAACTCAAAAAGTTCAAAGTATCAAAGAAAAAGATAACAAACATTATGTCTAGTTGTTCGATACATAGGACTGCATCTATCTCCCGACCCGTTCTGTGGATTGTGACACGTCGTTTCCGCTAGGCAAGTTTTTACGCTTCAAGTTGTTTGCTCTCTAAGAAATTGGTGTTTCAGTGTGTCTTTGGACGAAAGTCGAAAAAAACTTATTTCGGTGGTCTGGTTCTAAGTCGCTTTTCAAAATAATTGTTTTTGGGTTGAAGAGGAGTCCTGAATTTTGCGTGAATCTTGGTCAGCTATCTCGATGCGGCTTCAACTCTGGAAACTCAACTCTGCCGCCAGGGCCCGAACTGTGGACACTCATCTCTGCCGCCAGAGCCCGAACTGTTTTCTGCCTGTTGGGGCTTCGCTTTTATTGACGCCGACAAAAACCGGGTTGAGTCTGTTGGCGTCGGGGGGGGGGTTCTCGATAATTCTAAATACATATCCACCTCTTTTATTTCTGGTTAGGGATTTTCCACACTTTTCCATTTTTGGTAACTTTTTTTTCACTCCAACTTTCTCACCATGCTTCTGAGGGCGTGAACTGCCCTCCCACTTCTTCGTAGCAGCTTCTCATACTTATACTCTGGATGGGGGCGTCGACAGCCTTCTTCGTGCGTCACGTGATCACTCTCGGCCAATGAGGTCTTGGTCTGGTATCTTTCCTCCTCCTTCGTGCGTCACGTGATCACCACTTGACCAATGATGTCTTAGTCGGTCGTGAACAATCCGCGGCTTTGTTTCGGGAAAAAAATACCTTGCTTAAGTAAAAAAAATTAATTATCTATTCTCTTTCATTTTTCTTCCTTTCAAATCACCGTTATCATTTCTCTAGCCACGAACGGACAATTGGACAAATCTTTGTTCAACACGTGGCGTTTGTCAGGTTGTTTATCGCTAATTCATCAAGATGGGTGGTTTTCCCGACATGGCCTCAGAAAAGAAATATCCCCAAATTTTTCAGTCATTCTGTCGCCTCCAAGGAAGAAAGAAAAACACTCCCATTCCTTTTCCTTCGGTACATATGTCTGATAACATAATTTTATTATCGCAGGCCAACGTTGTTTCGTCAAAAAAAAAAAAAAAAATTCAATCAGCTACACTGCTTGGGTGGCATTTGATTTTTCATATCTGTATAAAGTCCTTTTTAGTGGCCTGTCTCTCGTCACTTATCGAAATTGCATTTTCACTTGAATTTTTCCTGGGCCAGTGGTTCAGCCATTCGTTTACGTACCTAGGAACATAGCCGTTATCAAAACACATCTGGTTCCTTCTTTCTTTTTCCTTTTCTTTTTTTACTCAGAAATTCCCTGTCATTGTAATGACACACTTTTTTTTCTTGTTACTTATCAATATTTTCATTCTCTTAGGCCATGTGTGTGGCTGTTTTATCACCTATGATTCGACTCGCATTTCTTTCTGCCTTCTTTTAATTCTCTTTTTCTTTCTCTGCCTCGTAAATGGTGCCACAATTATTTATCTCTCAAATATTTATAACAACGAGAATAATAATCTTCACGTATTTGATGATATTTTTCTACTGTTCAATTCTCATTTATATTTTGTTTATATTATTGTCATTGTTTATATTATTGTCATTAAAGCAGGTATCTCCACGGAATTGCTAAACTAATCATCATTCCGTGATGAAAAATTAATGAAAACAAAATTTTATCGTCAAAATATTCATATAATTATTGATAATAATCAAAGTATTTTAGTAATATTTTACTAAAGTTTTTAATATTTTTTAGCATATAACCTGTGTATATTGCTGTATGAAATCTGTTTGTATTTACTAATGAACCCTTTATGTAATATCGCATAAAAACGAATGCAAACAATATCTAGAAGCGAATGAATCCTGGATTTATAAGAGTATGATGCATTTGTGTATTAGTGAATGATACCTCTATGCATTTGCAAAAGACTCCTGTATGTATTGTTGTGGTAGGATCCACCTAATTTGCATAGTGGAGTACCGAGCATATAAATATGGTTGGTACCAGGAAGAGAGAGGGGAATCAAGAGATTCAACCAGAGACTCTGCCCGACTGCGACTCAGTCAACACATTCTCCAGGAACGGTCTTACCAGGAATATACAAAAAAACTATATGTAAATATTGTGTAGACTTTCTTATTACAATACATTTTGTTCTAAGTACATTTTGTTTTTCATTATTATTCTATGCATTAGTCAAATTTCAACAATTATCGAATGAAACTTGTATGTATTAGCGAATGATACCTCTATGCATTTTGCCTGTATGTATTATCGAATGTATTAACGAAAAAACCTGTATGTGTTAACGAATGAAACTCTGACTATGAGAGAATGAAAATTGACTGTATAAGTAAATGAAACCAGCATACATTAGCGAATGATGTCTTACTGTATTAACAAAAGATGCCTGTGTGAATTATAGAAAGTAAGCTATAAGTAATAGCGAATGATGCCTCTATGTATTTGGGAAAGAGACCTGTGTGTATTATCGAATTAAACCTATATGAATTATCGAACTAAACATGCATGTATTTAGACAATGAATCCTGTAGCAAATGAAACCTGTAAGTATTTGGCGATTACGCGTGCATACATTAGCGGATGAAGCCTGTATAATATAGACGAAGGAAGCGAGAATGTATTTGCGAATTAAACCTCTATGTATTAGCTAATGAAGCCTGTACCTATAAGCGAATGAAAAATTGATATATTAGCGAATTAAAATTAATACATTAGCGAATTAAAATTGATATATTAGAGAATGGAAGCAGTTTGAATTAGCAGATGAAGCATGTATGTATTATCGAATGACACTTGTATGTAAATATCAAAGCCTTATCAAGTGTCAGATGGTTAGGCATGGGTTAAAAAAGATGGCTTACGAAGCCGCAATGAACAGATTTTTCTAGGTTCCGATCGATACTTTCAGGAGTTCGATACCGCAGGGGCGTCTATTCTGAGATTTTCCAAAGACATATAGGAAATATTTTGGTGGCTTTTCGAGAGACGGTTTACCAAAGAGCCTGCTCCCTGTGAAGAATTGTTTTGCATCTATTTGTTTGAATTTCCTCGGGTTTCGTCGACTGAAGCTTTTATCTACGAGGGTGAAATCACAGAATCAAACATTTTTAGCAACGAGAATAATAAAAATGTTCACATATTTGATGATGATTTTAAACGTTTAATTCTTTCCTCATTTATTTTTTGTTTCTATTCTTGTCATTAAATTAAATTCTTCAAGATATCGCTAAAATTTCAGAATACCGTTATAAATAATGGTAAATAAGTAATGAAAACAAAGAGTTATCCTCAAAATGTTTATGTTATTATTACGAGGAAAGACCAAAGGATATTTTCATTATTTTTCTGTATTGCCCGATCGTAATTTTCGTTAAAAATCTAGTATTTAAAACTTTAGCCTCTTTTTTTGATGTCAAAGCACATTTATTTTGAAATTCTTGCAAAAATCCAATAATTGTCTGACTTTAATAAAAGTTTCCGAACTCATTTATAAGTGAATGAAATTATTTTAGACAAGTATTTTTTAGATTCAGTTACAAAAAGTAACTGAAGAATGTCAACGAATGATAAAAGGAAAAAAAATCACTACTCGGATTGAGAAGAACATTTCGCGAGTAGAAACCGTACGACAAAAGAAATGGATACAAAAAGAAAAAAATATGAATTCCCTCGTTTTTTTTTTTCAGGTCTAGGCCTGTGCACAAAAACAGAATCAACTTTGTGTTGAAAGAAAATGTGAAACCAATTTTTAAACCGAAAAGAAAAGTTCCATTTTCGGCACCAGACTCAATAAATGAGGAGGTAGAAAAGTTGGAAAAATTTGACGTAAATAACCCATAGATGTTGATATGTCGTTAAATAAAATCAACCAAACAATCAAAATGAAAGAACTCTTTCATGACATAAATCCATATATATCCTACAATTTCTTAAAGAACAGTATTCCAAAATATATCTACAAGAAAATTATATTTCGACATTAAATGATCCAAACAAATCAATCATCATTCAAAAATGCGCTTTTAAATGCAACACACACACACACACACACACACACACACACACACACACATATATATATATATATATATATATAATATATATATATATATATGTATCGATAGAAAATGGAGTGGGTCTTAATTTGAAATGCAGCATAAATAAAAGAAACGAAATAAGAATGAAACTATTATAGCAATAAAAATATTTCTTAACAAAATATTTATTTATTTCTTAGAATTTTTTCTGAGATTTTTTTAAACATGTTGAGATATGTTAGTTGTGTTTAATTCATAAAACAGTGCGTTGCTATCCTCTTTGTGCAGTTTCTCTGCAGAATGTCAACGTTCGTGGCTCTTCACAATGTCCTATCTTTCCTATCTCGAAGTAATGCCTGTCGCTCTACCATCCATTTCAGTCCCTATCCAACCAGACATTTACGATAGATCGTTAAGTAGATTACTCACTGCTACCCTCAACTAGTTTTGTCTTCAAAGTTTTGTGAGTGTCAAATACTCCAAGCTCTATTTACTTGTTATGTGTCCCTAATATTTCAGTTGTTTCCTTCTGATCTTAAACACAAGTGAAATAAATTCTAAAAAAAATAAAACAAAACAAATATTGGAAATAATTCTGAAAGGAGAGAAGTCATTTTGGGGTTTACCCCTTTTGTTCTTAGTAGTCGCCGTAACTGTTTCACTATCAGAATATAAGGGGATCACTGGCAGCATTGCGCTAATATCGCAGATAACTTGAGTTCACTTCTTCCCTTATTACATCAGCAAACGGATGCTTTCAATCTCAAAGCCTCTCCTTACCATAGTTCTTATAAACTCTATTGTTTTGACATTTTCTATTAATAATTCTGACGAAGCACATATTCTCTGGCGCACAAACTTCACCTCAGATTAATTTTCCCATTTATAAATGAAATTCTATATTTCAAGTGTGCCCATTGCTTACTGCCACAGGACAGTTATCCTCGGCTTCATTGCCATATTCACGACCTTTTTCAGGTGATTGGAATCTCAAACCGTTAAAAAAGTTGGTTAGATCCAGTGACTAGACCGAAAGAGTTGTGTGTTAAGTACCAGGCCACAGTAATGTCGAACCCCAAAAATTGGAGATTTGAGTTAAAGGGGAAAACTGAGACACTCGGAAGTAGCATGACACATGGAACTAGAACAATCTATCCCGGTGGACGAAATAAAGGTTTCGCTTCAAAATTTTAATCACTTGAAGAAGACCGAAGTGTACAACAGCCGAAACGTTATGAATATGGCAGTGAAGACGTGCACAATAGTCCGAATAATGTAAATAATGGAAATAATCATAATACCTCATTCTAGAGATATAGACAGATATTGTTTTTTTTTCACGTGTACTTTATTTAATTTTTGAAATTCTAATGCGTTTCTGAATCCTCTCTCACATTGTCCGTTGTTTATTATATTATGTTATTTCAAAAGTAATGTCAGATCTCTTAGAATTAAATTTTAGATTGTATTTACAAAATATATGCTTACCTTTATAGTTAAGGAATGTTACAATAAGTAATTTATACATTTCTCTTTCGGATAATAAAAATAATTTTCATGATCTTTCGCAATATTCGTATCCATGTTCGTCCCACATTCGATATATCTTACTGTATGAGTTTCATAAAGGTGTGTCAATGCAATTGCAGCAGCAAAGTCTATTCTGATCTCTAATGGAGACGATGCAGTGAATGAAAGAATTTGCTGGAGGTAGTTTTCCCGTTTCTGAAGTGAGGATTTCAGTTTGAAAGACGGTCAAAAAGAGGGTTGTCCAAAATCTTGATTGCAAAAACTTGGAACCTGTTGTCACAAACAATCCCACCACTACTTGTATGGATTTTACAGAACAATTTAACGTAGAGCATACAACCGTGCTACTCGAGTTAACAAAGATCGGAAAGGTTCCAATGGTTGGGAAATGGATCCCGTATGAACTCTCTCCAGAGAATCTTCAACAGCGCGTTGTTTGTTGTGAATTTTGCCCTCACCATTTTTAGGTAGGCTTGTTAAAAGTGATGAGAAGTGCATCGTTTATCATAACGTTAAACACTGCCGATCGTGGATCAGTCGAGGAGGAAGATCAATTTAGCAACCAAGGCCACAGAAGAGTGTATGGTGGTATAATGAAGGAATTATTGATTACGTACTGTTAAACAACAATCAAATAATTACAGCTTTTTTATACTGTTTGAAAACAGCTTTGCACCAAAAGCGACCTTCCATAGTGAAAAGAAAGGCTGTAATAAATGCTCGTCCTCACACAGCTCGGCTGACTTTTGGAAGAGTTTGCTTGGGAAATGTCACTTCATCCACCATATTCTACGGACCATGCTCGTTCTGATTATCACTTGTTTCGGGGCCTACAGAGTCACTTGAAAAGAAATAACATATAAATGAAATTCAGTACCCCATATGGATGGCCGTAATGGAGTATTGAATTTCATTTATGTAATTTATTTATATATTCTCAGTAATAAATACATTGACCTCTCTTTGTGGATCAGTTTTAATATTTTTTATTATTAGGATTCACTTGGATTATTTACCCACGGCTTTTGACACAGACACACACACACACATATATATATATATATATATATATATATGTATAATTATTATCATTATTATTATCATTATTATTATTATTATTATTATTATTATTATTTTATTTTTTAAGATTTATACCACTCTGCCTAATCTTAGCATTTCAGACGGAAAATGTTGAAACGACAAAAAAAAAAAAAAAACACGAACAAAGAAAGAAAACAAAAAAGAATCATAAAAAAGAAAAGAAAAGTAAAAGAAAAATAGCACACAAAGCAACAACTTAATGCCTTTTATACATAGACCATGGTAGAACAGTAATACTAACCACTGAAACGAGACAACACATCTGGGTCTAAATCATTGCGCCAAGTTTCAAAAAGAGAAATCACACGGCGACAAGAATCGAGATAAACACAAACACGCGAGCGCGCGTGTGTTTGTGCTTATGTGTAGGAAAACTTATGACAATATAGAAAAGGTTTCTGGATGATTTCATGACTAAAGTTATGTTTACATTTATGTGACCACACATGTGCACTAAGTAAACAGGACACTGAGATTTAAAAAAAAAAAGGAAATTAAATTTAAAATTCTCAGCATACCCAATTGATCATAGAATGTGGCAATTCCAGTGCATCTTTGATCCTTTCTTGTTTCTTAAACACATTTTCAAGATCAATTTCGTGATCACAATGTTTTATAAAAATTGAGTAAGTTCTTAAATTTGAAGGCCCATTATGGGTGTATATTCTTTTTTTGGAATTTTCAAGATGTTTCCAAATTGTCTTATATAAAGTAAATATATACAATTTTAAAAACTGTTAATTTGAAAGCTATCACTAATCAACTAATTTTATTTCGTCTAAATTAAATAAATTTACTTTTTCTCTGGTGTGTCTGTTTGATTAATGAAACATGTAAAAATAAGAATTATGCAAATTGTTTTGGGTAATTTACCATTCCGTCACGTTCTTATCAAAATTCAAATCACTTGCACACAAAGACACATACACATACGCATATATATATATATATATATATATATATATATATATATATATGTGTGTGTGTGTGTGTGTGTGTGTGTGTGTGTGTGTGTGTAAAGGAATGTATTTTTTATTTATTGATCCAACAGATTTTTATTACTTAAACGTTATTTGTAACAACTTACACGTTTCTGAGTAGACGCACAGTTTATATATTAAACAGTATATTTCTTTATTTTTCTCTAATAAGATTTCTCGAATATTCAGAGCGGCAGCCATAATAAACACAGCGTCTATTAAAATACAAGAATCTAGTAAAATAACGTTTAAGTAATATATATATATATATATATATATATATATATATATATAGAGAGAGAGAGAGAGGGGAAAGAAAGAAAAAAGAAAGAAAGAAAGAAAGAAAGAAAAGAAAGAAAGAAGGCATGTGAAGTAATAGATAGCGGCTCGAATAGCCGAGTTCAAATTCCAGTCGAATCTATTACATTCACTTACGTCCTAATAGACTTGAGTAAATGTATTAAACCTATTCTTGCCATCTTTGCGAAAATTAACAAAAAACATTAATTTATTTAACCTTTGAATTATTGTATTAAATAACTGTAAGATATCCAGATATTCCTCATAAAATATTCTTGTATTCAATCAATTATTGGCAAATATATACTAATTCTCTCGCTCTCTTTCTCTCTTTTTGTCTCTCTCTTTCCGTCTTTGTCTCTCTCTCTCTGTATCTCTCTCCCTATCTCTCTCTCTCTCTCTCTCTCTATATATATATATATATATATATATATATAGTAGGTACCTTCATGAGATCGCTGGAAAATGTGCATAGCATGATAATAACGGCCTTAAATTTGATGAAAATAATTTTTTATTGTTTATGTTATTATCACGAGCAAAGATCAAAGTATTTTTTAAATATTTTTTTTACATTTTCGAATAATTGTTAGCACGTCCAAAATTTTCGTTAAAAATCTTCAATTTGTTTTTATCAGCAAAATTGACAGAAAATCGATCGCGTTCCATTTTTTACTTTTTTTTTTACAAAAGTTAAATTTTCCGTTTAAAATTCGTTTAAAAAATAAATTATGATTTATTAAGAAAATTAGAAATTATAAAGTTTATTTAATGTATTTTGAAACAAACATTACTTACATCTACGCTAAAAAAAAGTACTTTCAAATGATAGAAAGCCGGCCTTAACTGAGGTGTTGATTGACAAGAGACATGTGCATGATTTCATCTTACGGGAAGACAAGTTATACTACGGAAGATCACAAGTGTGAGTTTAGCGTTATGTGAATAACTTATTTACCTCGTTTTTTTTTGTTTGTTTTTGTTTTTGTTTTTTTTAAGTAGGCATAGCATGTTAACGACTTTAAACTTGACGAAAGAAGAATTTTATCGTAAAAATGTATTATTTTTACTTTCGTGCCAATTTTTCTCTAACGCAGAGGCACATCAACTTTCAAATATCTCTGTTGCCGACATTTAGTCTATTATCCGTCTTTTCGTGTATTAGAACAGAAATAAAGATATTTCTATTGTTTTAAATGTTTTTGTAATATAATTATTTTAATTTCAAAAGTAAAGTTTTGCCCTTTTTTTACAATTTGTTTATATACATATGAAGCATCATACAATTATGAATGATATTCGATATGTGCTTTGTTAAATCATCAGAGTTGATTGGCTTCAGGTATCAAATATTTTAGATTTCCAGACTAAATGCTTATCTGAGAGCGACTTTAATATCCATGCTGGATCAGTAATTTTATGTTGAAGAAATTCCCAAAATTGTACAATAAATGCAGCAATGTACAGGAAAAAAGATTAAGGATCGGAGAAGTAACCACACCTACATGTGGCATTCTGTGGCTTTTAGATTTTCTTCCTGTTAAATGCAATTTTAATGATTTTTTCTTCTCATAGGATTCTGTAATTGATATATTATATACGTCTCGTTGCTTTTCTTCGATATTAGAACGATGCACATTGTTCAAAGCAACACATTGAGAAAAATGATTTGTATCAAATATCAATAATGGAATGTTTCTTTGAACATGTATCACTGCGCATTGATTTGGGATGTCTGCGAATTTCCGTTTACCAATATCCGGGAAAGATTTTCCACCACCGGAAAATTGTTCTCTGACTTTTCTCTGGGCAGATTTTCACTTAACATTCATTAGTAAAACTTAGGAGAATTTGTCAGTAATGAAAATTGTAGGGTCGACAAAGCACACATTTTCCCTTATTATTTAAACTGAGGAGAGCATTTTTCATGACGATCAACTCAATTTTTCTCTACAGGAGATACATATCCTCTTCGGAATGTCTTTCTTGTCGACTTTTATTTTCGTATTTGCCTTTTTTTCTTGTCTTAAAAATAAAGAAATTTTTGTTATGTTAAATATTTATTTAATATAATTATTTCAATTTCAATAAATGTTTCACTATTTTCAATTTGATCACATATATGAGATTTCAGCTCCATGTTTATAATAAAACACGAGTTGTGCTTGGTTTTATCATACTGGAGTTGACTGGCTGAAAATATTAAATCTTTCGTCAATGATAAACCGAGTGCGAATCTAAACTACATGATAGAAATTATATCTTGAAGAAAGTTACAAAATTTGACCATAAATGCAGCAAATGTACAAAGAAGATATTAAGTCAGAGAAGTAAACACATTTACATGTAGCATTATAATGTTTTAGATTTTCTTCCTTCTAAATAGAATTTTAATATTTTATTCTTTGCATGGGATTCTGTAATTGACATATTATTTACGCACCATTGAGTTTTTTAAATATTAGAACGATTCTTCTAATCGTTCAAGAGACACCATGAAAGAAATGATTTGTATCAACATCCTGTCAATTGTCAGTAACGGAATTCATCATTTTAGAACTGTGCAATTATTTGGGATGTCTGCGACTGTTTTCGTTAAGGATACTTTAGAAGGTTATCAGAAGACTGGAAGTTTGGGTGCCAAATTGTCTCTGATTTGGTTTAAACTCATCATTATGTAGCCATTTCTTAAGGAAATCTGTCAGTAATCAAGATTGTAGGATCGACGAGGCATATATTTTCCGCCTTCATTTAAAACTAAAGACAGAATTTTTTTATAATTATCTAAATGTGTTGTGTAGGAAACCTACCACCCCTCTTGAAGATGAACTTGTCTACAAAGACTTTAAATAGTGGCATGTCAAAAGACAGAGAAGTTCTTGCCTGAGCTAGTTATAGACTACTCAGGCGATTTCTGTACCTACTTACCAACCTAATAAATCCCCTTTTTATTGTTACGTGTTTTTTGGCGTTTGTCTTTACTAACCCCAAATCAACAACATAACAGTGGCGACCAGAGATTCGTTCATCACGCTGAGTGGAGAATTTTTCAACCCTAGGTGGACTATATAATTTTTTTTTCTCGCACTGAAAGAAAAAAAACAATACGTCGAACTTTGTTCTTCACGAAGAAATAGGATTTCAACGTGCCAAAAAGAAGTAAGACTTGTGCTTATTGTTGGATATATACGTGTTTTTCCTTTTTTTTTTTTTTTTGACTGTTTTCGAAAAGTGTTTTGTGTAATCTATTACGCATAATGGAAGATTTGATTGCATTAACGAAAACTCTAGTGCAAAGTCAAATTCAGCAACAGGAGCAACAAAAATTGTTTCGGGAATAACTATTGGATTTACAAGTTCAGCCGCAAAATGACACAAAGGCTTTATATGAAGCAAATTTACTTAAGAATCCAGTAAATTCGTCATTCACGGCCGAAGGTATTGCTAATTCTACTACTGAGTTCAAATTTAACCCAGAGGAGGAAATAACACTTCCTGCGTATTTCAGAAGATTTGAAACAATATTTGGAAAAAAATGTGAAGGTTGGACTGATGAACAAAAAGTGAGTTTACAGTTTAAATTTGGGTACAGATGAAAATAATAAGTATACGAATTTCTTCGAAGAAACTGTTAATACTTTATCTAGTATTTTTGGCGAGCGAGTTAGTTTGTTTCATACTCGTTTCCCGTGTTTGAATATGGTAAAGCGTGACGATGAGGATGTTGTTACGTATGCTGGAAATGTTAACAGAATGTGTGAACGTTTTATGTTACATGATCTTTCAATTGATCGATTTAAATGTTTGATATTCGTTCAAGGCTTGACTTCTAGCAAAGATAAGGACATAAGGTCCCGAATATTGGCAAAACTCGAACAAGATTCCGAGATCACTTTGCAGAAGTTTACGGAGGAGTGTCAAAGAATTAAACTTAAAACATGACAATACCCAAATTGAAGAAAGACATATCCCTTGTCCATGCTATTCTACCAAAAACGTGAATAGTTAATAAAAACGTTAAAAAACCAACTTGCTTTGGATGCGGTGGTGGTCATTTTAAAAGTGAATGTTTTTTTTTCGCGACAAAAATTGCTATTCGTGTGGCAATAAAGGCCATATAAGTACTCATTGTAAAAGCAAAAGAAAAAAAATTAAGTCGAAAAAAGATAAGGTGAATATTGTGTTGTCACGTCAGGAGATTGAGGAGGCGCAGAAAAGAAAATTCGTACAGGTAAAAATTAATGGAAAACATGTTAAACTAAAGCTAGATACTGGAAG
This sequence comes from Acanthosepion pharaonis, assembly GCA_903632075.3. Taxonomy (NCBI): domain Eukaryota; kingdom Metazoa; phylum Mollusca; class Cephalopoda; order Sepiida; family Sepiidae; genus Acanthosepion; species Acanthosepion pharaonis. Next base: position 1,089,798 of record CAHIKZ030005036.1, on the reverse strand, counting down.
TGATATTTCCATTATTAATACAGCAACATGGATTAAAATAGGCAGACCTTTACTTAAAAAGACTGAAAAAGTGGCTCGCGGGATTTCTGGAAGAAAATTGCATTTTCAAGGTGAATTTTCTTGTAATATTTCATTTGTTTGTAAGACACTAAAGTCTAAAGTGTATGTGCTACAAAATGCTTCAAATTTGTTTGGAACAGATTGGATTATACTGTTTAATTTATGGGAACTTCCTATAAATTCTTTTTGCAATAGAGTTAATGTTTCTTCTCGATGTAAAAATCTGGTTACAGAAAATTTGTTGAAAGATCTGAAAATAAAATTTCCACAAGTATTTTCAGAAGGTCTTGGATGTTGCAAAAAGGCGAAGGCAAAATTTGAAGTGACGGAAAATGTAAAACCTATTTTCAAACGAAAAAGAAATGTGCCATTTGCTGTTGTGGAACAGATTAACAAAGAATTGGAACGGCTTGAAAATTTAAGAGTTATTTCATGCATTGAATTTTCAGAGTGGGCCTGCCCTGTTGTATATGTTAAGAAAAAGAATAATAAAATTCGGATGTGTGCCGATTTCTCTACGGGTCTAAATGATTGCTTAAAAGACCACACATATCCTTTGCTTTCACCAGAAGACATTTTTGCAGGTTTAAGTGGAGGAAAAATATTCTCTAAATTGGATTTATCGGATGCCTATCTCCAAGTGGAAGTGGACGAAGAATGTTCTAAATTGTTGACTATCAATACACACAAGGGTTTATACAAATGTAACCGTTTGCCGTTTGGTTTGAAAGTATCCCCTAGTATTTTTCAGCAAATTATGGACACTGTGCTTGCAGGGTTGGACTTCGCCATTGCATATCTTGATGTTTTGATAAAAAGTAAAGATCGAAATGAACATTTGGAACATATAAGGTTTTTGAAAAAATTGAAGAAGAATATGGATTCAAACTTGCAGCTGAAAAATGTGAATTTTTTATGAGTGAAATTAAGTTTTTGGGACAGAGAATACTCTGATGGAAGAAAACCAAATCCGGCGAGGGCAGAAGCGATCAAAAGTATGCCATCTCCCAAAAATGTAGTAACACTACAAGCGTTCTTAGGACTTGCTAACTATTATGGGATATATATTCCTAATTTGTGCAGCCTTACGGCTCCATTAAATAAATTGCTTAAAAAGGGAGCAAAGTGGGAATGGTCAGAAGTGTGTCAGAAAGCGTTTGACAAAATAAAGAATATTTTGACGTCGGAATTATCACTAACACATTATGACCCTAAACAGGAAATTATAGTGGCATCGGACGCAAGCGAGTACGGAATAGGTGCGGTAATTTTGCATAAATTCCGAGACGGCAATACGAAGCCAGTGGCACATGCATCAAGGACATTATTACCCGCAGAAAAGAAGTACTCTCAAATTGAGAAAGAAAGCTTAGCTATCATCTATGCTTGTAAAAATTCCATAAGTACATACATGGAAGAAGGTTTATATTGCAGACCGACCATCGCCCGCTGCTTTCAATCTATGGTTCGAAGAAGGGTATACCTACTCATACGGCAAACCGTTTACAACGATGGGGAATCATTTTGTTGAATTATAATTTCAAAATGGAATTTTTATCGTCTAAAAAATTAAGCCATGCTGATGGTTTATCTAGACTGATCCCAACGTCTTCGGAACCGCTAGAAGATACGGTGATAGCGTCGTTACAAGCAGAAAATGAATTGGTTGAAGTAATGTATAACACAGTAAAAGAATTACCGGTGACATTAGATGAAATAAAATTAAAATCAGAAAATGACATTTTTATTAAAAAAATGAAAGAAGTTGTAACTTCAGAAAAGTATAAAACTTTTTCACCAGCATATTCAATATGTGATGAAGTGCTGTTATATGCTGGAAGGGTCGTGATACCGGTTGTACTGCAAAAGTGGATTTTGAAGGAATTTCATCAGGGGCATCCTGGTATTGGATGTATGAAAGCCCGGATGAGGAGTTACGTTTATTGGCCAAATATGGACAAAGACATTGAACAGGTAGTTAAAACTTGTAGAGGGTGTCAAATGGCAGCGAAAGCACCGCCAGTAAAATACACACCATGGCCAAAAACAGATGTTCCATGGACCAGACTCCACATAGACTATACTGGACCCATGAATGGTAAATTTTACTTGATAGTTGTGGATAGCTATTCCAAGTGGCCTGAAGTTTTTAAGTGCAAAAGACCAACTGCTTCTGTAACAAAAGATTTTCTTACAGAACTGTTTGCACGGTTTGGAGTACCAGAAAAAATTGTCACAGACAATGGAACTCAATTCACAGGAAGTGAATTTAAGACGTTTTGTAAGACTCTGGGAATTGACCACATCACGACCTCACCGTACCATCCTAGGTCAAATGGACAGGCTGAACGGTTTGTTGATACGTTCAAGAGAGCCCTTAAAAAAACAAATGGTACTAATACAGATGATGGTAATATACAGCAGTTTTAAGTATATACAGAATAACACCAAATCCAAACGCAATATCAGGGATGTCTCCAGCTGAACTGATGTTTGCTAGAAAAATTAGATCTGTGTTCAATAGGCTGCTGCCGGAAAGAAAAAAGAGTTACCAGAACAAAACGCATCAGGAAAATATGAAATATTTCAGGCCGGGAGATAGTTTTCTTTTTTTAAATTACAAAAATGTGAAGGAATTTTGCCAAGATGGAGTGGTAACGCAAAGAATTGGTAAGATGTTGTACATGATAAGAAGTAAAAAAATGGGCGCAGAAAAGACATTTGAACCAATTAAGGAAAAGAATCGTCGAAGAAATATGTAAAGAAAATGAAGAACCAATGGAGGTATTATATGATTTATTTGATATACCAACTCCAACATTGCCTGAAACAGTTGTCCAAAGAAGGACAAGCAAAAGAAAAAGAACTAGGGTGGAACGTTTAAGTCCAGATCCCAATAGGGAAAGATATTAATTCCTCCGGAATTAATCTCAAGTGGGAGGTGTTGTGTAGGAAACCTACCACCCTTCTTGAAGATGAACTTGTCTACAAACAAAGACTTTAAATAGTGGCATGTCAAAAGACAGAGTCGGAGAAGTTCTTGGCTGAGCTAGTTATAGACGATTTCTGTACCTACTTACCAACCTAATAAACCCCTTTTTATTGTTACGTGTTATTTGGCGTTTGTCTTTACTAACCCCAAATCAACATCATAAGAAAATGAGACATATCCTTTTTTCCTTTCATTTCTTGTCAATCATTTCTTGAATTAGAAATATAGATAGTCCCCGCTATTTAAAATATGTATCACTAAACTGCCAATTTTCAGTAACGGAAAGTTATTTTTAACATGTATAATAGGGCAAAGATGTGGGATGTCTGCAAATGCAACGGTTACCACTTTCATGGAAGGTTGTTCCACTACTGCAAGATTGCATGCAAACATTTCTCTGGTTTGTTTTCATTTATTATTCATCAGCAATTCCTTAGGGGAATTTATCAGTTATCAATATTGTAGGATCGACGAGGGACATATTTTTCGTCTTTACTTTAAAACTGAAGAGAATATTTTTTTATGACTGTCAACTCAATTTTTCTCAAAAATAGAGACATATAACTCTTCGAATCATATCTGGTGTCAAATTATACTTTCGGTTTTGACTTTTCACTTCTTGACAAACTTTTCATGTGATAGAAAAATATATTCCCGTTATTTAACATAATTTTAAAATAATTATTTCAAACTAAGTATTAATTTTAAAAAAATGAACTAATTTTTCCGTTTGTCAGAATATGTTGTTGATAATGAAATACAAATTGTGTTTAGATTAACATATTACAGTTGATTTGTTGAAAACATTAAATGCTTTCGTTTCCCACTCACATAAACAGATAATTTCCGTGCAAAACTAAAATTCATGAGACAGCAGTAATTTTAATTTGCTGAATCTCAAAAATCAAAATATCAATGCAACAACATACAAGGAATTAAGATAAGTAAACATACATACATGTTACATTCTGTTGCGTTAAGATTTTATTTTCCTATTAAATATAATTTTACTTGAAGAAAGTCACAAAATCAGAAAACTAAATGCAGAAATGAACAAGTAAGAAATTAAAGATACGAGTAGTAACCACAATTATATATTGTTATGGTACAGGTTAGGACCAAGGAAGAACAACACGAACACAAGTGTAGAAATAACGAAGGTTTATTACACGAAATAATAATACAAGATGAGGAAGGTGATAGTATGACTTTTATTCTGGTTTGGAGTGAACTACTACAGGCTCGACTCGATTCGACCCTCTCTCTTGAGAGGCGTAGTATACATAGTGTTAGGAAGAGTTCATTCTGTAGTTATAAGTAAGGACACATGACATATACAATTTTGTTGCGTTATTTTTTTCCTTGCATTTTAATGCAATTATAACATTTAAATCAGTAACTGAGATATTATTTACATCTCGTTGTGTTTCTTAATATTATGAGTATACATTTCATTGTCCGAGATAACACAATTTGAAAAATGAGTTGTATCAACATCCTGCCAATTGCGAGAAAGGGAATTTTTCATTGAACATTATATCTTTGAAAGGATTTGGGATGTCTGAGACTGCCTCCTTTACCAATATTTGGGAAAATGCGACATCAGTCTTTGTTGGCCCAGAAATTTACCATGAACGTAGTAACGAATTCGGACAATTAAATGCAGTAATGAACAAGTAAGAAATTGTGGCTTGGAGTAGAATCCACACTAACATGTACGATTCTGTGGGTTTAAGGTTTTTTTCATGCTAAAGGCAATTTTAATCGCTTTTACTGAATAGGATTTTTTACTTGATTTATTACTCGCATCTCGTTGTGTTTCTCCATGTTATATGTATTATTTTCATTGTTCGAGATGATGCAATTTGTATCAACATCCTGCCAATTGCGAGCAACGGTAATTTTCATTTTACATTATATCTGTGAAATGATTTGATATGACTCCCACTGCTTTCTTTACCAATATTTGGGTAGATTATTTCCCAGCCGATATATTAAGCGATTATAGTTCTGTCATTTTACCTATGAGAGTGTCCCAAATTCGGGCCATAATGCAGGAATGTACAAGTAAGAAAAGAAGGTTCGGAGAAGCAACCTCACTGATATATAGCATTGGTTTGCTCTTCCGATTAAATTTTAATTCTTTCTTTGCATCTGTTTCCATATTCCATGCAGTATATACATTCATTTGCATTTCTTGTATGTTATGACGACTGTTAGTTTTCGAGCTAACACCATGCGAGAAATGTTTTGTATCACTATGATGTCAATTTCCAGTAACAGATTTTTTTTTTTTTTGATATATTAGTGCAACTGAGGAATTATTTCCCATTTCTTTGACTGCATCCGTTAGCTATATTTCGTAATGTTTTACATCATTTTAAGATTCTTATAGATATTCCTTTGGTCAAATTTCCCCTTATCTTTTATTAAGAATTCCTTAATTGTATCTTTCAGGAATGAAGATTGTAGGATCCACGAGTCACAATTTTTTGTCTTTATTCAAGTATTTTTCTACAACACAGTCCCATCCACTTTAAAAGATCTCTTTTGCCGGCTCATTTCTTTCGTAATTTTCCTTGCCTTCCTTGTCACATCTGTTCTTATCAAATCGTTTTTTGATTTGTTTTGTTTTTTAGCTATAATATGATTCAGTTATTTTAATTATATTGTATTATATTTTAAAAGTTATAATGAATATCTTTTTTTATGTTTTTCATTTATATATACCACTTCTGTCATTTCTGCGAATCTAACTCGCGTTTGCCTTGGATTATCATCTTTGGGTTGAAGGCGCAATTTTATGAAATACCTTATTTTCTGAGGCAGACAAATTATTAATGCGAGCGCAAATCCACAACTGATGATAGTCCAAAAAGTTTGCCTTGGAGTAAATCCCAAAATCGGGTCATATAAGCAGGTAAATACAAGCAAGTACTTAAGGGTCAGAAAACTAATCACAATTGCACCTAACCTTCTTCGTTCTTGTGATTTTCTTTTTCTTATTTGCAATATTCTCTGTCTCCGCAACTCGATTTCTTCAGCCTGTGTCATTTCTTCGACATTAAAACGGCGTTCGGAGGTAACACCGTCTGCAAAAAGATCAATATGCTGCCAATTGTCAGTAATGGATGTTTGTCTTTCAACATTTATAATTTGGGGACGAATTGGCACGTCTTTGTCTGCTTCTGTTACAACAATTTCGGTAGGTTCTTCCACCATTGGAAGATTTGGTACCGACATTTTTTGGTCAAAAATTATTCAAACGGAATCTATCAATAAAGCGTATTGATAAGAATCGCGTTTTCCGTCTTATTCCAACTGAGGAATGTATAATATTTATGACTCCCAAGTCAATCTTTCTCTACAACAGAGACTCTTCCTCTTTTAAATGTATCTTTCCGACTAATTTATTTCGTATTTTTTTATAAATTCACCTGATTCATGAAGATCTGGAAGATCACATCCGCTCCATTTCGATGGTTGAATGCAAAGTGAAAAATATTATTTGATGGCATTATGACGTAATAAAGGATGACATAAAATTTCTTCAATCAACCGTTTGAAAGCGTCTCCAATAATAACGCCATTTTGTTTATTTTCTTTCTTTTTTTTTTAATATATATAATTTAAAAAAAAAGAAATTTGAACAATTTGTACATTTTGAAATTTCATGTGATCTTTTTTTTTTTTTTTTTCAGGTACTCTGTGAATTTGTGTTATTGTGGTATATGTGGTTCTAAATGGTGGGGGATTATTTTTTGTTTCTTTTTGTTTGGTGAGTGAGGAAATTGTAATGAATAAATGGGTCATGAATCAGATTAGCTATATATCTAGGATAAAATGTGCTGGCCAGCCTTTCCCCATTTACTCTTGGACCTTGTGCTACAATTGTTTTAATTAAAATATAAATATATATTATTTATCTCTCAAATATTTTTAACAAAGAGAATAATAATGTTCACATATTTGATGATATTTTTCTACTCTTCAATTCTCATTTATTTTTTGTTTATATTATTGTCATTGTTTATATTATTGTCATTAAAGTATCTCCACGAAATTGCTTAACAAATCATTATTCCTTGATAAAAAAATTGACCTAAAATTAATGAAAACAAAATTTTATCGTCAAAGTATTCATATAATTATTGTTTAAAAATCAAAGTATTTTAGTAATATTTTATTAAAGTTTTTAATATTCTTTATCATATAACCTGTGTATATTGCTGTATGAAATCTGTTTGTATTTACTAATGAACCCTGTATGTAGTATCGCATAAAATCTCTGTATTAACGAATGCAAACAATATCTAGAAGCGAATGAATCCTGGATTTATAAGAGTATGATGCTTTTGTGTATTAGTGAATCATGCGAATGTGTATTAGCGAATGAAACCTGTATGTATTAGCGAATGAAACCTGTATGTATTAGCGAATGAATCTCTGACTATGGAAGAATGAAAATCGACTGTATATGTAAATGAAACCAGCATACATTAGCGAATGATGTCTTACTGTATTAACAAAAGATGCCTGTGTAAATTATAGAAAGTAAGCTATAAGTAATAGCGAATGATGCCTCTATGTATTTGGGAAAGAGACCAGTGTGTATTATCGAATTAAACCTATATGAATTATGAAACTAAACATGCATGTATTTAGACAATGAATCCTGTAGCAAATGAAACCTGTAAGTATTTGGCGATTAAGCGTGCATACATTAGCGAATGAAGCCTGTATAATATAGACGAAGGAAGACAGAATGTATTTGCTAATTAAACCTGTATGTATTAGCTAATGAAGCCTGTACCTATAAGCGAATGAAAAATTGATATATTAGTGAATTAAAATTGATATATTAGCGGATGAAGAATGTATGTATTATCGAATGACACTTGTATGTATTAGCGAATGACACTTGTATGTATTAGCGAATGAAACTGACATGTATACTTGAGTGGGTAAATATCAAAGCCTTATCAAGTGTCAGATGGTTAGGCATGGGTTAAAAAAGATGGCTTACGAAGCCGCAATGAACAGATTTTTCTAGGTTCCGATCGATACTTTCAGGAGTTCGATACCGCAGGGGCGCCTATTCTGAGATTTTCCAAAGACATATAGGAAATATTTTGGTGGCTTTTCGAGAGACGGTTTAGCAAAGAGCCTGCTCCCTGTGACGAATTGTTTCGCATCTATTTGTTTGAATTTCCTCGGGTTTCGTCGACTGAAGCTTTTATCTACGAGGGTGAAATCACAGAATCAAACATTTTTAGCAACGAGAATAATAAAAATGTTCACATATTTGATGATGATTTTAAACGTTTAATTCTTTCCTCATTTAAAACTTTAGCTTCTTTTTTGATGTCAAAGTACATTTATTTTGAAATTCTTGCAAAAATCAAATAATTGTCGGATTTTAATAAAAGTTTCAGAACTCATTTATAAATGAATTAAATTATTTTAGACAAGTATTTTTTAGAATGTCACGATAATTTTGTTTTTAATTCTGTTAAACCATATTATTCTATTTTATGAAATCGTATTATCCAAATACAAAAAATCAGATCTGTATTGTAACATACAAAACCAAATAAAACTAAAACATTACTTAATTAGAAAAACTTTTAATGTCTTTTATGAATAATATATTTTAAGAAAATTAAACACTGAAGCCGAAATATTTTTGTGATCAAAAATTTATTTTTACAAGAATTGTTTTCATTTTTTTACAATTTTAAGTCCAAAATCTGATAAATTACTAAATATTTTAAAATTAAGTTTCAATGCGTAAGTTTTAGCGATTGCTATTTTTAAGTAAATTTATCTTTACAGATAAATTTGAAAGCTTATTACAATCTGCGACAGACCTGTATTTTACAAAAATAACATTGTTTTTCTGTATGCGTCAAAACATTTTATCCAGACATATGGATGATCGATCATGACATAAAAATATCATGGTTTTTAAACTTTGTTTCACCCAACAGCTATAACATACCCTTAGAAAATATACGTTTTCATTCTGCGAGCCCGTACTGAAGTATTCTCTGACTGATTTTGAACATCATCGTTGCATTTTCAAAAGATTTTTTACGCCGTAAATCAATAAATATTTAATATAATTTTTTTTTTTTTTTTTTTTCGGTGATATACATACTAACATTATGAATTGAATACTTACTTTTTGGGTTTCAGTTCTAGGGGCTGAAAGAAAAGGAATCATATTCTTCATGCTTTGAACATCTTTGTTAATGTCTGAAATCATTTGCGTAGGAGATGTTTTTTTTACGATTCTAGTCGACTATGATTAAAGAAAATAAGTGTAAATAATTACATAATTAATACAAAATGTCACATTTTTCTGACTGTCAAATTGTAAGAATTAAGATTAAAAATAAGAAAATAACACATGAAATATATGAAATTTTATATTAATTTTTTTTACTTGATTCTTTGTTTAAATTTCCACTTTCTTTCAATTATGTATATTACATTCCATATAGCTGGGATCAGTACATCAGAAATGTACATGCGAAAAACATTGAAATGCTCTTTTTCTGATAGTAACATTGAAATCAAGCAAAGTTCTACCAAATCTGGTCCGCAGATATTTAAATGAGGCATTAATGTTGTCATTGGCCATCTAACATTTAGTGAAACTCATTAAGAATATAATTTTGTTTTTTATTGTTTTTTTTTTCATCTTCATCTCATGTCATACTTGGGAAGTGATTCATCAGTCAGTCAGTTATGTGCCATGAGTGACAAACTCGTAGCCGATCATTTATCTTTGGATAAATGACTAACGAGGCAGATTTGTTTTCCCGCAGTAGTTTAACATTTCTATCTGCGGTAGACCAGTTGCCATCCAAGACTATTTAACCATAGCGGGGGGGAGATAAGGAGAGGATTTATACATTTCCCAAGGGTATTAGCATGGAATTTGAACTCGGCTCTTTGATTCCTCAATCCGAACAGCTCTTCATTACTCCAGGATGCCTCCTCACATTATATCAATAAATGAATAAAATGACACCGAAATCCGAAGGCAGATTGGAATAGCAAAAGATGCCTTCCAAACATTGAACAAAGTATTAAGAATCAGGCTAATTTATTTAGAAAGAAATAAAAGAATGCTGAACTGCTATGTAATATCAATCCATTTATAGGAGAACGAATTTGAAACAGAGGAACGGTAAGCTTGAGGCAAAAGTGACATGGTTCTACAAAAAAGAGGCTGAAAATATCATGGCCGAAGATTGTAAGCAAAGTGGAAGTTTTAAGGAAATTGGAAGCAAAAAATGAACATGCATCGGATCAGCGACACTAAAATCCATGATGTAATAAATGTAATCAATTCAAATTTTATTCAAATAATTTCATACTTTCTTCAGCATCCTGCTATTTTGAACCCAACTTTTTGGTCGGCCCATTCTCCGGCTTTATATATGGCGCATAATTTATAGGATCTCAGGAAATAACATTAGTTTAAGAGCAAACAATAATTTCATCTTCGCAAATAAAATTTGGAATGAAATCAGTTTTTTCAAACATATAGATGATGAATATCTTTATCGAAGGCTAATATGCAACACATAATTTATTCATAGATAAAATCTGTAATAATTTAGAAAGTAATTTGAAGGAAAATATAAAATATTCATAGTATTTAGTGAATCGATGGGCCGTAAAATCAGTTTAAGTGATGCTGAAAAGAAAAATATTACGTCAGAACTCTCAAAATGTAAATCTACCCTAGAAAATTTTAAAATGATAGCGAAGTGTCATCAAACAGTGAAAAATTCACCGCCGACCCTACACAAGTACGCAAAAGGGCATATAAAGGCAAGCCGAGGGTTATTTCACGTCGTCTCATATCACGACGTAAACGAGAGGCCACGAAGAACCCTGGGCTTAGCAGTCAAGAGCTTTTCAGTCGTATTGGGTATCCTACTGTGCTTAAAAGTACTCGGTGTCGGTATCTGAGGGAAATAGCAACAACAGTCAAACCTGTATCGAAGTTTCCTATGACGAGAAATCACATTCAATATCGATTGAAATGGGCCGAGGACAATATGAGTATTGACTTCTCTAAAGTTTTGTTCACAGACGAAACTCGAGCAACACTTGATGGGCCAGATAGATGGTGCAAAGGCTGGGTAATGAACGGACAGAATCACCATCAGTGTTTGAGACGCCAACAAGGCGGTGGAGGCATAATGATCTGGGGTGGTATTATTGGAAACATATTAGTGGAGGCATAGAGAGTACCAGATGGCGTCAAAATGACTACTGATGCATACATAGCGTTTTGAATGAGCATCTTGAACCGTGGATGAAAATGCAAAGAGTTGCCTTCAGAAGGGCCATTGTTTTTTATGCAAGGTAATGCTCCCTCACATGCTGCTCACAACACTACTGAATATTTGAAACAGTTAAGCTTCGATGGACCTCGAAAAATGAAGCGGCCAGCAAATTCTCCGGATTTGAACCTAATCGAAAGCGAAGACTGTACGCCAACGGACGGAATTTTACTAAACTTTTCTAATAATTTGGCACGCTCATATCACCGTGCTGATAACAAATATGGCGCCAGTTTGTTTACTTTGCGCAGATCAGTACGAATTCGGTAGTAATTTCAGGGATTGCGCAGGTCAGGGTTGCCAGCATCGTGTGAAAATTTTGTGTGAATTGATTGGACGGTTTTTCAAAGATTAGAAAACAGTTATCTCGATAATAATTTGGCACGCAGTGTATATATTGATAACTATGCATATTATTCCTCATCGTATTTTCTTGCACGAAGAAATTGATATAATGGAATATGCGTACACCTGTGTTCCCCCTCACTGGAATATGATTGGCTGATGTCCGTCATAAATACCGACGAAATACACGAATTTAATCCTCCCAAAGAAGCCAGAAGAAATGACATTCAGTGAAACAGTGGAAATTTTGTCGAAAATCTTTTCGATAAAAGAGATAGCCTGTTTCATACTCAAAAGAAGTGTCTGAATATTGTTAAACAAGATGATAATGACTTTGTTACATACGCAGGTATGGTTAACGTACAATGTGTGGTGTTTAAGTTGAAAGAGTCGTCAAGCGACATGTTCAAGTGTCTAATTTTGGTGCAAGATCTAACGACACCAAGCGACAAAGAAATTAGAGCAGGAATCCTCTTGAACATGGAAAGAGATCCAGAGATTCAGTTACAAAAAGTAACTGAAGAATGTCAACGAATGACAAACGAAAAAAAAAGACACTACTCGGTTTGAGAAGAACATTTCTCGAGTAGAAACTGTACGACAAAAGAAATGGATACAAAAAGAAAAAAATATGAATTCCCTCGTGTTATTTCAGGTCTAAGCCTGTGCACAAAAACAGAAGTCAACTTTGTGTTGAAAGAAAATGTGAAACCAATTCTTAAACCGAAAAGAAATGTTCCATTTTCGGCACCAGACTCAATAAATGAGGAGATAGAAAAGTTGGAAAGATTTGACGTAAATAACCCATAGATTTTGATATGTCGTTAAATAAAATCAACCAAACAATCAAAATGAAAAAAAACACTTTCATGACATAAATCCAGATATATCCTACAATTTCTTAAAGAACAGTATTCCAAAATATATCTACAACATAAAGTGCGTATGTCACTGCCCGTAGTAATTACCTTCCGACAAATCTGTATATGCACAAAAGCTGAGTATTATCTACCATGTATTTAAATTTGTATGCAGAATAACATATATCCTAATTTTAAGTTAATTTTTTAAGAAAATTAAATTTCGACATTAAATGATCCAAACAAATCAAACATCATTCAAAAATGCGCTTTTAAATGCAATACACACACACACACACACACACACACACACACACACACACACATATATATATATATATATATATATATATATATATATCGATAGAAAATGGAGTGGGTCTTAATTTGAAATTCAGCATAAATAAAAGAAACGAAATAAGAATGAAACTATTATAGCAATAAAAATATTTCTTAACAAAATATTTATTTTACAAACGCAGTGCTTAGAATTTTTTCTGAGATTTTTTTAAACATGTTGAGATATGTTTATGAACAATTAAAATCTTCAGATACACTGGGTTGTAGATTAATATTCTTTCGTTTTTTCATTACTATTATTTCATTTAGATTCCTTGACTAGTTTCGTCCAAAATGGCCATCATCAGGAGAAGAAATATGTCTGCTTACTGGTAGCAGTAAACTACAGAAATATATATATATATATATATATATATATATATATATATATATATTACTACACAATAAAATCTTAAATCACCTCATATGAGGGATAAGCTTATTTCAACAGACGAAAATTTAATTCGTCAGTCTTATTTAGACAAACTCAGTCTATCCTGGTATTGAAAAAGTTTGAAGAATTAAATTTTCGTCTGTTGAAATAAATTTATTCCCCATACAAGGTGATTTTGGATTTTTTTGTATATTTGTATTTTTGCTTTGTAGTAATAAATACACTGAGGTCTTTTTGAGGATCAGTTTAAAACAATTTAATAGCTTTACTATATATATATATATATATATATATATATATATATATATATATATATATATACAGAGAGAGAGAGAGAGAGAGAGGGAGAGGGTGTGTGTGTGTGTGTGTGTGTGTGTGTGTGTGTGTGTGTGTGTGTGTGTGTGTGTGTGTGTGAGAGAGAGTCTTATTCAGACGAACTCACTCTATACCGGTGTTGCATAAAACTGCCGAATTATATTTTCCTCTGTTAAAATAAGCTTATTCCTCATATGAGGTGATTTTGAACTTTATTGTGTATTAATGTTTGCTCTGTAATAATAAATACAATGCGCTCCTATTGCGGATCAGTTTCATATTTTGCTATATATATATATATATATATATATATATATATATATGTGTGTTGTGTGTGTGTGTGTGTGTGTGTGTGTGTGTGTGTGCATTTATATATATCTTAAATATATACAAGGTGTGGCATAAATGCTGTTACAATATTTAAAATTAATTCTACGTCTTAATGCTCCTCTGTGACGAAATCGGTAAACGGACGTCGGGCTATATGACGGTTCTGTATAGGATACACGTTCAATTGCTGTCGGAGGACGCATATTTTCTATGACTATTTCCTGGATATTCAGGCCGGTAAATGTTGTTAATACTGTTTATTATAATCAGAGTATTTACTTAAATATTTGTATCTCTAAAAAGAATGTAAAATGTCTTAAAATAATTGTTTGTCTTTGTCCATTTCATATATATATATATATATATATATATATATATATATATATATATATATATATATATATATATATATATAAATATATATGGATATAAATCCGACAGTATGAAAAAGAAAATACAGAAAAACAAAATTCTGAATATGCATTATTAATGTTAAAATAAAGTCGACGTCGAAGATGGTCTTAAATAGACCGAAACGTCCGACGTCGACTTTATTTTTAACATTAATAATGCATATTCAGAATTTTGTTTTTTTCTATATATATATATATATATATATATATATATATATATGTGTGTGTGTGTGTGTGTGTGTGTGTGTGTTTAATTCATAAAACAGTTCGTTGCTATCCTCTTTGTGCCGTTTCTCTGCAGAATGTCAACGTCCGTGGCTCTTCACAATGTCCTATCTTTCCTATCTTCAAGTAATGCCTGTCGCTCTACCGTCCATTTCAGTCCCTATCCAACCAGCCATTTACGATAGATCGTTAAGTAGATTAATCGCTGTTGCCCTCAACTACTTTTGTCTTCAAAGTCTTGTGAGTGTCAAATACTCCAAGCTCTATTTCCTTGTTATGTGTCCCTTATATTTCAATTGTTTCCTTCTGATATTAAGCACAAGTGAAATAAATTCTAAAAAAAAAACAAAAAAAAAAACAAATATTGCAAATAATTCTGAAAGAAGAGAAGTTATTTTGGGGTTTACCCGTTTTGTTCTTAGTAGTCGCCGTAACTGTTTCACTATCAGGATATAAGGGGTTTCACTGGCAGCATTGCGCTAATATTCCTCCTTTATTACATCAGCAAACGGACGCTTTCAATCTCAAAGCCTCTGCTTATCATAGTTCTTATAAACTCTATTGTTTTGACATTTTATATTAATAATTCTGACGAAGCACAGACTCTCTGGGGCACAAACTTCACCTCAGATTAATTTTCCCATTTATAAACGTAATTCTATATTTCAAGTGTGCCCATTGCTTCCTGCTACAGGACAGTTATCCTCGGCTTCACTGCCTTTTACAGGTGATTGGAATCTCGAACCGTTAAAAAAGTTGGTTAGATCCAGTGACTAGACCGAAAGAGTTGTGTGTTAAGTACCAGGCCAGAGTAATGTCGAACACGAAAACTTGGAGAGTTGAGTTAAAGGGAAAAAATGAGACACTCGGAAGTGGCATGACACATGGAACTAGAACAATCTACCCCGGTGGACGAAATAAATGATTCGGTTCGAAATTCTAATCACTTGAAGAAGACCGAAGTGTACAACAGTCAAAACGTTATGAATATGGCAGTGAAGACGTGCACAATAGTCCGAATAATGTAAATAATATAAATAATCATAATACCTCATTCTAGAGATATAGACAGATATTGTTTTTTTTTTCACGTGTACTTTATTTAATTTTTGAAAGACATTTGCTGTATTCTAATGCCTTTCTGAATCCTCTGTCAGATTGTCCGTTGTTTATTATAATAGGTTGTTTCAAAAGTAATGTCAGATCTCTGAGAATTAAATTTTAGATTGTATTTACAAAATGTATGCTTATCTGTATAGTTAAGGAATGTTACAATAAGAAATTTATACATTTCTCTTTCAGATAATAAAAGTTATTTTCATGATCTTCCGCAATATTCGTATCAATGTTCGTCCCACATTCGACATATCTTACTGTATGAGTTTCATAAAGTTGTGTCAATGCAATTGCAGCAGCAAAGTCTATTCTGATCTCTTATGGGGACGATGCAGTGAATGAAAGAATTTGCAGGAGGTAGTTTTCCCGTTTCTAAAATGGGGATTTCAGTTTGAAAGACGGTCAAAAAGAGGGTTGTCCAAAATCTTGATTGCAAAGACTTGGAACCTGTTGTCACAAACAATCTCACCACTACCACTATGGATCTTAAAGAACAATTTAACGTAAAGCATACAACAGTGCTACTCCAGTTAACAAGGATCCGAAAGGTTCCAGTGGTTGGGAAATGGATCCCGCACAAACTGTCTCCAAAGAATCTGCAACAGCGCGTTGTTTGTTGTGAATTTTGCCCTTATCTTTTTAGGTAGGCTTGTTAAAAGTGATGAGAAGTGCATACTTTATCATAACGTTAAACACCGCCGATCGTGGATCAGTCGAGGAGGAAGATCAATTTAGCAACCAAGACCACAGAAGAGTGTATGGTGGTATAATGAAGGAATTATTGATTACGTACTGTTAAACAGAAATCAAATAATTACAGCTTATTTATACTGTTTGAAAAACAGCTTTACACCAAAAAGCGACCTTCCATAGTGAAAAGAAAGGCTGTCATAAATGCTCGTCCTCACACATGACTTCTGCTGACTTTTTTGGAAGAGCTTGCTTGGGAAATGTCACTTCATCCACCATATTCTACGGACCATGCTCGTTCTGATTATCACTTGTTTCGGGGCCTACAGAGTCACTTGAAAACAAATAACATATAAATGAAATTCAGTACCCCATATGGATGGCCGTAATGGAGTATTGAATTTCATTTAAGATTATATATATATATATATATATATATATATATATAGAGAAAGAGAGACAGAGACAGAGAAAAGAAAGAAAGAAAGAAAGAAATAAAGAAGGCATATGGAGATTAATGGATAGCGTCTCGAATAGCCGAGTTCAAATTCCATTCGAATCTATTTCATTCACTTACGTCCAAATAGACTTGAGAAATGTATTAAACTTATTCTTGCCACCTTTATGAAAATTAACAAAAAACATTAATTTACAATTACAAAATTTAAGAAAAAATAATTTAACCTTTGAATTATTGTATTAAATGGCTGTAACATTGCCAGATATTCCTCATAAAATATTCTTGTAGTCAATCAATTATTGGCAAATATCTTACTAATTATCTCGCTCTCACTCTCTTTCTCTCTCTCTCTCTCTCTATATATATATATATATATATATATATATATATATATGTGTGTGTGTATAGTAAGTACATTCATGAGATCGCTGGAAAATGAGCATAGCAGGATAATAACGGCCTTAAATTTGATGAAAATAATTTTTATCTTTTAATTGTTTATGTTATTATCAAGAGGAAAGATCAAAGTACATTTTAATATTTTTTTTACATTTTTCGATACTTTTAACCACGTCAAAAATTTTCTCTATAAATTTTCAATTAGTTTTTATCAGCAAAATTGACAGAAAATCGATCGTCAGCCATTTTTTTACTTTTGTTTACAAAAATTAAATTTTCCATTTAAAATTCGTTTAAAAATCAATTATGATTTTTTAAAAATTAATTTAAGATAATTAGAAATTATAAAGTTTATTTAATGTATTTTGAACAAACATTTCTTACTTTCTACGCTGAAAACAAAGTTCTTTCAAAAGCTTAACTGAGGTGTTCATTGACAAGAGACATGTGCATGATTTCATCTTACGGGAGGACAAGTTATACTACGGAAGGTCCCAAGTGTGAGATTAGCTTTATGTGAATAACTTATTTACCTCGTTTTTTTTTTGTTTTTGTTTCTTTTTAATAGGCATAGCATGTTAACGACTTAACGAAAGCAGAATTTTATCGTCAATACTTTAATTCCAATTTTTCTCTAAAGCAGAGGCACAACAACTTACATATCTTCAAGATCTCTGTTGCTGACATTTAGTATATTATCCGTCGTTACATATATTTTCAAATCTTTTCGTGTATTAGAACAGAAATAAAGATATTTCTATTGTTTTAAATGTTTTTGTAATATAATTATTTTAATTTCAAAATTAAAGTGATTTGTTTATATACATATGAACATCGTACCATTATTGAGAATGAAACTTTCTTTGTTAAGTCATCTGAGTTGATTGGTTTCAGATATCAAATATTTTAGTTTTCCAGTGAAAATGCTTATCTGGCTCAGTAATTTTATGTTGAAGAAATTCCCAAAATTGTACAATAAATGCAACAATGTGCAGGGAAAAGATTAAGGATCGGAGAACTAACCACACCTACATGTGGCATTCTGTGGCTTTTAGATTTTCTTCCTGTTAAATGCAATTTTAAAGTTTTTTCTTCGCATAGGATTCTGTAATTGATATATTATATACGTCTCGTTGCTTTTTCTTCGATATTAGAACGATGCACGTTGTTCAAAGCAACACATAGAGAAAAATGATTTGTATCAAATATCAATAATGGAATGTTTCTTTGAACATGTATCACTGCGCATTGATTTGGGATGTCTGCGAATTTCCGTTTACCAATATCCGGGAAAGATTTTCCACCACTGAAAAATTGTGCACTGACTTTTCTCTGGGCAGATTTTCACTTAACATTTATTAATAACACTTCGGAGAATTTGTCAGTAATGGAAATTTTAGGGTCGACAAGGCACACATTTTCCCTTATTATTTAAACTGAGGAGAGCATTTTTCATGACGATCAACTCAATTTTTCTCTAAAGGAGAGACATATCCTCTTCGAAATGTCTTTCTTGTCGACTTTTATTTTCATAGTTGCCTTTTTTTCTTGTTTTAGAAATAAAGAATTTTTTGTTATGTTAAATATTTATTTAATATAATTATTTTAATTTCAATAAATGTTTCACTATTTTCAAAACACGAGATGTGCTTGTTTTTATCATACTGGAGTTGACTGGCTGAAAATATTAAATCTTTCGTCAATGATAAACCGAGTGCGAATCTACACTACATGATAGCAGAGAAATTATATCTTGAAGAAAGTTACAAAATTGGAC
The DNA here is from genome assembly GCA_903632075.3 of Acanthosepion pharaonis. Classification (NCBI taxonomy): domain Eukaryota; kingdom Metazoa; phylum Mollusca; class Cephalopoda; order Sepiida; family Sepiidae; genus Acanthosepion; species Acanthosepion pharaonis. Next base: position 1,070,717 of record CAHIKZ030005036.1, on the reverse strand, counting down.
CATAAAGGCAGCAAATGTACAAAGAAGATATTAAGGATTAGAGAAGTAAACACATTTACATGTGGCATTATGATGTTTTAGATTTTCTTCTTTCTAAATACAATTTTAATATTTTATTCTTTGCAGGGGATACTGTAATTGACATTATTTAAGCATCATTGAGTTTTTTAAATATCAAAATATCAATGCAACGCCATACAAGGAATTAAGATAAGTAAACACACATATATGTTACATTCTGTTTCGTTAAGATTTTATTTTTCTATTAAATGTAATTTTACTTGAAGGAATTCACAAAATCAGAAAACTAAATGCAGAAATGTACAAGTAAGAAATTAAATATACGAGTAGTAACCACAATTATATATTCTTATAGTACAGGTTAGGACAAAGGAAGAACAACACGAACACAAGTGTAGAAATAACGAAGGTTTATTACACAAAATAATAATACAAGATGTGGAAGGTGTTAGTATGACTGTCAGTCTGGTTTGGAGTGAACTACTATCGGCTCGACTCAATTCGACTCAATTCGTCCCTCTGTCCTTGAACCTTATATCTGTGAAAGGATTTGGGATGGCTGTAACTGTCTCCTTTACCAATATTTAGGAAGAGTTTTCCAATGCGACATTACAATCCATGATGGCTCAGCAGTTTACGTTGAACGAAGTAACAAATTCTGACAATTAAATGCAGTAATGAACAAGTAAGAAATTGAGGATTGAAGTAGAATCCTCACTTACATGTACCCTTCTGTTGGTTTAAGGTTTTTTTCTTGCTAAATGCAATTTTAATCGCTTTTACGGAAGAGGCTTTTTTACTTGATAAATTATTTGCATCTTGTTGTGTTTCGCCATATTTCATGTATTATTTTCTTTGTTCGATATAATGCGATTTGAGAAATGATTTGTATCAACATCCTGCCAATTGCGAGCAACGGTAATTTTCATTTTACATTATATCTGTGAAATGATTTGATATGACTCTCACTGCTTTCTTTACCAATATTTGGGTAGATTCTTTACCCGCCGATATATTAATCCATGATAGTTCAGTCATTTTACATATGAGAATGTCACAAATTCGGACCATGAATGCAGCAATGTACAAGTAAGTCATGAAGTTTCGTAGAAGCAACCTCACTTATATGTAGCATTCTTTTTCTCTTCCTATTAAATTTTAATTCTTTTTTTTTTTGCATGGGTTTCCATATGTCATGCAGTATATACATTCATTTGCATTTCTTGTATGTCATGACGACTGTTATTGTTTGAGTTAACACCATGCAAGAAATGTTTTGTATCACTACAATGTCAATTTCCAGTAACAGATTTTTCTTTTTTGATCTATTAGTGCAACTGAGGAATCATTTCCCATTTCTTTGACTCCATCCGTTAGCTATATTTCGTAATGTTTTACATCATTTTAAGATTCTTATAGATATTCCTTTAGTCAAATTTCCCTTATCTTTTATTAAGAATTCCTTAATTGTATCTTTCAGGAATCAAGATTGTACGATCCACGAGTCACATTTTTTCGTCTTTATTCAAGTATTTTTCTACAACACAGTCCCATCCACTTTAAAAGATCTCTTTTGCCGGCTCATTTCTTTCGTAATTTTCCAAGCGTTTTTTGTCAGTCTGTTCTTATCAAATCGTTTTTTGGTTTGTTTTGTTTTTTAGCTCTATATACGATTCAGTTATCTTAATTATATTGTATTATAATTTAAAAGTTATAATGAATATCTTCTTTTTTTATGTTTTTCATTTATATATACCACTTCTGTCATTTCTGCGAATCTAACTCGCGTTTGCCTTGGATTATCCTCTTTGGGTTGAAGGCGCAATCTTATGAAGTACCTTATTTTCTGAGTCAGACAAATTATTAATGCGAGCACAAATCCACAACTGATGATTGTCCAAAAAGTTTGCCTTGGAGTAAATCCCAAAATCGGGTCATATAAGCAGGTAAATACAAGCAAGTACTTAAGGGTCAGAAAACTGATCACAATTGCACCTAACCTTCTTCGTTCTTGTGATTTTCTTTTTCTGATTTGCAATATTCTCTGTCTCCGCAACTCGATTTCTTCATCCTGAGTCATCTCTTCGACATTAAAACGACGTTCGGAGGTAACACCGTCTGCAAAAAGATCAATATGCTGCCAATTGTCAGTAATGGATGTTTGTCTTTCAACATTTATAATTTGGGGACGAATTGGCACATCTTCGTCTGCTTCTGTTACAACAATTTCGGGGGGTTCCTCCACCATTGGAAGATTTGGTACCGACATTTTTTCTTGGTCAATAAATATTCAAACGGAATCTTTCAATAAAGGGTATCGATAAGAATCACGTTTTCCGTCTTATTCAAACTGAAGAATGTATAATTTTTATGACTGTCAAGTCAATTTTTCTCTACAACAGAGACTCTTCCTCTTTTAAATATATTTTCCGACTAATTTCTTTCGTATTTGTTTATAAATTCACCTGATTCATAAAGATCTGGAAGATCACATCCGCTCCATTTCAATGGTTGAATGCAAAGTGAAAAATCTTATTTGATGGCATTATGACGTAATAAAGGATGACATCACGCGTATCTATTCGCCCCCAAAAGAAAATTTCTTCAATCAACCGTTTGAAAGCGTCTCCAATAATAACGCCATTTTGTTTACTTTCTTTCTTTTTTTTTAATATATATAATTTAAAAAAATGGGGAAAAAAAGAGAAATTTGAACAATTTGTATATTTTGAAATTTCATATCATGTTTTTTTTAGGTTCTCTGTGAATTTGTGTTATTGTGGTATATGTAGTTCTAAATGGTGGGGGATGACTTTTGCTTGTGTGGTGAATGAGGAAATTGTAATGAATAAATGGGTCATGAATCAGATTAGCTACATATCTAGGGTAAAAAGTACTGGCCAGCCTTTCCCCATTTTCCCTTTGACCTTGTTTTAAATTTGTTCTAATTAAGATAATAAATATATATTATTTATCTCTCAAATATCTTTAACAACGAGAATAATAATGTTCACATATTTGATGATATTTTTCTACTCTTCAATTTTCATTTATTTTTTGTTTATATTATTGTCATTATTTATATTAATCTCATTAAATTAGGTATCTCCAGAAAATTGCTAAACAAATCATTATTCCGTGATGGGAAATTGACCCAGAATTAAGGAAAACAAAATTTTATCGTCAAAATATTCATATAATTATTGATTAAAAATCAAAGTATTTTAGTAATATTTTATTAAAGTTTTTAATATTCTTTAGCATATAACCTGTGTATATTGCTGTATGAAATCTGTTTGTATTTACTAATGAAACCTCTATGTAGTATCGCATAAAATCCCTGTATTAACGAATGCAAACAATATGTGTTCATATATTTCATGGTGATTTATAAATTTTATTTTTTCCTCGTTTATTTTTGTGTTTCTATTCTTGTCATTAAATTAAGTATCTTCAAGATATCGCTACAAACTCAAAATATCGTGATAAAAAATTACTCCAAACTTAATGAAAACAAAGTGTTATCTTCAAAATGTTTATTTTATTAAGAGGAAAAACCAATGTATGTTTTCTATAATTTTAATCCTGTATTTCACGATCGAAATTTTGGTTAAGAATGTAGTATTAGAACTTTTATACTCTTTTTTATGTTAAAAACACATTTATTTTGACATTCTTACAAAAATCGAATAATTGTCGAACATCGTCCTTGCATTTTTAAAAGATTTTTTACTACCTATGACAATTAATATTTTTAATTTAATTTTTTTTCAGTAAAAGACATACTGAAATTATGAATTAATTATTTTGTTTTTTAGTTTCAGTTCTAGGGACGGAAAAAAATAAAATCATATTCTTCAGGCTTTGGACATCTTCGTTAATGTTATGTAATCATTTGCGTAGGAGACGTTTGTTATTTTTACGATTCATGTTTAAAGAAAATAAGTGTAAATAATTACATAATTAATAAAAAATGTCACATTTTTCTGACTGTCAAATTGTAACAACTAAGATTAAAAATAAGGAAAAAACACATTAAATTTATGAAATTTTATATTATTTTTATTTAATATTAATTTTTACATTAATTATGAAATGTTTCAACACTGAGATAATATAAATTCAAGATGACTTGAATTTGATAGGAAAGACCAAATCAGCAATAAAAATGTGTCCGGAGACACCGTAAGCTTTCAGCTTGTGAAGAATTCCTTTATACCAAATTATGTCAAAAGCTTTCGAGATGTTCAATGCTACAGCCGGGGCGTCACCGTTTTTATCTAGAGCTTGATTGGTGGATAGGTCGAAGACGAGGCCTAGAGTAAGGGCGACCAAGGTCCGTAAAGGAAGGTCATGAAATCAAGTGTTCGGATCACTTCCTGGCAAGTTGAGGTTCACCTTAAACAAATTTACACCATCGACACATTCTTCTACTCTGATTTTCATTCTCCTTCAATCAATTCTTTCAAATCCAAACGGTGACAGGGAAAGGATGATTGGAGCAGGTTTTCATGAACCTGGAAGCTTCTAGTTCCGAACCTACACGTTGTCGGTGAATGTAGTCATCAACACCATCGCCATAAAGGAAGCGATCAGCAAAGAAGAACTTATACTCTTAAATACCATATACAACCACTGCCAATGACGACTATTTAAAATTATCTTAAAACGATAGTAGTATTGCAATTATAATTTAATTATGTATAGCTCTGTATTTACCAACCTAGATAAGATGCAATACGAATTCAGTTATATTGTGTACCTATAGGTATATATGCATAACAAAGTTAAACATTGTCTATTCCCTGCGATCCGATCCTCCCTATTTAGTGTAAAGAAGGAGGCATTACGAGTCATAACTTAAAAGTGAAAACAGATACTATACTTGATCCAAGACCGACGGCCCGGTAAAGTCATCTGTTATTTACTCACATCGCTGCGATTTTAGGATCCGATATAAAGTCTGTTTTCATATAATTATTTATTATAGGGCAAGGACAACGATTACCCAGTTAGTGCGACCTTTATCATACTGGCGTTGATATGCACCTAACACTTCTTTTTAATGTAATGGGGAAACTGTCGTCTTGGGATTAGCATAAATGAGATAAGGAAACCCACAAAGCTTTTACATGAGCTGCCCGAAAGCAGAGACATGGGAGAGAGGAGAAAAACATATAATACTGTTTTATTTTAAGCCGAAGAGAGTTAAAAAAAACATTAGCTCCTGATTCTTGGTCGATCAGCGTGTGGCATGTTTTTATTTAGATCAGTTGATTGAACACGTAAGTGAGTAATAATGTATTTACTTTAAGGAAATGTTTCAAATGTTTCAACTATTAGAAAACAGTCTATATATAAAAACAGTAAACAATTGCATAGCCCAACAGAGAAAGAATATAATTGATTCTGCATAAAGTCCAAAGAATTGGCATTGTTTTCCGTCCTGACCTGGCATTTCGGTTTCAATGACTTTCCCATCACTGTAACGCAGTTTCCTTATGCATTTTCTATAAATATTTTCATGTTAATTGTTCTGATGATCTTTCCACTTTGGTAACTCGACTTTACGTTGGCAGCTAGATCTCATCATTTTACAGTTGAAATTTCTACTAGATGGAACCCTGATTTTTATGCTAACAGTCTCTTCTCTCAATCTTCTCACTTGTGGCTTAATACTTCTGATTGAACTATAACTCTTATGCTCAGAAATTTAAATGTAATGTCAATCGTTATTTTTTTTTATTTCCTTAACTCCCTATCCTATAACGTTTTTTTTTTTTTCTGATATTTTACACACCCAGTAACTCCCTTTCGTCTTAGAGACTTTATCACCTTGCTTGGGTGGAATGATTAAAATAAATCCGAACATCGCGCAAACGCAAATAATTTCTGATTACAACTAAGATTAATCTTAAATTCTCTGCCAATTCACCTACTAACGATTTTATAGAACAAGTGGGATAAATTATTGATTTAAATTGAATTAATGTTGAAATATGATCCTTAACCAAAATCAATGTAAAGAAGCAATATTTCAAATTAATAACTTTTTAGAAGCTTAATGATTCTGCATATTCCAAATCTAAATAAGTCCTTCTCACTTCTGTTGGAGGAACTCCATCCCCGATTGAAGATGTCTTCAGAGCTGTAGCCATACTCACTACACTTGGCCAATTGCTGATTGGTTAGGCTAACCCATAGTTGCCGGTTTTTAATTCAGAGGTATACTTCTCCTAGACTGGTTGCCACCAAAGGCTATAGGTCACAATCTGCCCTTCCATTTACCATTAGGGAAGGAGAGATAAATTCATAACTTTTCTAAGCACGTAAGTGAATGTAAATCGACTGGAATTTGAACTCGGCTCTCTAATTCCTCTATTCGTGCCGCTATCCATATTTAGTTGTTCTGATGATCTTTCCTCTCTGGTAACTCGACTTTACGAAGTTAAACGCAGAATTATTTTGGCAGCTAGATCTCATCATTTTACAGTTGAAATTTCTAGATGTAACCGTAAGTTTTATGCTAAAATTTTCTTCTCTCGAACTTCTCACTTGTGGAACTCTATTCTGGCGTCATGCTTCCCATTCAACATTGATATTCAGAAATTTAAATGCAATGTCATTCATTATCTCCTGCCTTCATAATGTTCTGTCCTATAACATTTTTCTTCTTCTGATATTCTTTCGTACGCAGTAACCCCTTGCGTCTTTATCGTCTTGCTTGAGTGAAATGATTAAAATAAAACCAAACAGTACGCAGACGCAAATAATTTCTGATTAAAAGTAAGATTAGACTTATATTCACCTACTAACCATTTTATAGAACAAGAAGACATATTAAAGATTTAAATTGAATTAATGTTGAAATGTGTTTGGTCCTTAACCAAAATCCATATAAAGACGCAATATTCAAAATTAATAACTTTTTAAATGATTAATTATTCTGCATATTTCAAATCCAAATCAAGGTCCTTCTCACTCCTGTTGGAGGAACCCTATCCCCGATTGAAGATGTCTTCGGAGCTGTAGCTGTACTCACTACACTTGGCCAATTGCTGATTGGTTAGGCTAACCCATAGTTGTCGATATTTAATTCAGAGTTATATTTCTTTTAGACTGGTTGCCACCAAAGACTATAAGTCACAATCTGTCCTCCCATTTATCCTTGGGGAAGGAGAGATGAATTCATAACGTTTCCAAGTATATTTGCTCTGTTCGAGTCGCTATCTATTATATACAATATATGCATATTATGGAAATGTGAATATAGATCTAGCAGTTTACTGGAAAAACTAATTTTATTTTTTTTATAGATAACAGAATAGCTTATCAAAAATAAAATGAATCGGAAATACTTAAAGAAACAAGTAGAATATTGAACAGTTGGGTTAATTTCGAAATCTAGAAATGTCTTAATATAAAATGCTTTTACATAAAACTATATAACAGACTCAAACCAGATGATCAAAATAGAACTCATTTTAAAATGCATAAATATTTTTTGTTATAAATACCGTGTATCAATATTTACTATTGAAACTAAAATATCTAAAATGCAGTAACATATTAGATTACTGAATATATTTTCATAATTTCTAAAGATTACTGGGTAGTTAAAATTATATAAAAAAGTCGTTATATTATATATAATGTTAACAGATGTGTCAACTGTAGAAATTTTTAGTTTAACTTCGGTCAATCAATGACGTTGTCACCCTGTCAACATCTTAAACATCTAAATTTTTATAGTACTAATTCTTTATATGTTTTTATATGCTAAATATTACTGTTTTGTGTTATATGTGAACACTCCTATATATGAGCTTTAGAAAGCTGATCTTCAATGTGTTAGGACGTTAGAAATCATGGTACTCCACGGCTTCCTATTCTATGGAGCTCTTAGTAACTTTTCTTTTACTATCTTTTCCATTCCCTGCTCAGGCATCTATTGGTACGTGTGTTGAATAAGTGCTACTAATATTATCACTACTTCCATAAAATGTTTATTTTACATAGTAAATAACTTCTATGCTGTGGGAAATACTTCATAAATGTGATTAAAAATTATAATTTAAGTTATGCCGTGATAAAAACAAACTGAAGAAAACTTCGAAACAACAATAAAAAATATAGTCAGATATATTCCTGAATATTTTCCGAGAAACAGTCTTTGATTTAATTAAAGAAAATTAAATTTGCAATCAGAAACCCAAGATGCTAGCTAGCTACGAATTGAAAATGTCAGAAGTGTAAATATTCGGCAAATAGTTTAACAGATGACGGAGAAATTGACGTCATAATGCAAAGGCTCATTGGGAGAGCAAAACGTTGCCTCCAAAACTAGAATAACAAAAAAAAAAGAAACAAAACAGAAATATTGTTAAAGACAAAGAAATGTGTGCTAACCTGCTATATAATATATCTTCTTCTATATCGAAATATATATTTTCAATTTCCTTACAGATAAAGAGAAAACTTAAGGCAAGAGCGATGGGGAGAAGGATGCGAGTAAGCAATGAGGAAGTTTTAAGGGAATCTAAATGAAACAGAAGGTTATACTTAGAATCAGAAAGACACATTTCTGAGACACACAATGAGGGGGGGGGAAAGGACTTGGAAGGCTCAACATTCACAAGAAACAGTGATAAAAATAAAGAGTAAGTAACCGGCCTAAGCAGCTTGTGTATAATCATGGCATAAAACATTGCTTAGAATGAACAATTATAGGATGTTGTGAAGAGCCATGATTGCCAGCATTGTGACTGACACAGCACATACGTACATGGTATGATGATAAACTACAACCGACAGCAAGGCCTCTGATCCAGAGATTTTGAAGAGGCTTAAAAACACCTCTTAATTGCAGCTGTTCCAAAGTTCTACCTAACCCGGGTTGGTAGCAACTGTCAGGGACCCAGCTATGGGCAAATAGTTAAGTCGCAAACCTATGAAAATAGATTTTTGTAGGAGAAGTGACAGCAAGGCATTTTCTTAGTAAAGTAATCACGAAAAGTAAAAACGAAAAGAAAATACATTTCCAGCAATCCATTTTTGAAAAAAACATATTACATTTTTGTAAGGAAAAATTATTACCAGCAATACAGTTTTGTAATGAAAAAAATATTTCAATACAGTTTGTGATGACAAAGACTTAACAACAATATATTTTTGTAAGAAAAAATTATTACCTGCAATTTATTTTTAAAGGAAAAATATACGAAATACATTTTTATAAAAAAAAAGAATTTGTAAAATGCAAATTTGCAAGCAATATATTTTTGTAAAAGAAATTATTAATGCTTCCAAGAAAATTAAATTTCGGCATTAAATAAGCCATAAACAGTCGATATGCCGTTATACAAACAAAACAAACACAGCACTTAATGAGGAAAGAAGCTTAAACAAATTTGATACTCACATAATATAACGGACTTGTATAAAGGGTATAAGAAATAGTGGTATCGATTAGAAGACAAATATTCTAAGAGCTACAACGGGATAGGAAGTTGTGGAGAGACATGTTCTTTCACGACTTGAATACAGCACAGAACAGAGTAGGAAGTGAAAACAGGCATTGAAATTCTACTTAGAATACAAAATTTAAATTAATATTTTGTAAAAGCTTATACAGGGTGTGGCAGAAATACGTCCCCATATACCCCCCTAGGAATATATCCCACATAATGGTAAGACATTAGCGAGATGAAGAAACCGTTGGTACTAATTCTATACCATTATGTGGGAGGTATTGCTGGGTTTTATATGAAGCAGGTATTATTATAAGCCTTACGATGACTGTTGTATGAGAGAATCTCTTTTTTTTAACATCGAATGGCGTAACTGATATACTTTGGTACATTTTATAAAAATATAAAAGGCACATATACAAAGCTAATATTTCAAGTCGCGTTTTTGTGTCAGACAGGTCTTTAGCCAGTGGAGATTATCAAAATATAAACTGTTCTTTTTTCCCGCAAATGTGATTTGCATTGTAATGCACAATAAATAGCATAGATAAAGATTATGTTTTTTTTTTTTCTGGTGCTTTTGGATTTAAAAATGTCTTTCTTCATATATATATATATATATATATATATATATATATATATATATATATATATATATATATATATCATAATGAAAACTACGCATACTTTCTTAATATGTATATAGAAGAAAGTTGCAAATTAAAAAAAAAAGTAAAAAAATATTAATGTTTTTCCATGAAAATATTATTATTTTTAATTTATAACTATATATATATATATATATATATATATATATATATATATATAAGCAAATATATGGATATAGATCCGACAGTATGAAGAAAAATATACAGAAAAACAAACAAAAATCTTAATATGCAATTATGCTGTATTAATGTTAATATAATGTCAACGTCGGACGTTTCGGTCTATTTTAGACCATCATCAGGACATATTCATAAAACATAATTAATATTAGAACATATAAAATTCAACATGAAAAGACGGTGGACATAAGAGCACAACTAATCCAAACAGATAACTGAAATTTTTATATAAGATCAGCGTTCCGTTTAAATATGATCACGTCGTCGTCACGTGGGTGATGTTCTGAAAACGTATTCGAAGATAATTTCCAAATAATCTAATGTTAATTATGTTTAAATGAAAATGTCCTGAAGATGGTCTAAAATAGACCGAAACGTCCGACGTTGACTTTATATTAACATTAATACAGCATAATTGCATATTAAGATTTTGTTTGTTTTCTGCATATTTTCTTCATATATATATATATATATATATATATATATATATATATACAAAATTAATCACACATAGAATTAATCAAAGTATCAATGCGATTATTGGCGACATCCGTCACTAGAAAACATAATATATGCATTAAATCCTGTTCATCCATAGTGCGAATTTTGATCCTTGAAGAAAAACTTGTTGTCTGTAGTTTTTCAGTTTATTCGATGTTAAAATGCTAGTACTTACGGACAGCCTTCCATCCATCATCAGGCATGTGTTTTTTTCTTATAAAATCAAAAACTATGTGTGATTAATTCTTGTATGTAAATCATATGCTGCCTAATGTTTTATGTTTCTTAAAAAACTATCGATCCGCAGTACATAAAAATTCCTATAAAAAAATTACTATTATGACATTACACTATATTATTGAACTATATACTTAGTTCATGACATAAAAACTGAATACACTTGTAAAAATAGAATACGTGGATTTAACACATCACAAGAAATATTTAAATAAAATTCTCACTTAAAAATTTTGAAAAACTTAGCGTTGCGTCTTTGCACGTTCCGAGATCTTACCACCGTCAATAATAGCAGATATTCAAAAAACATCTTTCGTTCGACATACAGATATATCGTCTCAAGTTTTTGATTTTATAAGAAAAAACACATGCCTGATGATGGATGGAAGGCCGTCCGTAAGTACTAGCATTTTAACATCGAATAAACTGAAAAACTACAGACAACAAGTTTTTCTTCAAGGATCAAAACTCGCACTATGGATGAACAGGATTTTAATGCATATATTATGTTTTCTAGTGACGGATGTCGCCAATAATCGCATTGATACTTCTGATTAATTCTGTGTGTGATTAATTCTTGTATGTAAATCATATGCTGCCTAATGTTATATATATATATATATATATATATCCTATTCTAAAAGTACTGGAATGGCTTGGCAAGGCCAATTCATTTTTTTGTTCAGTGAAGACTACACCAATATTTTCTTTCTTTTTCAGGACATTCAAATTGTTTTGTTGGTTATGCCCAATATTTGTCCAATGGCTGTGATCGATTTTCCTTCATTTCTCAGTTTCAAAATGGCTTGCTTTTCTCCCATAGACACCTCTCTTGTCTTCATATTAGTTTATCCTTTTTAACAAGAACTGCAGATTTTGCAAAAACTTAGAGTAGTCATTCAGAGCTATCTTAATATTTAAACAATCAATGTAGAAGCCAACACCTAACGAACAAGAAACACCTGTCAGTCACGTGTTCCAATATTTTTTCTCGCGTTAAAACCGGCTGAATTCAAACAAACGGTGGCATGTCAAAAGTTGTTTAAATATTTTATATGTAAATACTAGGAAATAAAAGCTGACATCCTGAATCATACACATCTTTTGTCTTCAGTGAACAGAAAAAACAAAGGAATTGGTTTTTACCTTTCTAATACTTTGCGAAGAGACTGTATTTGATAAAAATATCGTTTTGAGGTTATACTATATTTTTGTTTAAATGTACTCACTATCTTCGTGACCGGGTCGAGGTTGGTTTTCTCACACACTACTAAGAGGCTCGGGAGGCTTTCTGCCACCTGTCGCACGTATTTGTCGCAAGGTTTTCGGAACATAATTATAAGGTGTGATATATCTTAGTTAAAAATATTTTGCCACATTTCTGTGTTTGTGTGTGTGCGTGCATGTGTGTGTGTGTGTGTGTGTGTGTGTGTGTGTGTGTGGTGTGTGTGTGTGTGTGTGTGTGTGCGCGTGCGTATTTAGGCGGCAATCCTTCATTCATTCATGTTTCATTGAATATGACAGACAAAGTGTTTTGATTTAGTTTTTCGTACAATTTCTAATGCGTGATCTTTTTTTTTTCTGTTCAGGGATAAGTTATATAAAAACAGTCCAATTATTCTTTCTTTCCGAGCGCTTTCAGCTATACATTTACCCATTTTCAAGGTTGAAATATATTAACTGTTAACAAGAAATAGATTCTTTTATTATATGTATTTACATAATGTTTCATTTTCAAAACATGGTTAAGATATTGTGTCCATGTTCATAGTTGATATTATTGAGTGTTGTTTATTTTTTTTTTGTTTTTATTAAGTCTTCCATGATTCCTAGCCTTTTTTTATATGTGGACGATGCTATTACATTTGTGCTATTAACAAGTATGTTGCGAATAGGCTCCAGTAGGTCTCCGTGAGCATTTAAATGAGATCTAATCCTCAGAAAAGAAAAATATTATAAAATCACATGAGAAATTGTATAAAAATAAATCAATGCACCTTGTCTGTCATATTCAATAAAATGTGCATATATATATATATATATATATATATATATATATATATATATATATATATATATATGATTTTCGTTACATATATATGTGTGTGTGTGTGTGTGTATTGCATTGAAATAATAATAAGCACAAAAATGATGATTTGTGTTCAAGAATTTTTTTCCGATCAGTTTAAACTTTTACGAAGGGGAAATGTCAAACCAATTATTTTGAGATTTTCTACAGATTGCCTCTTTACATCCAAATGTCAACATATTATTGATTTAAGATACTGTCGTTAAATTCAATTTAATGTACAAACCATTGATTGGAAATATGACGAAAGAACGGTAATTTTATTTGAAATCTTTACAAAAATTGAATAAACGAATCTTAAATCACTTCAACAGCACTAACAATTAAATAGTCTTCTATAATGTTTTTACTGCAATCTGGCCATCTTTTTACAATGCTATAAATTGTCAACGCACAAACAAGTAATATAACAAAGATCAGGAGTGGATAACTCATCACTTTTGATATTTATGTTTGCCAAATCCATTTTAGCTGCAGCCTCAAACTGATGTGAGGAAAATAGAAATCCGTGATGGAAGGTAGTGGCAATATTCTTCCAATTACAAACGGTGTCTTCTTTTTGTCCAGTACGTTAAAAGTTACCCCAGTTTTATCGTGACATTTCTCTGAGAACGCCTTCTTGGACGATCACCTTAGTTAAGCAACGTCTAGCCTGGCATGTTCCGAGTTGGCTGATCATTGGCTAATATCAGGTGCTTTAAATTAGGTGTGCAGGTGGAGTATTGGTTAACAACGATTTCAGAATTGGAAACCAGAGTCGAATTCCAGTTCCTACAGAGTACTTTATAACCACTAACGCACAAATGACATTGGGAAAGGTATATATCCACCTTTTTTTTACCGCCAGCTATGGATTAAATAGTAGATCTTTTATTAGTAAAAGTTATTATCGTCTCCAAAACCTTACTTCAATATAAAATTATTTTCTGGCTTCAAGTAACATGCTTGATAAACCGTAAAAAAAAGAAATCAATCAATCTATAAAACTATGATGAAATCAGAAGGAGATTCCACAACTGGATAAATATCTCCCTTGGAAATAATATTATCTTTCTATTAGACTTTGTGAAGCTGCCTTTAAATTGAGGACATGTTAAGTCTCCTGTTATCATTTTGTCCATTTAAGAAGTCAGAATGTAATTTGTCTGGAATAACGCTGCAAACTGTATCCTTAAAAAATGGATTATTATTTTCTTTTGGACAATATTTTTACCAACAATTTTTTTAATGAAAGTTAGTCTTTCCTCAAAATAAGCTCGCTAGTTTTGGTTAAGATACACTGTCTCCATATATCGATTTCACGAGTCATTGGTTGATTGATTGACTGACACACTCCACGTTTTATAATGAGTACATGCAGTAAAAAAAGGTCAGACTAAGGTGGAGTCACTGCGATATAAATAATTCACCACTTACGATATTCTTCAAATAAAAATATTTCTGACATTTTTTCTTAAGATATTTGTTTAACCCTTAATTACTAAAATCATGTAATTAAATCGGATCAATAAGTTCAGATCATAATAACTTTTATGCGAATTTTAATTTAAAATTTCTTCTGCATAATACCCAATCTATATGATTATTATTTGTCATTGGATTCAGTGCACTGACGTGTTTTCTATTGTCAATACACTTATTAGCAGCGTCTAATAAAAAAAAAGACGAAACTAAATCTGTCATGCGTAAAGTATTTTTTATTCACTTAATGCTGGCCGTCAAATTTATGTCAACTGTGTAGCCATGCGCTTTTGACGAGGTTCGTCGATCTTTGTGTTATTCTCGCGAGAATCTTCTCTGTACCATTCCTATTCAAATTTTGGGTGATCGTGGCTCTCCACGGCTTCCTGTCCTTTGTAGCGCTTTGTAAAGTTTTTTTTTTTCATTGTATCTCTCCTAATCCCTGTTATTCCAAATATCTATATAATGTCGTTAAATAGGATATACACTGCTTTCCTCTAGCGCTCTCGTCTTTAATATAGCCTCTGAGTGTCAATCCTTCTTTTCTCATTATGCACCTTAAAGATTTCAGCTCTCGTTTTCGGATCCTATACGTAATTGCCCTTTTTGTTTCCATTTTTCTAAAACTTCTTTGTTTCTCACATGTTAATTCTATCGTAATCTAAGCATCCTTTCAAATATCATCTCTCTTCTTCTGCTGTGAAGAGATTGTTCAGCATTCATGATATATATAGGAGGGCTAATATTTCAGTACTCTTTTATTTGATTCTAACTAAATTTTCCTGTTTCGGAATACTTTGCTTCGCTTTGGGAAGGCATATTTTGCTATGCCTGTGCACCTTTGGATTTCGATGCTTTCATTTCCAGTCATATGTTAAACACTTTCATGTATATCTGTCATTTCGTTCTTGACAGGTAAGAATACATTTCAGACGGTTTACTCCCACCTGATGAGATGCTATGATATGCATCGAAACACGTGTGCATTTATGTAGCGATTTAAAATATATCCTAATGTAATATCCTATAATAAAGAATTGTATTGATTACCTTTTCATCTTTTGACAAATAATGTCTTTTTCAAAAAATTTGTTTTTTTTTTCAAGTTATATCAAAAATATATATATATATATATATATATATATATATATATATATATATATATATATATATATATATATATATATATATATATATATATACCCAAGTATAGGATTGGTGTATACAGAATAAATTCCAATAAACAAAATAGAATTCTTAAAGGAGTGCTCAATACAGAGTACACGAAATATAATTTATTCGAAAATTACAACATAAATATGTTATAAAATCACTACAAAAACAGCCATTTTGTTTCAACACTCCTGATGGCTTATCAATAAAACACTACAAGGGTTGAAACAAAATGTTTATTTTTGTAGTGATTTTATATCATATCTATGTTATAATTTTCTAATAAATTATATTTGCTCTACTCTCTCTGTATATATATATATATATATATATATATATATATATATATATATATATATATATATATATATTTTGATATAATTAAAAATATCAAAATTCTGAAAAAGACATTATTTGTCAAAAGATGGTTATATTAATGAAAAGGTAATTAATACAATTTAAAAAAAAAGACGCAAACCAATTATCGCGGTTTCTACCGATTTGGTATCGTCATGTAGTAAAATGTTACTGCCTGGCGATACCAGGTAGAGAGTATGTAACTTAATCGTGAATATTTAAGTTAATACTCAGTTGCGATAGTCTCTTTCATGCATAAATGTAATCGACATATACGTATGAGCGAATGAGAGAGAGAGAGAGAGAGAGAGTCGAAAAAGCAAGCTTACATTGAATATCTACTCAAACACGCCTATTCACACGTTTGATATAATAACAAAGCGAAAATTCGGATTATTAATAATTTCCTTTATTTCCTCAGAAAGTTTCAGATGAGAAAATAAACATAGTATTCGAGTGATCCATACAAGAGATATGATTTTTATTAAATAGTGTAACTGAAGTGTACTTGACTATAAGTTTTCATTGACTGAACGGTATAAAGCACACTAGGAAAAAGGTGTTGAGCATTTTGCTCGAAATTGTGGATAAACTGTTCATATTGTGTTATTGTTTTGTTCAAGTAATATCGACCAGCAAAGTCATTTTCAAGAATGAATTTGCTCTTTCTGTACTAGACAAAATACCTTTATCTACATTGGGTACCTCCATTAAGTTTCAATACCTAAGATTTGAATTGATTTTATAAAAAATGAAAAAAAGCATAATAGACGCTTTCATTTTAGCTTTAATTGATATCTAAATGATTAAATTTACTATTTCCGGCAAGCAAATACTCTGGTATATTTCAAACAGAAATTATATTGATTGTAATCTCAACTTCTTGGCCGCTTTCATAAAATCGACAAATATCGACCATTTTGATACATTTGTAAACAAAAGTTAATTCTCGGTTTTAAAAATCTTCCAAAAATGCAATATAGTTTTCTGAAATTTTATTTGAGAACTGTTATCTGATTTAAATTATAGTTAATACAATTTGAAAACAATTATTTACTTTAAATTTCAAATAACAGAGAAATGGAATTTTAAAACAAATGGTAGCCGTGATTATGCGATTATCACTGTCCCTTGTCACTCGTAGATCACTTAGCAAGTGACGATAATATCTGTCATCATTTTTAATTTTGTTCTACGAAGACTTTATCTGTTAAAGCATAATTTAAGAACATGATGGGTGAGAGTCGTTCTTATATAATTTTGAAGTACTCATTATTGTTTGAAATTATTCGCCGTTATGTAATTTTATGTATGTTTATTTTAAATTTACTATAGTCATCGCTGTTATTTTCTGATTATGTCTGTATGGTCGACCATATTTTCAAACAGATGAACCTTACGTAATGTTTTATATATAAAAATATTTTAAAAAAAATTGGGTGTAAACGACTTTATTGATATATTCAGTTTTTGATTCGTAAATATATTTTTCTATTAGTAACAATATCATTTAACCGGATTGAAATAATGCAGTATTTATAAACGATTAATACAATTTTAAATTAATATAATTAAAATTTAAAAAAAAAATGATATCAATTCTTGTAAAGATTCATCGAATTTTTTTTCTTAAGGCAATATGAGGAATCTTATTTATGAAAGCAATTAAAAGCTTTTCTAATTAAATAATGTCATAGTTTTATTGGATTTTTTATTTTACGATTCGTAGCAGATTTTTGGTAACTGGAAGTCGTGTTTTACAAAAAAAAAAAAAGACAAAAAAACTAAAAAAACAAACAAAAGGACTGATGATTTAAATTCTCCATAAACTAATAACTTTAATTAATAATTAGTTAATAATTTTAGCTAATAAACAAATTTTGAGATTTAAATTTTATTTCTCGAAATTTCCTGAAATTAAGTAAATGGATGTGGGAGTAACGTAAGTAAAAAAAAGTATTTTTGCCAATATTTTCTAAGAAAGAAATTTCAAAAATAATTTTTTTGATTTTTAAATAAGTCCTGAAAGTTTCATTAAAATCCGACTATTGTTTGATTTTTGCAAGAATTTCCAAATCAATGTGTTTTTCACCTGAAAAGAAGTGCTAAAACACTGCTCTTAAATATTATGTCGACCGCTGAGGTAAAAAAACAAAACAAAAAAAAACACAAGATTTTAATCAAAAATGTAAACATGCTAGAAAGGAAAAAAATGCTTTGCTCATTTCTCTTAATGATAGCATAAACATTTTGACGATAAATCTTTGTTTTTATTAAGTTCGGTGCCTTTTTTCATCATGTTATATTGTTTTTCTTCGAACAAGTCGAAGTAACTAGTCTACATAGTGGTATTCTTTGAAGAGATGAAAGTCTCAATGCTTATTTGGAATGAAGCCGCACCAAAGCGAATGCATATATATATATATATATATATATATATATATATATATATATATATATATATATATATATATATACACATTAAATGTATCAAATGCACTTTTAAAGAATTTAGCAATTAAATTGAAACTTTCTGCTTTAAGAAGCTTACTTTCACGAACAATACTTTATAAAGAATATTCTAATAATGTGGAGTTCATTACATTCACTTACGTATGTATTGGGAAATGTATGAATCCATCTCTTCCCTCCAGCTATGGGTAAAATAGCAGGACAGACTTGGAGAAGGAAGCCTGCTGCCTTGTGCACCCTGCCTGTTTAGGCAAAGTTTAGAAGGTAACATCAAAACAAACCCGCCTCCTTTCGTGACAGAAAATAATGAACGATTCGAACAAATTTAAATCTGAGCCATTTCATGGCGCCGTGGACCTCTCTGATTTTCGAACATCCGGTTATGTATCCCCCACAGACCGTTAACCAACGATGATCCTAATAATGCTTTGACTTAAAAAAGAAAAATAGGTTTTACAACACGAAATAAAAATGTAAATAAAATGCTGAAGATCAATTTGAATTACTCCCCTTTGTTTCAGAAAAGTAAGGATATGTTAAATAATAGTTTAGAGAAGAGTATCTCTACTCGGAATTCCCGAGTTTGACCTTTGAGATCAGATACACGACAAAACAAAAGAAGTCGATTTTGATTGGCTGAAGGAGCGTAGGAATGATAGAGTTATAGAAATGCTTTTCAGTGAGTCGACACTTAACTGTCGTAAAATGCAAACGTGTTGACTTTCGTGACTGCAACGTGTCCCAGTAGTCAGTACAGGGAGAGAACGCCCCCACTAGTAATTTGGAAGACTATATTTAGTCGTCCCCCCACGAGGGCGTCATGTGGCACAAGGCCTTTTTAACGTGGGCATTTCCGAGCCATTAGGCTCGGCCAAAAATAGCCCATTTGAAACCGTATAAACGGGTTCAGGGCCGGTTTTACCTCCCCGAAGGAGACTCCGCCCTTCGGCGTAGCCTCCTTCGGGTTCCTCCCGCCCGAAAGCAGAGAGTTAAACCGAACCGTTCGCTCAGAAAGTGAGCGACAGACTTAAAATTTGGAAGATGTATACGTTGACGTAAATTAAATAGTTACGTTAAAATTCTCTGTGTTAAAGTTCTCTTTTATCTCCGAAACAAAAACATCTAGCAATCACCGGCCGTGAAAGAAGACGGCAAACTCATTATGGAATTGAAGCCGTCGCCTCAACACCACAGCCACCTAGGATCTATACAACTGATGGTTAAAGATATCCTTAAGTGTTCTGTCCCCCAACGTTTCAGGGCGCTGATTTTGCCAAGAATCGAAATTCGACAAAACATTTTACCTGGCATAACCATTGACCTATGCCCCATTCGAACGGAAGTAAACAATTTAATTAAGCAATAAAAATTCATTCTTCATTCTTTCATCAGTTCTTATCGTGATAAAAATGATGAAGAAATAACGGATAATTTATTGTTCATATGCTGTTACATATAGGAGTGTTGCTCAAAACTATAAATATTGTTTAGTGCTAGTTTCTGACCGATGTGTGCTTAATTGACAGCTGAATAATGATTAATGACAGTAGAAAAAGCATAAATTTCTTTCTCAATGGTCAACGGTATTTCATTTAGTTCTCAGTCACACGCAGCATTTTATTTCATCATTAAATAATTGAAATTGATTTCTCCCTTCCGTGTATTTTCTCATTTTAAATATTTCATTTAATCTAAAATTATTTTCGAATGTCACCCTGTTTTTGACATTGTGTCAACTGGTCTGCCTGATAGGATTCAGTTTTATCAGTTGAGGAATTGAAGGGAAAATCTGATAAACAAGGATTCGCGAAGAAGTGTTTAGAAGATTAATATTCTTCCAAATATTTCTGTTTGATTTTCGTTTTATAAATCAAAAATATCAAGTTTGAAATTTGAAGAACAAGATTTACCATTTCCTTCAGCCAGTAACCTAAATATTATTATGCTTTTTTTTCTTTGGAAAAATATGGAAAGAGAAAACGGAAAATAAAAAAAAATTGAAAACATAACTTTTAGGTGAACAAAAGTGAAATGAAGTAAACTATGACAGGAAAAACTGTCTATATCGCCCGATTAAAACATAGATGAAGTTCAGTCGAAATTTACTACTTTGGTGGGAGACTTGAGAAAGCTTTCCCCGCCGTAGGGATGGGCGATTACGTAACCACTCCTCTTAGTTGTACCAACAAAACCCTAAGAAATAAATAGTTTTACATGTTGGGCTTGTCTGCAGATGTTGCCGGAATTTCTTCAGGGTTGACAGCCTACCGCCTTTGGGGATCCACTCGGAGTATTTTGTCTTGAATTACTTCATAGCCTTTTCCGTATTTGGATATGACTGCAAGTCAGTGGAATTTTAAAACAGGGGTTTTCCTTCCCAGAAACGGACTGCCTTTCTGAGCAGACCAGCTTCAACTACTCGAAGTAGCTGTTAATATGGCGTCTGTCGTCCGCATTCCCTCTTCTCTGGTTTCGACCTGGACTTAACGTTCGGCAGATATTTTAGGAATGCGATGGAAGCGTTGGATAAAATCCTCCAAAATGAAGAAGAGGACAGAAGCAACAGAAATATGGCTCTACAGAAGGATGTTGAGGATACCACGGACCGAACATGTGAACAACGACGAAGTTTTAGAGAAAATGGAAACAACAAGGAAATACTTAAAAAAACAAAAAGCTTATACTTAACATCAGGAAGAGACAGCTAAGGTTTCTGTGATACATAATGAAACAGGAGGCTTGGAATATCTGATACTCACGGGACAGATACAGGGAAAGAGGGACAAAGGGAAACCATGCATCACATAGTGACCTCCAGTATATGGATAGCGGAAAAGTGTTTAGGAAAAATAACATAGACAAAGTTTATAAAGAGTTATAAGAAGAAGAAGTTGTAAAGAGCCATGATTGCATACGTCTTGAAGGCACACGGCCCATAATGAAGAAGATGGAAGTACTTTATAGACATTGATGGCTTCTCCTTACTAACACTCCTGACAATGATAATTTTTTGAAATGATAATAAAAAGGAAATAGATAGAAATAACAGTTGTAAAATAAACAAGATGAATAGACTGTGATTTTTCAAAAAAAGAAAAAAAAATTGATCTTGTAAAATATATTACAAAGAATAAGTCAATAAAGAAATAAATGGTATACATCTTGTCTATATTGCATAATGATATTTGTAAACACCGGAAACTTTAGGTTACTGGCTGAAGCAAAAGATAATTCTTTTTCTTCGAAATTGTGAACGATCACGGCTTTTCTCAATTTCTGTAGCTCTTAGTAAATTTTGTCTTTTTCTATATCCTGCAATCTCTATTCTGCCAATTATTTCCACAATCTCGCTAGGTAGGTTATTCACTGCTTTTCAATATATATATATATATATATATATATATATATATATATATATATATATATATATATATATATATATGTATATCTGTGTGTATGTCTATATTATATATATATATATATATATATATTTGTATTTATATACACACACACACACACACACACACACACACATATATATATATATATATATATATATATATATATATATATATATATATATGCAGTTCAATTTATAATTACATGAATCATTCAACAAAAATAGAGGTTAAGGATTTAAATGTCGAGAATACATCTTCGCAAACAATTTCAATAAGGTACACTAACACCGAACCTGTATATGAATGATATGATCCCTGTTTATAAATTCCAGTTTCATAAGGTCATTTTGGTTTTTACAAGCTTTCGTCTGTTCCTACAGACATCTTCAGGTATGGGAATAGATTTGTTCTTGTTTTTTACTTCTCGGTAATAAGAGGACAACGAAATTATAGATGTAATCCTAAAAAATGCTATGAGAAATATGTTATTATTTTGGAACGTGCGGTCGCAAGGCTGAGTTTGAATTTTAAATTTTAAGGTTGTGTGTTTTTGTACAAATATAGTAATATGAGAATTCGTTTGTACTGGTAGGTTTTCCGTCAATGTGGTATGAATTATATTGATGATGCAAGACTCTTCGTTAAGGTGAGTCGAGTTCTCCGGTTACTGGCATGTTTGTCTAAAAATAAATACGTCTAAATTTACCTTCATCTGTCTGTGGATGACTATATATATATATATATATATATATATATATATATATATATATATATATATATATATCGCCATTATCTTTAGCGTGTACGTGTATCTGAGTAGTTACACTGTTTCTTTTTCTTAAACAGTAAAAGTAATAACAACCACCCTAGGTTGAGAAGTATTTCTTAAGAATATTTGTGCCTCCTAGAGGAATCGGACATGTATGCCCTTTTCCATTTGGAATTCGCTTTTATAACCGAAATTTGGGCTCGGATATGGTGTTGTTCGACCAACGTTGAATTATCTATTTGGCACTTTTATGAATCTATATCAACCAACTTAAGTTTCTTACAGTAAAACGTAAACAACAGTAATTTTTGGAGTGGATTTTTCATATGCAATTCTGAAACAGGTTATCCAAACTTTGCACTATCGATGTGGCCTACGAGGCCAAATTGCTTCAACTAGAGAAATGGTTATCATGAAAAAAGGGGATAATGATTCGATACCTTTAGGAGATACAATCTTTCTTTTGTAGGACCTCTCAATCTAAACCAATTGTTTTTATTTTCACTTTTTTAGAAAATAAAACATTAAAGATAACGACCCAAATGCAATTTTTGCTGTTACACGATTTGGACAATTTTGCTGTTACACACATATATATATATATATATATATATATATATATATATATATATATATATATATATATATATGTGTGTGTGTGTGTGTGTGTGTGTGTATGTGTATGTGTGTGTGTATGCTAATATTATTATATATGACTATCGTTCTGCTAATATTATATTCAACATTTTATAAGGCATAGAATTTATTTTGCTATTTTTTTTCATTCGTTTATTTCTTTTATAAATTCTGAAATGTTTAAATCTTATTTGCATTAATACAAGCTTATTTTTGGCTAATCTCCGAGTTTACACTTTACAGATATTTTCTTGTAACATTTATTCCGGTTTGTGGCCTGTTATTGCCGGGCTGGGAAAAGACGAAAATATTTCAATGGGCAAATAATAATTAAAAAAACAAACTTTTGATGACTTCAAACATTTGAACAATTACAGAAGTTGGCGAAAATGCATAATTTTTACCGATATCCCATGAATATCTTGAAACAGTTAACAAATCTTTTATGTTGTTTTCCTTTTCTCTCATTTCTTCTTTGTATCGAGTCTTTGTTTGATTTTTTTTTATTTCCATTGGAGGCTTTCCGTTTGCATTTAAATTAATTTTTGCTTTATTTTGCTACACTTTTGGCGTTGGATGTTGTTTAAATTTTCGAAGATGAGGTTTTCACATTTTTTTTATTTTTAATTTTTTTATTTTTCCAGGTTTTGTTTCAATTATGCCTCGTTTCTTATAAATATCATTATGTTCTATTTTCCACATTCAGATTATCTCCCCTCTTTTCATTTCCTGCAATTGTTTATTACACTTTTCTTTTGTCATGCTCATTTTTTTCTGTTTTCCCTTAATTCTGATATTAATTTTTCGTTCTTCATTCTTTTTTCTTTTTTTCATTTACTCACGCTCATCTCAAACCCTTCCTTCTAGTTGCTATCACCACATCTCACTTTATTCATCCACTTAACGAAAACGTCTTCTATTTCTTCCTATCATTTACACTTTTGACGAAATTAAACGGAAGAGAACCGAAGCTAAAAATTGTCACCAATTAATTCTTTGCGAAATGACCGAGACACATTTTCCCGCTCGGAGAGCGAATAGAAAAAAAAAAATCAAGAATAATTTCATTTGCAAGCGGCATCAACTATCTAAATGGCACTAAATTCTAATTGCGTCAGATTTATACAAGCGAATTAATTTAATTAACTTAATTAAAATAGCAATTAACGAAATCAGAAATTGCATTTGGGACTAACCTCACAATCTCTTAGTAACACCCAATTAACTGTCACCTCAAAACGTATCAACTCATTCCTTATCTGGAATAAAAATCACTTTATCACAGTTATGATGCATGCATGAAATATTATTCCTTTTTATTTTCTTTATAGAATACCGAGCGTAAAAATTTCAAATAGTCATGTTGGATATTAAAAAAATTACATATTTGTCTTCTATAAAGATGAATATTGAATTTTGTTTTATTGCTGGTGTCTAAATAGCTGTGTTACTAAGCGTACTTTGATCTGGCACAAGGCCACAATTATGGGAGGTAAAGTGAGGATCGAGCTCACTAATCAGTCGTAATTGATCTAGCGATATAAGTTTGATAACCATTACACGACGTCGAAGTACCTAGAGTAATGGCGTCAGCCAGTAAAGCGTCCCGATAATCATGAATGTGTTTAAACTTTGCTGAATATATGTATTTCTAGAGATGTCCGTATGATTTAGATATAATACACACACACCAACACACACACACACACACACACACACACACACATATATATATATATATATATATATATATATATATATTACTTATAGTGGATACTTGTGATTGAAATAGTTATCACATTTTATTTTTACATTAAAGAGTGTGTATTACATCACGTGGCGGGCGTATCTGTGGAATCCTAATAAAGAATGTGTCCCATCCAGCAGGGATCGAACCTTTGTAAAAGAATGTACCGTTTGGTCGGGCGTGTTTCACCGCTCGGCTACAAAGAGCCTTAAAAATCTATTTAAAGTTCTATTTTCCTATTTCAAATACGAATATCCACTATGATAAAGTTAGACGTAATAAAAATGTCGGATTTGAAATAAATCAATTCTTTAGAAATTGGCATTTTATATATATATATATATATATATATATATATATATATATATATGGAAAGAGAGAGAGATACAGAGAGTTATTTAATTACAATATTTAATCTTTTTTTTGTATTTGGGGTTACAAAGTATGTGCCCATTTTCGGTAGTAGCAAAAATATGGTTCGCCTAAATTTGACACTAAGCATTTGCTCAAATATGATGACACTTTTTTTGGAGTAATCACTCAACAGAAAATTAATTAAACGATCCCGCCGACTGAGCGGCACAAAGAAAAGATAGATATATATATATATATATATATATATATATATATATATATATATATATATGCATGGTGAGTGGTCGTCATTCTAAACCATTAAATAGCATGCAATTTGTTCATCAATTTCCGTATTGTTCTTGCCATTCCTTAGAGTTTTATTTCTGAAAACTGTAAAGATTATTGTAGAAAGTAATAAACACTATATATATATATATATATATATATATATATATATATATATATATATATATATATATATATATATATTAAATGCACTTTCATTATTGCCGTGACCGAACTGCTTAGGAGAATCTCCGACTGACGCCGTGATATAGCGAAAAAGCCTGTCTGTGGATGACAATATATATGCTCTTAAAAAATTTATTTCGGTTGAGCTCTCTGGAGAGGAAATGTGAGTTTGTAAACATTGACTATTACTGCTAATAATCCAAGACTCTTCTGTAAAAGGAATCTAATTCTCTCGGTCACTATGTGTTTATCTAAAAATAAATCTGCTTAAATTAACCTTCACACTGCCATGCGCCAAAATGTAGGGGTAGAATCTCCGATTGACACCATTTCAGCCGGGTTTCGATCCTAGCTAGAGGCAACTGAAAGTCTCTCCACACTAAAGGACTATGATACGACGAAACAGTCTTTCTGTTGATGACAATATATATATATATAATAATAAATATTATATATTTATTTATTCTTTTCAGTTTTCTATGTTTTTTTAATGTAGTAAAAAATTTGTGGGGATTTGCTTAGTTCACTTAATTAATAGTTTGTTTTGGAAGATAATTAAAGCTATTTATTTGTCCAATTTTTAGATTCATTGCTGTAGTCTATTCTATTGTTTTGTCGGACGGAGGTGCAGCTTTTAATTTGTTTTCATTTATTTGGATTGATTATTTTTACTTGGTTTTGCTTATTTGTTTTATTTTTATTTGTTCTAACGGTTATTTTAGTGGGGGCGGTTTGTTAATTTGTTCATTTATTTTTTTGGATTATCTTCTTTTTGGTGACTTCTTAATTTTATCGGTCTGGAGAAGGTGAACCCAGCGTGTAGAAAATTTGAAAAGTGCTTGAAAACCATAGCACGTGTTGACCCAAATCTTGTGAGTGAAATTGGGTAGACGAAACCATCGATGAATGTATTAGCACGAAGTCACAAAACATCATGACGTAGGGTTTGAGTGTTCTGGCCTTGTTCAGATTGTTGATCATGTTAGATAAAACGTCTATCTCCTAGAAACTGTAACTAATGTCGTCTCAGCATAGTTGATGTATCAACCACCGGTGGGCACTCTGGGTGTTGAACAAACATAAAATGCACTTGAGCAAGCATCTGCAAATGTGATTAGCTTGCGCCCTAAGAGAATGATATCCTCGAATCCGAGTGTCTAGCCATTAACACACATATATATATATATATATATATATATATATATATATATATATATATATATATATATATATATATAAGATAGATGGTAAACACTTTCCAATTTACCATGCATTTTCTCCAATACACACACACACACACACACATATATATATATATATATATATATATATATATATATATATATATATATATATATATATATATATATCACGACAAGATCAGGAACACATACGGCTGCGCCATTGCTGAGCACCTTATAAACAATCCAAGTTCTGCCACAAATTTCAGCATTGACTCATTTTCCATCCTAGTCATGCTCATTGTGTGTTACACTTAAAGGTATTGGAAACGATCTATGTCAGATCCAGACAGCCCTCCCTCTGTAAACAGAGAGAATGCCTGTTAGGGCTTGACATTATTTCCATCTGATCATTCCACCTTTATTTGATCACATTCTTCTCATGTTTTTATATTTAGACTTCCCTCGATTTCAGCTCCGTTGAGTGAGGGCGAAACCAGTCGGCTGGTCATTTTTTTTTATCATGAATGGTAAAGCACGTCTTGCCGTTTTTATTTCCATAATAAAAGTTTGTAACCCAAAGAAAATAATGATATGTGTGTGTGTGTGTGTGTGTGTGTGTGTGTGTGTGTGTGTGTGTGTGTGTGTGTGTGTTATTTATCTTATTTACATTTGGACAATTGTACTGAATTTTATTGCTATTATTACAACGTTTCAGCCACTATGTTCTCCGCCCTGCATTATGTGTATATCGATCCCTGGACCGAAAACAATTGACCAGCACTAAAATGAGATGTTTCTAGACATGAGAAGTGGAACATGGACATTCTATTCCAGTAGATTAAATAAAGTGTTCAGTTAGTAATTCCCCGTAGTTTACCGAGATCGATATGAACCTGATGAAGGCCAGATGGCTCAACGGCCGAAACATTGTGGCAACTTACATCAAATCTAATAAAACGTAAAAACACATTTACAAAGCGTGAATTATGTTTGAGAAACTTGATTAAGTATACGAAGATAAGATAATAACTTCTTGCGAAAAATATTGGTTGTACTCCGGATTTATCAGCAGTTAATCTTCATGATGTTTTTTGCATAAAAAGCAATCGTTAAGTTCCAGTACAGCTGGTTGAATGTTTCTTGCAGATTAAATGCGCATCTACATGTAATCTTGTTGCCAACAGGAATGCTAAGAATCACGCTCTATAAATCCATCGGTAATTTGATTTATTTGGAATCATTCAGCTCAGGAAAAATTTAACATAGCTCACATCTACATCCGACAGCAAGGCCTCTGGTCGGGAGATTGGAGATTTTGAGGAGTTTGGAATCTCCTCTTAATTTCTGTTGTTCCCAGGTCCATCTTGACCCGGAGTGGTGGCACCTGCTAGGGTCCTAGTTATGGCGATATATTTAACCCCCAAACAAAAATCAACAGAATATTTTTTATTGTAACATTACCAACAATACATTTCATAGTACAGTCTCTAACAATACATTTTTATGGTAAAATCACCAGCAGTATATTTTTATAAAATAATTACTAACAATATATTTGTTGTGAAATTACCAGTAATACATTTATTTAAATTATTAACAATACATTTTATCATCTACAAACTATACATCTAAAAAATATGTTTACACTGAAAGTATATATGATGTTGAAAATATTAATTTAAAAAATAGAACATGCAACCCACAAAGCACCGTCAAAGTCATTATGTCCACACAAACTTGGATATGCATAAAAGTTGAGTATCATCTACCATGTATTTATTTAATTATGATAGTGGAATCACATATATTTTTATTACTTCAATGCGCCCAAGAGTATTAAATTTCGGGAATAAATGACCCATAAGGAGTTGATATGCCGCTAAACAACTCAATTAACTAACTACATTACACACAAAATATTATTCATATAAAGAAATTTGTATGTCTTTTTTCTGTAGTCCACCATAGTTTTTCTCCGATTTCATTTCCTTGTCTCTCAAATGCTATGACTTTTGATCGACTTCTCCATGAAGATGAAATTTTTCTAGACTTGGTGTCATACAAGGATGTTTCAAATTTTTTTTACAACGTAGTGACCGCTGCAGACGAGGATGGCAATTAATCCCAGTTTACTAATTCTAATTTCTACGCCAGTAAGAGATACGCTACACGCATATCATTTGACGGTAGAAATATTACGTAAAAACTTATCAATTTATTGCTAATCATTTGAAGAAATTATTTTTCTTCACAAAATCTGCTGATAATTGTTACCGTTTGTCTCCCCATAACTCTGTTAGCTCAAATGATTTGTTTGCTATGAATTTCAAATGAATTCTAACGAACATTTCTGTGTAAGTGTTCTACCAGTCACGATGAATGTTTCTATTCTCAAAGAGTCCTTAAGATTTCAATGTCTAATCGGTCTCAATTTCACTCCAGTAGAACTCATATATACGATCTATCCCTGGAGAAAAATTATCAGTTCATACTAACAGGCCTAATAGTAATTCTTCTGTGGATTTTACAACCGTCCGTTTAAAACAAAAATGCAGTTTTCCTTTCCGGAAATGCTCAAATCTAAATTTCAGCCATGATTAAGTTTAGAATCGTTAAGGCGGTCTTGTTGCGGGATGACAATTTCCATTTTATTACTTCCTTCCTACAAACAGAACATCGCAGCAGTTTTGCTACTCTATCACCATGTCTAGCCCAAATACTCTGATGTGCCACATTCTTTAGTTTTATCAATCCAAATCATTACAACACGAAAACGCCATGCATCCTCCACGGATTCGAATCAGTTATATTTCCGTTGTATTTAAAATAAATGGAATAAATTTCCCTCAGATTTTTCCAAAAACTGACTTTTAGGCAAGGCTCCAGCATAGATACTCACTTGAACCCTACAAATTTACCATTTTGCTTTAATTTGACAATGATAAAATCAAGATCCAATTGTTGTCTATCATCCTTATCCTCATAATTTTCACTTCTTGCAACCTTCTCTTTTATTCATATCACGCTCATTATTCAGTAATCCTCTACTCTGAGAGAACCTTGTGCCTTGGATTGAGTGAATCTATTAATGAGCATGAATTACAGTTTGAAGAGCGGCAAACACAGTGCATCGAAATTATAAATAATTTTAATATGTTTGTGCTCAACTGTCAGATTTTTTTATTGCATGTGAAAATATGTTAATGCAGAAAGATAATTGTGAATACGCAGTTTATGTGACCCTGACACATGAAATCAGTATTAATTAAGTCTATTGTGTGATTATCCTTATCAACAATGAATAAACTGTTTTTCCTATTATGTTTTGAATTGCTTCTTAAATATGATCCAGTGAATATTGTGTTTATCAATGTCATTGCTATTACTCATGTTTGCTGATATTATCATTAGTAGTAGTAGTAGCATCGTTGATGTTATTATTGTCGTTGTTCTTATATTTTAGTGTTCTAACCTCAAATATCTGGTGGGGCTTGAAGATGATTAAGTGACAGTAAGTCTCCTGAAATATCCTGGCCACTTTTCACTATCGCAGTGGACCTTAGCAGAACCTGTGTCATCTCTAACCTTCTTCGGATTTCCAACGTAATATCGATTCTGTTATTTGGGTCACTGTTCAAAGTGCTTACCCTCTTTTTCGGAAGGGCTTGAAATATTCCGACTGTATTCTATGCAGAGGAGTAAGTATAAACATACAACGGGGCCATCTCTTTCACCGACTGGACAAATCAATCTCCAAATGGTGTTTCGTTTCTCGTTCGCGCCGCTGTGTACACAAATTAGAAACGGAAGATGAATTTTACGTCGAGAAATAAAGGCTCGAATCCAGTTCCCAACAATGTTGGTGTCTATTTCAATTCGATTACCTGGTCGGAACTAGTATTCTCTCTGGTAGTAGGTAAATGGGACATAGGTCCCTTCGACTCTTACTTCAGCCGAACGGCTCCTACCAATGTTACTTGTTGGACGGACGCCTCCACTCCCTGTGTAGCCCTAGCCGAGACTCTACTGATACAGGCTCCCCGCGGAAACATTTTGTTTTCTATGAAGTTTCACTTTACCCACTTTTGCCATTATTTTTTATTTTCAATCTCTTCGCTCAAAAGGGTTGCCACTTTGAACCCTAGACTTCAAAGACTATCTTTCAGCCATTAAAAATAGCTGACACCGAAAACATCATTTAGGACCCACTTGGCTTTATGGGTGATTCAGTCGGTCGTATGGGAGAACTAATGTGCTTGACATACTTGACACCTACCGTAAAAGTGTACACCTTTCGGTTGGATATTTGCACAGTCGGAAATAAACTTGGTCAATATCATTTTTTGATTCGATCTATGTCTACCGTAATGATTGTAGTACAGTTTATTTTTTCCTACATAATTATGAGTTCAGTATGATTTATGTTCTACAAGAATTTATTTGGTCGAGCTAACTCAGACATTCATGAGTCTATCACGCCAATCATCACGGGTGTTCTTCAAAATCCGAAGGTTATTAGGGTGGCATTCTGTGTCATAATAGTACCTGGTCAATATAAGTGGTTGCTGGGTGACAACCCCGTTTTGCACCATGTCTAGGTGTCCAGATCAGTAGATAACTCTCAAGATCTTGTTTGTTCGCCAGCAGTGTCCTGCAAAGCGCATTATGCGTTCGTGTAGAAATGTAATAACATCAGGAATGATTCCATAGATCCATGATTTGATTGTATATTGTCTTCAAGAGATGTTAAGCACAGTCTCAGCATCCGAGTCTAAGCTCCATTAATCTTAGACATTAGGGTTTTAGAGTACCGCTGTCTATTCCGCATTCTTTAGTACCCAATGAGTCGATATGGCGTTAAATTAATAAACAAAACTGAGCTCCTTCTATTGTGGACATGAAACTTGGCATTATATCCAACTAGCTCAGCACCCGTGCGAGATCCTGCTATTTTTCCGATTCTCTCTAAGTACTACATTCCTTACAGCCACCACTCACCCTCTTGTAGGCCTCTTTTCATATTTATCAGAACCAGTCTTCGCTGTGCTTGGTAAATTATAAGTTATTATCTCCAGCGGTAATTGGCTTGTCCTGATAACTTTTTTCCAACTTGTCTACATTTCCTCTTTATTTATTTTTTTTTTAATCTTTGGCTTACTGTTTCATTTTTGTTCGGAGAGGCAGCATCTACTTCTTTTATCAATCATCGACGATGTTTCTTCTGACACACGGAGAAAAACATCATTGTAGTAAAATCTCCCCCAAGAGCACAACCTTACAGCAACAATAAGAATTTAATCACGGTAGTAGATTGGCAGATAGGTCCCATAATTGCTTGATGTAACCTTAAGTTTTATGCTAACAATTTTTTCTCGCGCACTTCCCAATTGTGGAACTCTCTGCCAGCTTTTCTGTCAGCTGTTTCATTAAGACGGATTATATTTCAGGGTGTTTCATTAAGACGGATTATATTTCAGGGTGTTTCATTAAGACGGATTATATTTTAGGGTGTTTCATTAAGACCAATTAAAGGAATCAGTAAATAAATAAGTTTTATTGGTAAAAATTAATTTATTTCTCGATTGGTTCATGTGATTTACGTCATGGCAATTATGTGTGAAAAATAATATCGCCCAATTGTCCACCAAATCTGAAAGAAAAAGAAAAAAAAATCATTAGACGCTTAAACTTAATTCACATTTAAAATCGATCCAACTTATTGGAACATACTTTTCGAGAATAAGACATTTAAATGCCACATAAATTATTTTCTGGATTCTTGTATCTTTTGCTTTAACTTTCAGTAATCCCTTCCGTCTTAATGACTTAAACGTCCTGCTTTCGTTGAAACAATTAAAATAATAATAATAATAATAATAATAATAATAATAATAACCATTACACTCGACTAATCATAAACCTAAAACTAGGCATTATCCTAAAACTATCACTAAAACTAACCATAAAACCTAATTAAAACTAACAATAATCGTAACCATAATCAACACACTATTCACAACACTAAGCATAGCATTAAACGTGAACATTAAACTAATTGTAAATATAACTCTATTCTGTTCAACTAAATGGAAGCCCTATGTGCCACTCATATTAAAGCGTTACTTCAAGGGATATTATAAGTGTGTACATAGAGGGAGAATGGGTTTCCTATTATGAGGATATATATGATATATAACGGTTGTCCGTCAAATTCTTCATTTTGGCTAACAGGGAAGCATCTGCTTGGGAGTCCGTCCCATACTGCAACAGTTATGAGGAAGGAGTGGAAATATCTCTTTACTAATGGAATTTGAAGGCAATAAGCATGAGTCAACTCAGTGCACGTGGTATGTCAGGGCAGGGCAGCACTGCTGGAACAAATGAATGGAATTAATCTGAACAACTGCCATGAGAATAACGGTAAAGCAACTATATACTAAAAATATTGCGCTAGTAGGGAACAGCGGATGAAGGATGGAAAACAATTCATCACCCTCGATAACTATTTTGAGGCTAGAAAGTGAGGATTTGGCAGCAATATTCCATTTTTCGTATGGCAGGAAAAGTTAAATAATTTCTAGTAGAGAGAGTATATCCATAATCCTATATATAAAGTGGCTCTAAAATGAACAATTACCATTCTCATAAACAAAAGTAAAACATTAAAATTTCCCTAATCCTAATAATAAATGAAACTTCGAACCTAACATTAACAAAAATTATTACCTAATTCTAACCCTAATCATAAAACTAGACTAATATACAGAAAACCTTAATAGTAACCATATAAGTAAAAATAATCCTGTTATAATTTATAATCCTAAGCATAAATATTAACACTAAATCTCACCCTAATAATTAGCCCTGACACTAATCCTAACATCAACTGTAGTTTCAACAAGAATTAACTCTAAATAAATATAAATACTAATTAAATATCAGTTAATCCTAAATATAACAGATGCCATAATACTACCCTAACCTTAACCTTAATTTTAAACATATCTAATCATAATTTCGAAACCAATCCATAAACCTAACACTTGCTAATACACTAATATCTAACCATGAACCCAACACAAAATTAAAAATCTAACACTAACTACATTCTTAATCAAACTTACCCTGATAAATTAGAAATATTGCGTTCTTAAGAACAGCGCATTTCTGATTTGAATATCGACAGAAGAATGAAGCAAAACTCTACTGATAAAATTAACATCCCTGATCATAACTACGGATGATTGAAATTGCGATTTGAACAGTTTTCCCATTAATTCCGTTCCTATGTGGTACGACTTTTACACAAACCGAAAATATATAATAAAACATTTCAAAAATATTGAGGTGTTTTTTTCTTTTTAATTTTTCTGCATTATATAATATTGGCTGGCATCAGAAACAATGGCAACACTCGCAAAACTAAGAACTCTCTGTAAAGACAAGAACATTTGCCTTAAATCAAAGATCAGCTTGTTGCGTGCATTGGTTTTCTTAATCTTTTGATACGCCTGCGAATCTTGGACATTAACTGCAAAATTACAGCGAAGAATCCAAGCATTAGAAATGAGATGCTACAGAAACACCGTAGTCATCTTCTACGAAGAACACATCAAAAATGACCGCACGAGGCACAATCCGATAAGAAGGAGGCCCATTGCAAAAAAAAAAAAATGTTATATGCACCATCAAGAAGAGAAAGTTGAAATGGTATGGACACGCCATAATAATTATTCGACTGCCATTCTACAAGTTTAGGTAAAAAACAGTAAATGCAGGCAGAGGAAAAATGGACTGACAAAATCACTGAATGAAGATCATTCACAAAGACTCAAACATTGGCACGCAAACGAAACATGTAAACGGGGATAGAGTTGTGCTCATCTACGCAGTGATTCTACGACTATGCTCGGTTGGGGATCTGATGATGATGATGACAGATTTCCAAATACATCCATTTGTTAGAATTGCTAGCTAATAAGTAAGTTAAGTTGAATGTAAGACCCAAAATACCATGAAATCATCTCCCTTGCAGACAGATTATAATTCGGAACCACTTCTCTTGGACGGAATACGAACGTATATTATATATATATATATATATATATATATATATATATATATATTTATATATAAATGCAGTCTAAAGCTCAGCTAATCAAATGGAGGTTTCCTCTAAAATGGTGGATGCATGTCCAAAGTCTGCCAGGAATGTTTGTTTGATTTTGTTTATGGATTCAACTAAATATATTTTGGACGCAAGTGCATGCATTCAATTATAGAGAAACTGTATTGTTGGTCATTTTACTATTTGTTTGTCTATTATTATATAAAAATGTATTACTGGTATTTTTACTATAAGAACATATTTTTTAATACTTTCATAGTGGTTTTGTTTGGAGAGGTCCAGTATTTGCCCATAGCCATTAAATTCCTTACTTTCTCCTGTTCAAAGGCCTTGATGCCGGATCTAGTCTATCGTTACACCCAGGACTGCCCTGCCGGGGAGCATTTATTGCTTATTAAGCCTCTTGCCTGCGCAAGCTTGTAGACGTAATTCCCAGTTTAAAAAATACACAAACATGAGTACACATTAGAATAATATTTACAGTAATTATCGATAGTTATATGAATTAAAAATTGTGTGGAAAATGGAATCTGACCTAATATATTGCGGTCTTGTTTTCACTGGAAAAGGCAGGGATCAATTTGTTTCATTTCCTCACCTACTTGAGCTATATCCTAAACACATGACTCTTGAAATGTGCTCGCAAAGCATTTTAAGTATTTTAAAATCCAAACGGGATGTCACTTATATCATCATATTTCCCAAGAAAGTATGGCATTTCACAGATAATCAAGAATCCGGGGTAAGCAATGATTTCTTGTGTTCCGAAGGGCCATAGCATTTTTTAAAGATATAACAATAAGCTAATACATTTTTTCCATTAAATGACAGTAGATTTTCGAATAAGATCTTTTGTTTCTTGGAAAAATGGGCGACATGTCGCGTTCTCTATCTCCCTTCGGAATAATAGGCAATGGATGTAAAGCGTTACATCCTGTCAGGAAGTCGTTTTGCCTATATTAGAAGATAGCAAAAATATGGCTCCCGACTATTAAAATTGCTTACTATTATAACGGGAGCGAGAAGGGAAGAAAGATTTCATCATCCATTTGTATTTTCACAGTTATTAGCATTATTACATCCCTGATATAATAACTCCGTAGTTCACGGATGCAACGGAATGATTGAAAGGAAAAAGAAAGAGAAACCTACTTTGTTCTGAGAGAGACTTTTATATTCTTAAGATATACAGATAACTATATATAAATACATACGTTTGTTTCACGCGTACTGAATAGTAAATAAGTTAAAACGTACACTGCAATGCAGAGAAACAAAAAAGAAGTGTTTTATATATAATATAGGATACTCTTGTGTCTGGAGAAGCCATGTTTAGGACGCCAGATTCAGACGGACCGGATTCATCTAAATTTTCATGCGAGGACATATTCCCCGAACAGGAAAAAGGGAGTTTTGAGTTGTCCTAAATTGAAGAATGCAAGCTGTAGTTTAATTTCCTATCTGGAAAAGATATATTCACAAACGGAAACGGCATCATGGACTTGTAAGCAGCTGTGGAGGCAGATTTAGTGTCTATCCGAGTCATGGAGTGGGTGACTAAATGAAGCAACATCTAGGTTCGGCTACTATAAACCGACTGACATTGACTGTCGTTTTCGTCACTGCATGGAGTGACGTCACTAAGGGAGATAATCGCCTTCTGTATCCATACATCTTCATTAAACAGTACAATCACAACGCTTTGTCGCAATATATATATATATATATATATATATATATATATAATATATATTAAAAAGATTGTTGTTATTAAATAACCTCTCTCTCTCTATATATATATATATATATATCTATCTATATATATATATATATATATATATATATATATATATATATATATATATATATATATATATATATATATATATATATATATATATATATATATATATATATATATATATATATATATATATATATATATATATATATATATATATATATATATATATATGCCAATTTCTAAGGAATTAATGTATATTTTCAAGTCCGACATTTTTATTACGTCTAACGTTATTATAGTGGATATTCCTTTTCGAAATAGGAAATGGGAAATGGGGCTTTGCCGATTTTTAAGGCTCTTTGTAGCCGAACGGTGAGACACGCCCGATTAAACGGTGCATTCTTTTACAAACGTTCGATCCCTACCGGAGGGGACATATTCTTTATTAGGATTCCACAGATACACCCGCCACGTGATGTAAGACGCACTTTTTAATGTAAAAATAAAGTGGGATATATATTTCAATCACAAATATCCACTTTAAGAAGCAATATATATATACACATATATATATATGTGTGTGTGTGTGTGTGACCAATTAAGATTAAGTGTTGCTTGTCATCACACAAAAAACGACTAGTTTTTATACAGATGACTTATTATTATGATTAGTTTATATATGATCTAACGCTTTGTTATCGGTCCGTAAGTGATTCTTAATGCCAGCTTTACATTTATAACTTCTCTTACCCACGTGGCAAACGTAAAGTTTTACCTATGTTACCTATGTCTTACTTATGTCGGAAACTCTCCTGTCCCTGTGGTCCATTGTGTGACATTTGGATTCCGCAACAGTCTTTTATACCTTGTCACCAAACTGGCACAAGTAACCTGCAGTTCTTTCTGGTATGGTTGCATTCACAGGAGTTTGCAGCTGATCTCTCTCGTATATCTCAAATGAGTGCCTAAACGTGAGACTACAACTGATTGCGACCGACAGATGTTAAATCGATCTTGTCGTAAGCCGGCCTGTAATTAATTTTGCAGTCATTTTTATCTTTCTTTACGCATTAGCGTATATTTTCTGTATAAATTTGCAGTTTATTTACGTTTGATACCATTTGTACATCTCTCTGCACATTGTATTCCACTTTCCACTTTTAATCACCATCATCTTTGTCTAAAGATCAAATAGGTTTTATTTCATTCTTGGCAGGTTTTGTAATAGACAATGTCAATTTCCTCTTGGCTCACATCTTGGGAATTTCTTAAGAAAAATTGCAAATATATAAACGGAATCGGGGGAAAGTGTCTTGTACCGAGGTTGTTCTAACACTGAGCTGGAAGTAGACGAGGGAATGCTAGCGCTGCCGGGAGCTGGGTCAGAAAATGCCGCACACTATATTGGGAAGCCCTTACACTGTTCGATGCCAAGCACTCGTGTCCAGAAAACTAGACATAACAGTTTGCGGTCTGCAATTGTAATATTAATGTCGAAAAGTCGTAAGATGCATAGGTAATAAGACGACAATGACACACACACGCACGTACGCACACACGCACACACGCACACAAGAGAGGACAGTGATTTTTTAAAAAATTAAATCCAAAGAACGATGAATTGTTAATCTGTCTGTTCTTTCTCTTTATTTAGATATTTCGCTTCCACTGTGATATTTATTTTTTAAATGACTATGGAAAAAATTTCTGAATCTCTCTAAAGAACATTTCAACATTCCCAACACAAACAGACGGGATTATTCAGTTAAACTGATTCATAAAACGGAGTATTTAATTAGGAGAATGAGATGAAAAGCTCATTTCTTTCTTCATAATTATAACTTTCCCAAAGAACCTGAAATATATGAATTTAAAAGCATAAAGCTGCACCTTTTATTGAAAGTTTGTTTGGATTTGAGAATGATTTACAGGATATAGTTAGCAATATCTCCTTTCAAGATGAAAATATCACTTCCATGAATACCTTGGCCATGTTTTAATGTTGGTAAAGTCGGATAAAACTGCAAATTTTTATAAAATAACTGCAGAGGATTATAATACTCTAATTAGAAAAAAATTAAGAAAAACTATAGAAAAGCAAATAACTTAATTTGGTAGACACTATTAATGCAATAATAAAAATATCACTGATAAACTAAAAATTAATGACAGAGTAAATTCTGTACAAAGGAAACTTCCATAAGCATCAAGGACCATAAACCTGATTTGAAACAAATCATACCACTAGGATCATAAACCCTACTAGGCCTGAGATTGGTAAAATAAGTAAAATCATCCTCGAAAGAGTAAACAAACAAATTAAGTTTCACATTGGACTAACACAATGTATCAACAACACCAATGTCACTAATTGTTTTCTAATATAAAAGATAAAACCAATTGTTCTTTAATCCAATTTACCACTGTGTATTCTGATCTATCAAAGGATGAATGCAATATTATTATGAACGCAAAAAAACCCAGTCCTTATCCGTAACAAGGAATAGTGGATGAAGAATAATTTGGAGGACTGTTTTGACATTACAGTAGGATCGTTGGATTCTGCGACGTCTTCCGATCTTGTTGGATTGTTCATTTTATACAATCTTCCCACTATGACATCAGTACAGAAGATACAGGATTATATAGGGATGATGGCCTTATGGCTGTGAGGAATTCTACTAATTTCAAAACTGACAAAATTAGAAAATTAATACACAGAGAATTTAAAAGCCTTAATCTAAAAGATACAATCAATACAAATTTTAAAAAATGAACTTCTCGATGTAACACTATAGTCAAAAATATATACCAACCATACAGGAAACCAAATACTAATCCATTATATATCCACCCGAAGTCTAATCAATCTCCATCTATAATAAAACACATACCCTCATCCATAGAATATATAATTAGTATTAAATCTGTCAACTAAGATATATTTAATAAACATCACAATTTTTATAACAATGCTTTTAAAATAGTGGCTATAAATGCCCCGATATTAAATACACAAAACATAATGATAGTCCGAAAAAATAGAAATAGAAAACTCATTTGGTATCCACCCCCCACTTAAGAAAATGGTTAGCACTAAGTTAGGGCAAAGGTCTCACCCTTTAAATGAGAAACATTTCCCAAGTAATAATCATGTAAACAAGATTTTCAATAAAAATACGCGTATGTTATAATTGTACTGATAATCTAGAAAAAATTATTAAAAAACATAATGATGAAATTTAAAATAAAAACTCAAACCTAAGTAACAATAATGGCTCCAAAACAGAAATCAATAATATTGATAATAAATTATGTAATTGTAGAAATCTTATAAATTGTCCATTGCATAATTATTGTGAGACCGGAACTACCTACACAATAGACTCTTCCAGGTCTATATTAAGTATGCGACCCAACACTCTAGACACAAGTCACAGAGTCAGAGAGACAGTGAGAGCCGCGTACGACTACCAGTATTGGACACTAACATATAGTAAGTTCCGCTTACACTATCTCTGTAACCTGTTGTTAATATATCTTTCTTACATCTAATCCGTGTTCCGTGTTTTCCTTCTGTGGTCCCAACTTTGGCCCCACATCAATAATAGATGTCTAACAGAATCTATAGTTCACCACTGCACCATTGTATCTACTGAAAACCCAGCTGTTAAGAAAGGTGTTATCAGCATATCTCTTCTTTTAACAGCAATCCGTACCGAAACCGAACATCCCACTTTAAAAGATTTTTGGCATTTAAAAGAAATCAATAAAACCGCCAACGTAAAATGCAACTGATAAAAAAACGACAATTTGTAAATTCCTTAAAAAAACGACAATTTGTAAGTCCTTAAATGACTCATGTCCCCTGGGACTACGTGAAAAGCTGCATATTATTAAGTTTCCTCAAAATATTGATCCCCGAAATCAGCGTAATGAATTAACAGTAATTTGTAGGTATTGTATAATGTTTACTGCAAAACATAGTTAATAGATTTTATAAAAAATCAATGCATTATAATTGCACATCCATTATTTTATTAATATATAATGGCCCATATAATATTTATTTCTTTCATTTTTCGACTTCAATATAGACATATTTTATTGCCATTTTAATATAATAAGTACTGAATTTTGTGTTCAATATATATATATATATATATATATATATATATATATATATATGTGTGTGTGTGTGTGTGTGTGTGTGTGTGTGAAAATATATAGAAAATAGGAAGGAACTGGTTAGGTAAATAATCCGAAGTCCCTTAGTATTTTAGTTATTATTTTTTAAAAAATAGTGCTCGATACAAAAGAAGAATAATTTTAAAGATAGATGGAGGCAGCATAAGTGTTCTTTCAATAATATAAACAAACGAAATCAGACTTCACTATCAAAATATTTTTGGCACTTGAAGGAAACAAATAAGACACCAAAAGTTAAATGGAAAATTATTGACAAGGCTAGAATATGTAAAGCTTGGGATGACCCATGCCCTTTGTGCCTCCATGAAAAAATTGCACATTATTAAACTTCTAAATAATAATAATCTATTAAATAATAGACACGAGTTAACGGTTTTTTTGTAGGCATCATCAGATTTTTGTTTTGAATTATTAGATAAAAAAAATTTATATAACTTGTTTAACAAATAGCCCAATCATCAGATTCATAGTAGGAATAATTAACTACAAACATGCATACAACATAACACACTTCATAATCCATAGCCTAAATTAGTAGTTTAAATACTTATGGATAAGATAACCCTTTATGAAGTCGTCAAAAAAACAAACGTTACGAAAGTTTTTTTTTTTATATGCACAATTCCTTTCATAATAAAAATAAAATAAAATAAATAAATAAATCTCCATAGACAAGCAAACTAGACGATGGCCAATACATCTTCCGTTTCATTTTTGACACCCCACCTTTCCCCGACTTGACACCTTGAAAGTATCTCTATACCGCTACTTATTATAAACACCCTACACTCATACCTACCCAATTTAGACAATTCACCATAGCTGTTACCATGGGGATTTTGATTTCAATTTTAAAACAAGTAAATTTCAGATATACGTTATTCCAACAAAAAACGTTCGCTTGAAGATGGAACGGAGCCCATTTTACTTTCAACTCAATTTAATTTAAAGGATTATATTGAAGTCTTCGGCTCTTGTTTTGAAAATATGAGACCTCTTATGTAGCGATTTGGAATTATATTTTTAAATAAATAATTATATATATATATATATATATATATATATATGAGTCATTTAAACTATTTACATTATTCGTATTATTGTCCTCATTGTTCTTCAGCTGGTTGAAATGTCGAACTGCACCGTTGAACCCTTTATTTGTCTCACTGGGGTAGACTAATGTTTTAATGGATGTCAGTTATCTCCTGCCTTAAACGTGTATTGAACTGTATTGAACTCACACTCTTTGGGTCCTGTCACTGGATCTTACCAACGCCTTTATCCACTGTGCCATATGTCCTTGAGGACATCTTGGTATGAATTTCTGGGTATTATAAATCTAATGTCTTAAGCAACCATTTTTTACCAGTGCTTATATTGCAATTTTTGCTGTTAACATTACATGTTTTTACCAGAGCTCATATACGCCGATTGTTAGTTGCTTAGGCTCTGTGTGCCACCCTCTGAGTCGCTTCCTTGTAAATATAATTGACCCATTCATCGGAAAGTCTCCTTCATATGTCCGGAGCTCCGCCCACTTCGTGTAAATAATCCAAGATGCTCCCATCCTATCCAACCAGATGGTGAGCTTGGACGTGGTGAGTTTGTTTACCAAGGTACCCAAGGAAGAGTCACTCTCAGTAGTCAGAGACAGATTGGCACCTGACTCATCCATAGAAGAACGGACCAGTATTCCAATAGATAATCTGATGGAGATGTTGACTTTCTGTACACAAACAACACACTTCGGAATGGGATGACACGTATATCGACAGGATGAGGACTTAGCAATGGGCTCGCCATTATCACCAGCAATGGCGAATATATACATGGAATACTTTGAGGAAATGACATTAGAATCTATATCTCTAAAGCCAATTCTATGGTTAAGGTACGTAGATGACACCTTCATACACTAGCCACACAAGGAAGATGTTCAGGTTCTACTTGACCATGTGAACTCAATAAGACCTTCAATACAGTTCACGATGGAGAAAGAGAGTAACATCACACTCCCATTCCTGGAACAGAGTAAGGGTTCAAGACATCCGTATACCGCAAACCGACATTCACTAGAGAGTATCTCAATTTCAACTAGCACCATCCATACAGCGTAAAGAAAGGGATCGTCCGTTGCTTACAAAACCGAGCAAAAGTCATAGGTAGCGACCCAGAGACATTAGATAAAAAATTGGTTAGTAAAAGTAGTACCCTAGAACGTAGCAACTACCCTGGGTACATGGCAGCAGCCCCCCAAAAAACTGGGATAAGCAGGTACAAGAGAAGGACAACAAAACTCAGAGAACAGTCTGCCTGCCTTATGTGAAGGGGTTATCAGTGAAAATATAAAGGATCTGCGGTCC
Source organism: Acanthosepion pharaonis (assembly GCA_903632075.3). Taxonomy (NCBI): domain Eukaryota; kingdom Metazoa; phylum Mollusca; class Cephalopoda; order Sepiida; family Sepiidae; genus Acanthosepion; species Acanthosepion pharaonis. Next base: position 1,027,079 of record CAHIKZ030005036.1, on the reverse strand, counting down.
ATATAACATCAGGATAACCTTCAAAAGCTGGACGACACTTAGCAGATAACTCGCCTGAGTAAGACCCCCCATAGAGGAGAACATGACTAAAGACAGTGTGTACGCTATCCCGTGCAGCTGCGGAAAGAAATATAAAGGGGAGACATCCCCCTTAAGGAAAGGCTTCAAGAACACCAGAAAGCTGTAACACAAGGGGAAGCGGAAAATCAGGCGTGGCTGACAAAATATGGAGAGAAAAGGGAGCTCACCTCCCTCTGTAGGATCAGGTTGAGAACATAGACGAAGAATACTATTGAAAAATTCGTAAACTTAAGGAATCAGCACATATGCTAGGCCACAAAAATCTCCTGAGCTGACCAAGCATAGAAATGAATACAATATGGGAGCCAGTAATAAGAAGTGCCAGAGAAAAGCGATAATAACAACAAAAATTGCAATATGAACTTTGGTAAAAACATGAGTAATAATAGCAAAAATTGCAATAAGAGCACTGGTAAAAAATGATGCTGAAGACATTAGGTTTATAATACCCAAAAATCCATACACAAAGGACACATGGCACAGTGGATAAAGGCGTTGGTTATATCCAGTGATAGAATCCAAAGAGTGTGAGTTTAATACCCGGTTAAAGCAATGGAGAACTTGGAGAGGGGAACTAACAGGAGATAACTGATAACTGACATCCATTAAAACATGGCACGTGGAACTAGAATAGTGTGCCCCAGTGAGCAAAATAAAGGGTTCAGTTCGACATTCCAACAACCTGAAGAATGCCGGAGCGTACAACGGCCGAAACGTTGTAATAAATATGGCGACAAAGATGAGGACAATAGTGCGAATAATGTAAATATTGTACATAATACTTCATCTCAGATAATAAATGATTTAATCACACTAGAAGCACCTTTAAGATAGTTCACAAGTATATAAATTAAAAAAAAAATCTTTAAAATTAACCTTTTGTTAATATATGTCTCTGGCTGTATTTCTCATTGTATCTTAAATTTATATTCGCAACCAGATATTGTTTGTGCAGACGTGTCTTAAACGCATCAATTCATATAGACATGAATATATAACCCACCTACACCTAACTTCTAACGTAATTTTTCATTTTCTATTTTGATCCGTCTTTTAATTGGTTAACCACGACATACCCACAAAGTTTTAAAATCTTATTTCCCCCATCCTTTTTAACTCTCAAATAAGCTACCAAATTGTTTTCTGATTTCACAAATAAATCATTTTCATCATGAGTTACCTAACATCGCCGGATGATGGAATAATTTTTAAGTTCCCAAACATAGAAATTTCTGTGTAGCACACACACACACACACACAAACACACACACACACACACACACACATATATATATATATATATATATATATATATATATATATATATATATATATATATATACTGAGTTTTTTTTAACAGTTCATCTTTGTTTTTCCTTAATATGAAAATGTCGTCAATATATCTGTCATATTGTGTGAGTTTGTCTAAATCTGTTTACAATAATAAAAAAAATAATGGAGTCATCATATTTGTTTATATGTATATTATTTCTTCGAACTTACAATAAAATTAATCTTATTTCTTGAATCAAAATTATTGTTGATATGAGTTTGTTTTATTTTGCTTAATTCTCAATAATACAATGTGTGGGAAGAAATCATTTTAGCTCGATGAATAATGTTTTTTTATAACGCCTCTTTTATATCTCTATGGACATTCACTTTTATAGTTAAGAGGACATGAATTTTCACTCGTGGTTTATTTAGATTTTTCCAATTACCAATATTAGCCTCTGCTAGAACATCCATGAAAAGAGATTCTATGTGTAATGTTGAATTTTTCATATATATTCTTACATTAGTCAAGTTGCTTATAAGTACTATATAACCCTGTGCTACTTCCAGCATGGTTCGATTATATTCGACTAAAACGGTTTTCCCTACCATCCGGTGCCAAACACCCAAGAAGATTAAAAGTAACTGTCAATAGATGGATTAATCATTGCATGGGATTAAAAGCCGTCTAGCACAGGCGCGGTTATCTAGCAATATCTGAGTTGGTGGACGATAGGCCTACTTGGATAGTTAGACATTTTCGACTTCGTTAAGGTAGACAAATGAAAGAAATAAATCTCTTATGTAACTGCGGCTATTAAATAACCTCCTTTCACTAAATAGCCTCCTTTCACTAAGAGATTCTAGTTTATGTTGACTGATTCTTCTTTTGGGCTACGTAAGAGGGGGCTAGATTGGCCTAGTGAAACATCTTTCTCCAGTTTAAATTGTTCATATCAATGCTTGATATAGTATGTCGTATATTGGCCTTGCAATGATATCTTGCAATGGTCATACTCGACAACCAGGTAAAAACCATTATACAATCATAATGCTTATAACTTTTTGTGCACATATATCATTCACACAATATTCTATAATATTTTTGCCAAGATAACGTCATCTTTACTTTCTGCTGTGTACGTGTGTGCAATAAATTACAATAATACTTCATACTATAAATATCAAAGTTGCATTACATTAATCATAACGGCTGTTTGTGTTATATATTTTTTTCTTTTGCTTATTGTTCATTTTCCAATCGTTCCTTCTGCTCGTATATCTCAAATATAACACCAAAGGCTAAATGCATAATCCATGACATCTTGCAGAATATGGAAGGAATTGTTCACAATACCGAGTGAGTGATCGATGGTTATATTTTTGTACAATTTGTCTTGATTGCCTCGCATTTGAATCCTGTCAAAAATTTCTGTTTTTTTTTTGTTTGTTTTTTTTCATCTTGTTCGCTTACTATGCTTCGACTAAAGCAATGTCTGTACATCAGTCTATTATTCTGGTAAACTTGAAACTTTCAGCAAAATCATAATTCTGCGTTTTCTTCCATTCGCGCGTCCGATATGCACTTCCAATACCTCAGATAACTAATGGACCAATCCGTTTTTACTGCGCGAAAAGAAGGGATAAAATGAAATAGAGAGGGTGTCAGGTTTTAGTAAAAGAAAATAAAGAAAGAAAGCGCTTTAAAGTAAAATAGAAGCCATTGTCAATTTTGAATATTTTGTTTTTAACCCGTTAGCTTTTTAACTCATTCGCCGCGTCCATAATTATGTCTTATTTCAAAAGTTGTTTTTTGCTTTTTCATATTCAAGCTTAAATATTCAATGATACAAAAGTGGAATTTTCCCCAGGTATAGTTGCGAAAATCATAAGAAAATTATTTAGTAATTAAATTAAAAATGAAGTCTCATCAACAAATTGCAGAAATAGGAAAACTATGAAAAATTCAAAGATACCGGTATTCTTTACCAATATAAACTTATTTTATTGGCTTTTCGATCACGAGGTTTTAAAACAGAGAAATCTGTAGATTTCCTCGACTGTTTAGCGTCCCATATTTCAATACATTGTTATGTTTTAGGGAACGTGGATTCGTATTTGTGGGTCGGGAACGTATCCTCCTTTGTACATAGTTTCGGTATTTAACATTCCCCTAATAAAGTGTAGAGAGACGAATTGTAATTGTATCTTAAAATTTTTTCGAGATATTAAATGAAAAGGCTTTTTAAATACTTGAATTAAAAAGCCTTTTCATTTAATATCTCGAAAAAAATTTACGAATCATAGTATCGAGTGATAAAATACTTATTTTTAACTGATGCAATAACTACAGCTGCTTCCTGAAAAGTCTTTGCGCCCCTATTTACAGGTCATAATGGATCAAGCCGACACTATTATATTAGGTTGGTGCAAAAATAATGACGTAAGAATGTCGTTTTTTGACGTTAAAAGATACGTCAAAAAACGACATTATTACGACTTTTTTTTTGCACCAACCTAATACTAACTTTTGTCGTAATACTTCTGAGTTCATGCAATTCATTTTCTTTTTATCCGTGCCTAATGTTCTCGGCTGAAACGAATAAGGGGAAAGACTATATTGAATCCATTGCTCGGCCAGTTACCAAGAAAGTTGGTTCACTGTATCGTGCGGGATATTTTTTCTACAATTTGTCCATGCTTATAATATTGCTGCCACATATAGTCCGGTACCCCAGCTGTTTACCTTGAGCACCTTGATAAAATATAGAGAAAATCAGCAATATTATTAGTCCTGGTCTGACGGCTCGACTTCAGTCACTTTCTCCCTGCCGTAAGCTTGCCTCTTTGTTTATAAATACTTTCATGGTAATTGTTCGGATGAGCTCTTCGCTATGCTACCTAGACTTTTTTTTAAAAATTTAAGTTCAGTACTAAACTGGCGTCAAGATCTCATCAATTTATAGTTAAACAGGCTAGATGTAGCCGTAAGTTCTATGCTAACAGTTCCTTTTCTCACAATGTTCGATTGTGGAACTCCCTTTCGGTTCTATGCTTTCTAGACAACTTTAATCTGTAAAAAATTAAATGCAATGTCAATCTATATCTACTGACGTCATGATCACTCTTTTCTCTTCCCGCTTATTATTAATGTCTCTGTTCCTAATTCTTCCACCCTGTAACTCCTTGTGACTTAGTGGCTTTACTGCCTTCCATGGGTTGATAGCGATTCAAAAAGTGTAAGTGCGTGTTTGAGTATGTATGTCTAATTTTTTTGAATTTACATAATTACCTCCCTTTTTTCTCTGAGATTTTCTAGTCTTTCTTTAGTTTATGATTACTTTCGTCTTTTATCACCAAACCATCTACAGCGTTACGATTAATCTTTTACTGTCTTTTCTCTTTCTTTGTTTCTAAGACTCTTTATTGAAATTATTGTTTCATCCCTGAGGTTAAACGAAAGTTTATTAGGCTATTCTTTTTCGTCTTTCTGCCTTTTACCCCATCTTCATTCAAATCGTTTGCTTTTCTTTTAACATTTACCTTGTTTTCTTCTCTATATTCTTGGTTTTTCTTCTATAATACTTAACTTAGGTGCCATTTCTTCTTCTTTGTCATGAGTAATGTAAACGGTGTTTTTTGCCTCTGTAGTTGAAAGGAAAGCAGAGTTGAAAATTTATTTTCTATGCGCTAGAATCGTGTATCACCTGGATACGACCATTCTAGAAAGAGGTTAATAAACCAATCTCCCCTGTGTAACCGGGTTTCAAAAGGTGCGTAAATGATTTTGAACTGTGTACAAATTCAGAAGAAGCTTCAAGCATTTCGCATTTTACTGAACATTGAAACAAAAGATATAAATTATGATTAGAAGCTTAGGCAATTTTGCACTTTGGAGTATTTAATGTCTCATTTATTATAGGTTATTGTGAGAATCGTCCTCAATACTAAATAGTAACAGACTATCTGTCTATATTTCTGAGATGAGGTATTATGTACACTATTTACATTGTTCGGACTGTTATCCTCATATTTGTTGCCATATTTATCACAAAGTTTCGACCGTTGTACGCTCCCGCCTTCTTCAGGTGATTTCAAGGTTCCTCAAGGACACATGGTACAGTGGATTAGGCGTTAGTTAGATCTAGTGACAGGACCCAAAGAGTGTGAGTTCAATCCCTGCTTATGACGGTGGAGAACTTGGAGTGGGGAATTAACAGGAGATACCTGATAACTAACATCCATTAGACATGGGCCGTGGATCTAGAACAGTCTACCCCAGTGAACGAAATAAAGGGTTCAGTTCGACATTCCAGCCACATGAAGAAGGCTGGAGAATACAACGGCCGAAACGTTGTAATAAATATGGCAACAAAGATGAGGACGACAGTCCGAACAATGTAAATAGTGTAACTAGACTAAGCTCGCTAACTGAAATTCCACCCTGGCGTACCTTGATATGAATCATGAATTCTTTTATTCTTTCATTTAATGTCTGTTGTTTAATTTCTCACCTTTAAATTTTATTGGCATTGGGTTATATCCCTTCAATCTTTACTTTTCTTTAACTTATCTTATATATTATTATTCTTCGCTCACAGCAAGAAGATATTCGATTTGAAGGCACCAAATATTACGCACTCATTTTTCTTACTTATTCCAGATTAACATATGTCTACATAACTGTATATATTCATGAAATGAGGTATTGTAACTATTTATATAATATTTATATTGTTCGTTCTTTATTGTTATACTCACGATGCTTCGGCCGTTGTAAGCCCCGGCCTTCTTTAGGTGATACGCGTTGAAATTTTTTTAACCGAAACCCAAAAGACGCATGGCTCAGTGGATAAGAGCGTTGGTTGAAGTATTCCAGTAACTTGACCCAAAGTTTGTGAGTTCAATACCTGGCCATAGCAGAGATGAACAAGAACTTGGGGAGTTGAGGTACTAAAGAGAAATAACTGAAAATATCCAGAAAAGGTATGACACATGGAACTAGAAAATCTAAGTAAATAAAGTTTCGGTTCGAAATTTCAATGTACATCACCTGAAGAAGACCGGAGCGTACAACGACGGAAACGTCGTGAATATGACAATAAAGATGAGTACAACATTCTGAACAACGTAAATAGTGTAATTACGTCTATATAAGTATTTATTTCATAATAATGGTGTTATATTGAATATCATGGTTTTACATTAAGCTGCAATAATGTGTATATCTTAGACGCACGTAATTAACAAATATACGCATTTGTGTTCGTATATGCCACTCTTTTTAGCATTTCTCAATAGAAGAAGGAATTTTATATTTATAATTTTTATCAAAATTCTCACGATTTTGTTTTAATATTTAGTTGAATAGATTCTCATAAAAACGACACTAGCGAAGGTTCTCTTATTTGTCTCTATTAAATTGACATAAGGGAAAACAGATGACATTAATGACGTTGTGGCTATGTGCCTTGACAGGTTGTCACAAACGCGCACTTTTCTTTGTCAATCTTTGCGAAGTGTCAACGATAGTAAATTTCGTTAATACATCTCACAATAGCACAGACTGAGATGTGAAATATATCTAGCCCTATTCAGGATTTCTGGATATATAGTTTAATATATGTATTTTCTTCTTGTTCATGCAAAGCAATAAAACTCATACAAGAGGCTCGAATCTAATGCACAAAGTTTTACAGTATAAGTATAGCGTATATCTATATACGTATCCATTTTATAATAACGGTTTTTATTTATCTTCATTTTCTAGTGAAACTATTTATTATCCACGAAGCAGCAATCAAATGCATGACGAAAATGCACAGAATATATGACGCGGTGTAGGAGAAGCGTATTCAACACTGGAAAAGGTTGCGTCGGTTACACGTTTAAAGTTTTTAGGCAATTTTGGTCAACAATTCTTTTTCATGGTTAGCCGTAAGGATTTGTAAAAATAGGACTACCTTACACTTAAGAAAATAATAACAGTAATAATAGTTATTAAGAATTTATTAAAGAAAACATCAAGTTTTACGAACCATTGTTGGCATTTATGTATTTAGTTGCATAAAAATTAAATATAAATAATATGAATTTTGATGCAACATTCGATTTGTTGTTAGGTATTTTGCATTTTCTCCTTTGTTGTTTATTAACAGAATTTTAGAATAGTTAGTCCATAATGCTTAGTTGAACAAATTGGAGCTTTTTCGTTTACGCTTTGTGACCTCTTTTTTCCACTATTCTTTTTAGATCGCTTTCTTCCATTCATTTTGATGAGCAATGGCGAAATTCTGAAATTTAGAATGATCTTATTCCATTTCAAAAATATAGCCTGTAAAAAGGAATATTTTAAATTAATATACGGCCAAAATAAAATTATTTTTGCGTAAACTTTAATGATCTCTCTATAATTATGTAACAATAAAGTAATGATATTCCGCAGGCAAATCTACGATTTATGTTACGTCATCTCATTGCATGGATACGAACTATAAACCTAAATTAAGCTTAAAATATTGTGTTATCGGCATTCATTTTTTGTAAAATACTTTGATATGATATAAGGAATAATTTGCAATGAAAAAAAAACAATTTTTGAATACGCCCCTCTTCCGACTAATGTTTCATATATAATACGCACCCGAATATGTTTATGTCAAAGCGTGCGAGCATGCGTGCTTATTTCCTCTGAGCTATGTCCCTTCAGGACGTCTGCGATCATGGCTTTTAACAATTCTATGTCATTTCATGTTCTTTGTAGTTGTTATTAATTTTTCTATGCGCTATCTCTCCCAAACGCTGTTCTGCCAGAACAAATTTTCTTTCCAGAAACTTCCCAGATAGGTTTTGTGTTGTCCTCATAGGTCCCTTTGTCTCTGTTGGCTTCAATCTGTTCTATGAGTGTCAAATTTCCCAAGCTTTCTTTCCTCATCATGTGACCTATAATTTTCAACTGTCTCTTGCTGATGTTAAGTATAAGTTTCCGTTTTGTTTCCATTTTCTCTAAAACTTCGTCATTGCTCACATGTTCGGTTCATGGTATCCTCAGCATTCTTCGGTAGAACCACATTTCTGTTGCTTCAGATCGCTTCTTCATCTGTGAGGAAATTGCCCGGCATTCACTGGTATATGTTGGGGCTGATATTACAGTTCAGTACTCTATTCTTTGTTTCTAACGAGATGTTCCTATGTTTCTCACACCTTACTACTTATTTCATTAACAGATTCTAGATCGTTATATGGTCAGCTGAAATGCAATGTCATGCAATAATCTTCTCATATCAAAGCTCATAAATAATAAGTCAAACTTTTGGAATGAGTGCATTCCGTCACACATTAAGCCAGAGTTAAAATCCGAAACAAACGACATGCTATCAGTTTCATTTTTGTCTTAAATTTCTCAAAAACGTCGTTGTTCAGATGTTCAGTCTATGGTATTCTCAGCATCTTTCTGTAGAACCACATTTCTGTTGCTTCGATGCTCTTCTTTATCTGTGAGATTACGAGATTTTCGAGTTTTGAGTTGGGAAACCTATTCTTATGGGGTCATGTGAATTAAATATATACGCAAGAAAGTATAATAAATCCTCAACAAAATATAGACAAAAAACACAACTTACATGATAAGTAGAGTTTTACATTAGTATTTCATGAAAGCAGCCAGCACGAATAAACACATAAATTTTCCTAGAACTGCGTTCATATACAGAACATCTGTTTCCGTTTCCGCTTCTCTATCAGATTTCTTCAGAACTCGCCAAGAAAATTGTAAAAACATTAGTTTGGACGTGTCCAATATTCTTGTAATTATATTTTTGTTCATTATTTAATCGTATATAATGATTGCAGCCGGGACAAACACGCGTACAACATTATTGTGAATCGTTCTTATACGACTGTGTACAAAGACACGTTAAATTCTCGTAATTTTGACCTACTTGTAAATGTTGTATTATTACCACACATACACACGGAAATACGCACGCACACACACACGCACACACACGCGCACACACACACACACACACATATATATATATATATATATATATATATATATATATATATATATATATATGAGATAAAGTCAGATTAAAATACAGACAGACAAAATAACTTTCAGAATTATAAAAAAGAAAATATCTGGTCATTGCAAGCTGTTAGTTTTACAACATCATCTTCAGACGCACAAAAATCTTTTGTTCTAAAGTTGCTCTATCCATGATATTGTGCACTGTGTTTACAAACAAGCTTTGTTAAGTTTTATTTAAAACATTTATTAACTTGGAAATATGAAATATTGATTATCTTTCTCTATTTCTCGCTCTCTCCCAGTCTTTCGTACATATTTCTCTCTCTCTCTCTCCCTCTTTCTCTCTCTCTCTCTCTGTGTGTGTGTGTGTATGTGCGTTTTTTTCATATTAATCATAATCATGGGAAATTTTCTAGAGATAATCATGTTATTACGTATGAATATACCAAATTATTTCTTATACATTGGGATTGACATTCTGCAAAGTCTTAACATTCTTTGCGTTTTCTATACATACATGAACTCACTTTCTATCATTCATTCTCCTTCTCTCTCAATCTTATTGGTTAGCCTTTAAGAAAACAACCGTCTTATAGGAAGGCAAACCAATCCTTATAACAGACCCTTGCTCAGGCACATTTGCGTTTGTTCAACAGAGACCACTTGTGTTTTATACCCTAAGTATGGTGAACGGAACTTAGTTTCAGTTTCTGGAAGACAGTGCATAATCTACCATGGTCAGGAGTTTCAATAACGCCATTAGGATAAAACTCTCGGACAGGATGACTTTTTACTTCGTGCTAGCACAGCCATCGACGGCTTCTGAACAGTGTGCTGTACCTAATTTAACTCACAATGCATGGATCAACACAAAATGACATATTCTACAATGTTGAATCTCCCTCATAAATATTTCAATATATGATGAAAAATTTAATCAATGATGAGTTTTTTGCTGAATATGAGCAAGATTATCAATGTGACATATTTTGATAAAAAGATACTTCATCAAAAACGAGGCATTATATATATATTATAAAGAGATAATCATACAGTGAATCAATTAGCAATATTAATGCAATTAATGGCGAAATTTCTTCGCTAACGGACTTAATATAAGCATTAAACTATTAACAATCCACTGAATGATGCGATCCTTATGTATAAAAGTGTTGTCAGATCGATCTAATGTATCTTTTAGAGCAGCAAGTACTTTCAATGACTTCATGTCCTCATCATCAGGATGTAATTTTTCCTTTAAAATCAAAACTCGAAGACGAAATAAATTGTATTGTAGACCGAAAGAATTGTTTTTAAGAATGTGTTATTTATCATCATCTTCATCTTGCGGCCTCAGCCGAGATTGAACTCAACAATACTTTGGTTGGTGTAGTTCATGATCTTGTCAAATAGCAGAATTCTTGATGCTTCGCTAGGGCTATCAAGGGTGTTTTTTATCGTGACACCAACACTAAATTGATTGCCAACCAAGGCTCAGAGAGACTCCATTCACCCTCCTCTAAGAGCAGATTTGAATTAAGAGTTTTCATTTTCCTAGACCAGTTGCCATCCAAGGATATAGAACCCAGTCTGTCCTGCTATTTACCCATAGCTGGAGGGGGAAGAAAGAGGATTCACACCTTTCCCAAGGGTGTTAGCACGTAAGTGAATGTAATGGATTCGACTGGAATTCGAACTCGGCTCTCCGATTCCTCAATCCAAGCCGCTATCCATTACTCCACCGTGTTATTTATTAACGGTTATATAATATTGGAACGTGCAAGTCGCAACGCTAAAGTTCAAATATTTCAAATGAGAATTATTTATATGTATTTTATTATTTGGTAAATCCACGAATTCTTTGTTATAAGTGTTTTCCAGTTTTCCAATAACGTATAACTAATATTATATAATATATATATATATATATATATATATATATATATATATATATATATATATATATATATATATATATATATATATATATATATATATATATATTAAGAACTTTGTAACTGAAGGTTATATCTGTTGTAAATACATTTATCTAATTTACTGTCTTTGGCTTATTTATTTTTAGAATTTAGCAAAATTTAAGCTAAATGCGTGAAACCTCCGATTTCGAAAAAGAGCAAATTGTTGGAGCTCGCATGGCAGGAGCCTCTTGGTTTTTCAAGAGCTACCATATCAAGAACACTGATGCAATTCGAGAAACAGGTCAAGACCTCTAGCAACCGTAGCAATTCGGGCCGGACTTGCAAACTTACTGACAGGGACTGACGTGCATTGAAACGCAATATGGCAAAAAAATCATCGGACAAATGCGGCCAAAGTGACTGCTGAGTTGAGTAACCATCTGAATAGTCCATTTTCTACTAAAACTATTCACCGTGAGCTCCATAAGGTTGCATATCATGAAAGATCCGCTGTGAGGAAATCTCTTCTCTCCACTCACAACATTCAAAAGAGGTTGAAGTGGTACAGAGATCACAATGCCTGGTCTACAGACCAATGGAAGCAAATCATATTCTCAAACAAGTCCAGTTTTTCTCTTTTCCCAACTTCAGGGCGAGTTTATGTGTGGAGACAGCCCAACGAAGCTTACAACCCTGACTGCCTTCTTCCAACAATGAAACATGGAGGTGGATCAGGGATAGTTTGGGCCGCCATAACATGGAAATCTCTCAGTCCAAACTACCTGTATGGCAGAATCAATAGTAAAGATTACCTGAACATTTTGGGAGATCATGTTTATCCAATGGCCAAGACTTTATTCCCTGATAGTGACTGCATCTTCCAAGACGATAAAGCTCCAATATATACTGATCGAGTGGTTAAGAATTGGTATGAAGAGCATAAAAGTGAGCTAGAACACATGGAGTGGCCTCTCCAATCTCAAGATATCAATATTATTGAAGATTTGTGGTGCATTTTGGAGCAACAAGTTAGGAGCCGCTATCCTCCACCGTCGTGTCGTAAAGGGCTGGAGAAGGTTTTAATGGAAGAATGACTGAAGATTCTTCTGGATGAAGTCAGGAAACTATGATTCCATTCGTAGACGTATTAAAACTGTCTGTGAGGCAAAAGAAGGATCAACTCCATGTTAAATAAATTTTCTTTGAATTTAACAAGTGTTCCAGTTATTTTGTCCAATCCGTATATATATATATATATATATATATATATATATATATATAAAGAGACTAACCAGAATTTCGACATAAAAATAGAACTTTGATGAAAGGAGAAACAATTCACGAAGACGAAAATATTTTGGGCGTTCCTTGAGCGCAAGGTCATCAACAGAAAATTTGCGACCTACCTCATACAACATGCCACCATTTATGACAAATCATTTATTATATTAAGAATCTAAATGAAATCGTCTTGATTATATTAAAAACAAATATTACTTTAAAATTTTGTAGTCTCACTAACGTAACAAATTTACTCCGATGAAGTCCTAAAAGACCAAATAAACATGGGTTTATATATATATATATATATATATATATATATATATATATATATATTATGAAATAAGACATTTCTTATGTATATACATTATTTTTATAGATACAAATATTTAAGTAAATGCTTAACAGGAGCGTTTTCATTTGATACGCCATGAGCAGATATGGATATACGTAAGAGATTCACAGAAGATTGAAGTTCAAGTACAGTACATTCGACCTTGCTAACCGAACGCTCTTTTAACCGATTTGGCCACAGAGGAGCGTTTACATTTGATACGCCATGAGCAGATATGGATATACGTAAGAGATTCACAGAAGATTGAAGTTCAAATACAATACATTCTACCTTGCTAAGCGAACGCTCTTTTAACAGATTTGGCCACAGAGGAGCGTTTACATTTGATACGCCATGAGCAGATATGAATGTACGTGAGAGATCCATAGAAGATTGAAGTTCAAATACAATACATTCTACCTTGCTAAGCGAATGCTCTTTTAACAGATTTGGCCACAGAGGAGCGTTTACATTTGATACGCCATGAGCAGATATGGATATACGTAAGAGATTCACAGAAGATTGAAGTTCAAGTACAGTACATTCGACCTTGCTAACCGAACGCTCTTTTAACCGATTTGGCCACAGAGGAGCGTTTACATTTGATACGCCATGGGCAGATATGGATATACGTAAGAGATTCACAGAAGATTGAAGTTCAAATACAATACATTCTACCTTGCTAAGCGAACGCTCTTTAACAGATTTGGCCACAGAGGAGCGTTTACATTTGATACGCCATGAGCAGATATGAATGTACGTGAGAGATCCATAGAAGATTGAAGTTCAAATACACATTCTACCTTGCTAAGCGAATGCTCTTTTAACAGATTTGGCCACAGAGGAGCGTTTACATTTGATACGCCATGAGCAGATATGGATATACGTAAGAGATTCACAGAAGATTGAAGTTCAAATACAATACATTCTACCTTGCTAAGCGAACGCTCTTTTAACAGATTTGGCCACAGAGGAGCGTTTACATTTGATACGCCATGAGCAGATATGAATGTACGTGAGAGATCCATAGAAGATTGAAGTTCAAATACAATACATCCTACCTTGCTAAGCGAATGCTCTTTTAACAGATTTGGCCACAGAGGAGCGTTTACATTTGATACGCCATGAGCAGATATGGATATACGTAAGAGATTCACAGAAGATTGAAGTTCAAATACAATACATTCTACCTTGCTAAGCGAACGCTCTTTAACAGATTTGGCCACAGAGGAGCGTTTACATTTGATACGCCATGAGCAGATATGAATGTACGTGAGAGATCCATAGAAGATTGAAGTTCAAATACAATACATTCTACGTTGCTAAGCGAATGCTTTTAACAGATTTGGCCACAGAGGAGCGTTTACATTTGATACGCCATGAGCAGATATGAATGTACGTGAGAGATCCATAGAAGATTGAAGTTCAAATACAATACATTCTACCTTTGCTAAGCGAACGCTCTTTTTAACAGATTTGGCCACAGAGAGCGTTTACATTTGATACGCCATGAGCAGATATGGATATACGTAAGAGATTCACAGAAGATTGAAGTTCAAATACAATACATTCTACCTTGCTAAGCGAATGCTCTTTTAACAGATTTGGCCACAGAGGAGCGTTTACATTTGATACGCCATGAGCAGATATGAAT